>ML795759.1:368708-429278 GCA_009831015.1 Picea engelmannii
CTGCAACTGCATTGTACAATGCCATGCAGTCTGCCATAATAATCAGCATTGGATGTAAGAAGAAGCACTACATATTCTCGTTGGCAAATCAATCCTAGTAAGTTCTTGCATTCATCAACTAACAACAACGTTTTAGTCTGCATATGTCCGTAAAGTAAGTAGGCCATCCGAGAAATCGGTTCTAACTTGTACCTTCTTTGTTGACTTGTCATGGATTTTTATCTGTAATGTCACGCATAGATAAAGAGAGATGTCCAGAGATATTGCGAAATAATACTTGCTAATAAGAAAATAGTTCTCACTTTGATAAGGTTGCTCTATTATATTATTCCATGTGACAAGATACCTGACTTTTTGAAGTATGATATTTGTAAAGGTTATTCTATTATAGTATTCCATATGACTCGATCACTGCCTTTTGGATTATGATATTTGATAACGTTGTTCTACTATATTATTGCATATGACGGGATAACTGCCCTTCGGAATTATGATATTTGACAACCTTGTTCTATTATATTATTCCATATGACGGGATAACTGCCTACTGGAATTATAACTTTCTAAATGTATTATATCATGCCGTCGCTGATTTGAAGCGTTGTATAGGTATTATTACATTATATGTAATTATGTAGGGGTATGTGAACTTTAGAGAGATTAATATTGAGATTAATATTTACTATATAATAGAAATAAATGAAATAATCATTTAAATTTGTGGATTTAACAATTTATGAAATAATCACTTAAATTTATAAATTTAACAATTTTTTTTTTTAATTTAGTGTAATCATTTTGTAGAATGTCTAAATTACAAATGAAATGAAATTATTAAATTTTAAAAATAAATGTTAATAGTACTCTCTTTTTATTATATTAGTAATGAATGTATATGTAAAATTTGACAATAAGATGTTAATAAGTAGTTCATATTTACCATATTGTACATTGTGTATTACTATTTGAATGCATGATGTAAATGTAAGTTGAATCATATTAGAGTTTAGTGCAATTTGAGAATAAAATTTGTATTTATATGCAATTGTACACTTGACATTATTTAAATGTATGATGCATGTTGGCTTCCTATTACATATATAGTTATTATGTAATATAAGAGAAATGAACATAATTGTTGAATTTGAAAATAAGATGATAAGAAGTGAAATTGATATTTGAAATAAATGTAGTTGTAGAATTTCTAAAGGACATGTTAATATGGAGTGTGCATTTGTCATATTAGAAAGTAGTGTATAATGAGATGCTTTAATACACAATGCAATTATACCAAATCATATTTTTAATGGTAATTGGGAATGACTCCATATTTTACATTGAGGTGTAACTTGAAGGTATCATACATGTTCATTTCATGATTATATTAGAAATTAATATTAAGTACAATTTGAGATTGAGATGTTAATTTGGTTTTTTTTTTAAAGAAAAAATGCAATTTATATTCAATAACTAAATGAAAATTGCACTTTTTAGATGGAGAATGCACTTAAAGGATTAAAATAATCCTAACAATATAATCTCTTATATATGTTTAAAAAATAATTCTTATTTCTATATCTTTAAAAACTATTCTTGAATAGTGCCATTTTTTCCATTATTCCAAGTTCATGCCACCCCTCAATGAAGGATCCATTATGACTAGTTTATTCCTTATTGAATTATAGGTTCTTGTTTCTGTAACGGCCTTTTCATTTTTTTCTTTCATGGTTCGGACCTCCAGGACACATAAGAAACGCTCAAGCCCGGGATTCATCCAATTGATTTTGACCACTTAAAGTCTCAGGGCTGGCGACTATTTTGAGGAACAAGGAGGTATATAAATCCCACTAACTAAATCATAAGCCGAAATTAAAGTAAAATACAATAGTAAGTAGCTTAAGAAAAACTTTATTATAAAGATACGCAAAATTAATATACTCATAAAGCATTTTATAACACTTATGCAACATAATTCCATTCACCTAATTCTATGAACATCCTTTCAATACTTCCTATATTGTGAGGATAACAAAGGAAACATAACTCATTTCGTTATCATACATAAGACTCCACAAATACATCAAGAATGTTTAAAAACAAACAATTACACCATAAGCTAATTGTCATAATTTAATTTTAAATCAAGCTATGATTTAACATTATAGCATAAATAAATAAATAAACATCGTATTATACTAAAAAGCATTGAGACTTTAAAGTTAGTACAACAATTTAATATAAATTATTAACCTTCATAACTCAACCTTTATTTCCCACTCATTAATAGAAACTATTACTCAAGACCCTTTTTATTAGTCCTTGCCCTTCGAGATGGAGACTATTGTAATCGGTTCTTCGATGTTTCAATTACTTTGGCACATAGTTCAAATCATTTTAATCCAAAATTTTACTAAATGTTTGATAACTTTTGCAAGATGATTTGTTTTTTAGCCTAAGTTCAAACTAAGCTCAAGTTTTGATGTTTTATTGTTCTTCCAATTTTATCCTAAGTTCATATTTGACATCTTATTTGGCCTCTTCCCGGGGCTGAGGAAAATATATTGTCATATTTACTAAGGTTTGGATCATCCTATTTCTTAAGTTTCTTAATCTTTTTGACATGAAACGGAAAAAACCAATTAATGTTGGAGGTGAGTATGACACTAATTTGTTATCATATAATGTTATATATGGCATATAACATTAACCATGGTTCACTACCTTAATTAAAACTCATGCTTTAATCGATTGACACGGTAGCTTTAATCGATTGATTGACACCGTAGCAGTTATTGACAGGCACCACAATCTCCTCCTCCTCATGTTGCTATAAATAATAATATCTAGGTATCTTCATCTCCATCTTCTCCTTATGCTACTGTTGGGATGGTTATTTTCCCCGCATCTTCTCTGGAAACACTTTCCCTAGTATCAGGAATTCTTTGTTATCCATGAGAGCATTATTCAATGCTCCTGCTACTAATTCTTGAGACTGCTAATCCATGATAGCATTATTCCATGCTCCTGCTAATCCTAAAGACTATGAGAATTCTCTTGCTCTTCCATCTTCCTCCTAAGCCATGAGAGGAATTTTCCACCTAAGCCATTAGAGGAGGAAATCGCTATTAGCACCTGCAAGTGAACCAACAGAAGCCAAAAGCTAAAATTTAAGAACCTTGTCTTTGGTAATACTCTTCAATAAATTCAAGTATAGTTATTTTATTTGTTTTTGTGTATATGTGTGTTATGTCAAGATTCATGATCCCAACATTTTTTCTACGCATACTATAGTTTCTATTAATTTTTAGTTTATATTAATTTTCATTTTCCATACTGTAATTGCAAAAATGACAGCATTTTGTTATTCAAGATTCATGCTAGTCTATGGAGAAAAACTAAACAACAATACTATTCACACCTAATTCTTCTCTTCATTCACTGTAGCTTACTCCATCCGAACCATGAAACATTTGGGAGACCATCGAGCCTTAATACAGACTCCAGCTACAGATTCCAGCTGAACCTGCTCATAGATTCATACTTAGTGCTTCATGTATTCATAAGATGGTTGGGAATTCAACACATACTAGTACTCCTTTCCTTTCCCTTCCTCGACCTCTCCAAAATCCGGTGAAACAAAAATTCACGGTTGTGATTGTTCTGGGGATATCCAAGTTTTCCTAAGTTCTGGGTAGATTGGGAGATGTCCAAACCTTAAGAGAATGGTGAAACCATGAGAGGAATTAGCCTACGCTGTTAAGAAACACATGACAGAATTATACATTACATTGTACCAACAAAATCCACCACTTGGTGGAGACACCTAAAAACATATTATGCTAAGAGAATTCAATATTGTAAAACAATGGCTAAATCGAGCGATAAAATAAAATTGAAGTGATCTTCATATTAGTGCAATTCTAGTATTCAGTACAAACCAATCCCTCTTCCATAAAATCAATCCTTCTCTAAATATAGTTTTTTCCTACCCTATTCTCCTTGGGGAATGGAATATTATTGATAAATACTATATGTGCATTTGCACGAGTTTTTCATTTGAGCTTATATGTGTGACCAAATTAACTACTTATAATTATCTCCAATAGCAGTCCCAGCCCATAGAAATAACAAGAAGACACTTCATAGAAGAACAAGTTATGTTTGGTTAAATCTTGTATTTATAAATATACAACCAAGTTCTTCCTCTTACATTGGCTTCTGGAGATTCTTGGCTGGATATTCGAGTCTGCCTTTGAGAGAAGATAGAACCATTGCTATTGAAGTATATTTCTACGTTGCTACTTAGACTCGGCTAATTATTGGCTTTGATGCTAAGTAAAAAAGGTATACTGCCTTTAGCCTTCGCTGCGGATGCTATTCCTATTCCTGGTAAACTGTACCACCTGATCTTTACGATGTTGGTTTAATAAGTAATGGTTGCAGGTGCAATTCCTATAGAGATAGTTCGAGCTCGAGAAGATCTAACTGAAATATACATCTCCAAGCCCAAGAGAAGAAAACCCTTAGTAGCATATACTCTCGTGAGGAAGAAAATCATTGAGAATATGCGTGAGAATCGATTGAGACTTCACAGATGGTGTTATAGGGAACAAAGCTCTATACCAAAACCCTTGATATAAAGAGTAATGCTAATCTCTGGCTTGCTCCAACCTTTCTCACTCAAACAGATGGAAAGTAATTTCACACATGTCCAGTCTCTGCATGGAGGACGACCCGAGGAAATGAATTAGATTTACACGTCTAATTTGTGCATGGAGCATGGCGCCTGTTTCGGTAGTGGTTTCAAAAAAGGCAGCGGTTTCGAACAATGTGGAATAAATACACAGCGGTTTCTGTCAAAACATGGGCGCGTCTAATGCATGTTTGATCTAGGCTCATATAATCTTTGAGGCGAGTTGGTTTAGCTTCTTCAGACTTGGAATAAATACATGATTTCGGCAGCAGTTTTGAAATCTACCCGTTGTGATATCATCATCCAATTATTTTATTTTAATAAATTATTTTAGATGGTTTGGTTTTGTTTAAATAACCATAATGATTTAGTGATCATCTTCAAGTTTTTCTACCTTCGAATCAATGAGGCAGACTCACTGGCATGAGGAGAGACTCAGGAGCCATCGATTGAAGTTTTATATACCATGCTTTATTTATCTTTCTGCTCATATCGTATTTTTGGACTAGAGACTTAAACTGGAAATGAAATAATAAGCACAATTAAACATAAGTAATGCCAGATGAAAGGTGAAATAATAAGCACAATTAAACATAAGTAATGTTAGATGAAAGGTTTGAATGAAGTCAATCACATGCTAACAAGAGCACAACAATTGCTAATAGGTAGATAAATTTATCCGAAGCCAATTACATACTCATGAAAATGTAACAATTGTAAACAGGTAGATGAAAGATCATGCAAACAAGCATATAAATTTTAAGTTTAAAAAAGTGAATGCTTTCACTATAGCAACCACCAGTCGTGGGCCCTCTTGGATTGACTACAACCAAACTTGTCCCTTTCTCCAGAATGAAAGAGTTATTCTATACGAGTACGAGTATCTTCTTCATTATGCCATCCATGAAGGGGATATCCAACAACCCTCACAGTGCAAAGGAGGGATCTAGTAGAGAAAATATTTCTTCATCGGGGGTTGATTAAGAATTTTATATCTATTGGTGTTGGTTACAGACGATTCGAGTCCTACTCGCATCATAGTGTTTCAATTTTATACCTACCCACATCATAGCTTATCCGAGAGGGATACGTATCACGTGAAACCCTTAACACGTAAGATGTCGATGGTAGGTAGCCAATGAAGAAATGAACATATGACATAGATGCATTACATTGCAAACAAGGAATGTTGAACATAAAAAGACTATCCAGAGAGCTTGAACGAAAGTATGACGGTGCTCTAATCTTTGCCGAGATAGCCAACAGTCACGAGTAAAACAAGCATCATATCGTGAGGTTTGCTATTGCTTTTATCTTTTGCTATCTGGAAAAACATGAACCAGACAAATTTAGAATCAGTGAGAAACATGAGGTAGAATGAGTATGGCTTCAAAATAAGCAGAAGGGCTACAACGGTACTTTCGGATCAGATAGACACATCGTTATTCCAGGTTAGGCTAAGAAACAAGAAATTACAAGGATGGTTGCTAGTTCCGTAGCTCACGGTATTAACGAATGATTCATAAGGTTTATTAAGGAATTTCGCCTATAGGTATAGCTTATCCAACGCACTATCTAAGTAGCTAATCCAACGTATCTTATTATTTTAGCAACTTACTATCTGCCTAGCTAATCCAACGCATCTGATTCTTTTAAAGGTTCTTAGTCAAATCCGGTCAACCTTCTCGGCAGAGACTTGTTTCTCTGCAACCTCCCTTGTCTAATCCTCACATGAATGATATATCAATGATATATGGAGTCTATCATAATAAAACTTTATATAAACTAAATCTATTACATCTAAATCTATTATCATGTAATTACCAAGTGTTTAACTATTAATATTTCTTTCCACATCCGGGTACAATTGACTAAGTATGTAACCATCACTTAATCCACTCCTTATTTATTTACTGCATTTAATACTTGCTTAAATCACTTCAATTATATGATGTGACAATAATGGGATTAAATACCAACTCCATGACTTGTCAAATAACAACATTAAAACTTACATTCCATTTTTCTTAAAATTCGTGGACTAGTGGAGTATTAGCATTGAGTTTCTCCATAAGAAAATCATCCAAAATCATGCACGATTGGAAATAAAAACTCGTTGTCCCTATTATTTTACCCCAAGGATTGGATACATTTTCCTTGATAAATGACATTAGTTAAGTGTAAATACATAAATTAATTAATCTGAACTTACCAACCATCACTCAATAATGGCGTGGAACTCCAAATTATAATCTACAACAATGTATAAAAGGGCTTACATTATCATCCATTGTATAAGATAAATAATTTAATAATGGCTTACTTGGATAAATAATCATATTGAAATTTGATTTATAATTCAGGAAGTAGTTGATGTCTTTACTTTCAACCAGTGCAGTAACCTTTCAATCAACAAGAAGGGTCAACACATTGGATTAATTTACCATTATCATTTAACATTAAGACTTTGAGTTGTGGGAAGACTCGAGGAAAGGCATGAGTTGTGCGAAGACTCAAGGAAGGGTCTAGCGTACGCAAGTGTGTCGATAGGGTTCAATGGAGTCTCAACGTTTTGGGTGAACACTAAAGCATGATAAATTTAGAGTGGCATTCGAGCATCTAACTCGGATTGACATGCCAGGAAGGGATTCCGTCAGAAGGTAAGGAGTCTCAGGAAGAAAGGAAATCACTAGAAGAAATTTGTGACCAGTCGCTTAAGGATTGGAAGAGCCAAGAAATTCGCTTAGTCATTGAAAAAATCATGAAGGTTAAGAGCAGTCTTAAAATGATGAATGACCACAGGATATAAAATTTAAGATTCAGTGAAAGGGATATCGAACCCACAGAAATCCGGTATTATTAAATGTGTTTTGGAAGATCAACAACTAGGCCAAGGGCCATAGTCAAAAAACATGAGAGCCTACAAAAAAACATGCTAGTCGGCACCCAGATTCACCACGCAAGGCGCTAAAGGAAAACCCACGCCTAGAAAACAAGACAAATCGAAATACAACAGGGATAAATTCCCAGAGTGTGTGTGATGCTTACAGGGACCAACTAATCGATATACAAGAGGGATAATTCATACAGAATCATCCATAAGTAATATAAGGGATCGATTGTGCAGGGATAACGAAATTCTACTAGCATTGCACATGATCTAACTCTTGAAAATGAATGTCGATCGTTCCAAAACTCAGGATCATACTTCTAGGTAAAGTAATTGATTTCAGCAAATGAAATATATGTACAGGACTTCTATATCCTTTAATAAATCCAACCCGTTCAATGTACCAGTACAAGGATTCTATAATCAAATAAAATAATTTAACTTAAGATTTTGATATGCATGTCAATGGCCGCGACCATGAAATTCGTAATCAGTATATAAATAAACATCTACTATCAGCCATTAATCATTCTCGATTCGCTAAACAGTCAAGGAGCTTTCCAAATTGATTTTTGAATTACATCATCATTCAAGATGAAGTCCAATAATTCCTTGCTTACCATCAAATCTTAATGCATTTAAAATCTCAAGTAAAATACCATCGCAAAGAAACCAAAGATGTCTTCTGCGACAGTGCTCCTCCCGACCCTTCGCTTTCCAATCGTTGAGATGTCACCAGTACCTCCCAACCAATGCTAGGGGTACTCTTCTTCTCTCTTATCCCCCCGAGACGCAAATGATCCACGCACATAAAATCAAAAAAATACTCTACCTCGGAGCTTGCCATGCAAGGTAGAGCCACCACTCTCTCTCAAGCTGGGTATCCCAATTCTCACAAGTAAAACTAGTCAAAATTTCTGCAGCATAACTTTACCCATAACTAATGTGTGATCCTTTTTCCCTATAGACCATTTGCTTTATAGGAGTTTCCTTAATGACACATCCCCACTTGCACAATTGATTTGATTTTAATTAATAAATTAGAATTATTACCCTTTTACACTTGTCACCCTCTCCCCAAGTTCACAAGTTATTACATATTATAGTTTAATTAAAAGTCAAATTCTACCACCCTTCTTAAAAGCGCTCCGTAAATTGCCCCTAGTTATCTCTTTATTCCCCCTATTCCCATTTAATGTCTAAGTCCTTACTAAATCTGAGTTGAGTTAAAATAAGAGTCGTATTCTAATTAGACTAGTGTTAACTAGACTCTAGATACCATTCTATGCGTGCACATATTCTTTTATGTTTTATTCCTTTGTTATCTTAAATTCCAATTTGGCATTTTCTACACACATGTGTATTATAATAATTCTTTAGACTTATTTCATCTTTCGTAATTTATTAAATTGATTTACCTCATTCATATGTTTGATTTAGTTAATAATTTCAGTTTAGCCTCTTTACAAAACTTAGAATTAAGTTTAATTGATTTTTTTTTTGAAAAAGGATTAAACTCTTACAGGGATTTATAATTAACAAATTACCCATTATTTATTCATAACTGACAAGGTCTAAATATTTTCAAGGTTTACCATTTTTCTTCAAGGTTTTCAAGGTCTCCCTCAATATCTACTCTATGTGCATGGCCCATTTACTCCTTATGTGAGTCATATTAGCAATGATTCGTCAGTGTTCATCCATCAATGACACACCATCAACAATCCATATATAAAATCATACTATGATCGATCATATATCACATATGCATAAATGAAATACTCAAACCAATACAATCCACTCATTGACTCAATGCAAATTCCAAGAAGGTCCAGTGATTCCCTTGGCATCGACAATCTGTCAATGTCCTGCACACTCAGGTAAAACTCATCAATAGCATCTGTCAATACATATATCTCCAATAAAATTAAATCACAACCATCAACATCATCATAAAAATCCATAGGCAAAACAAATAACCATGTAGTATAACCGGATCACTTGCACACAATTGTCCTCAAAGAATAAGTCAATAACATGTGCTCGCAAGAGCAGGATGTTACATACACCCCCTCTTGTTTTAAAGTTCGTCCCAAAGTTGTATATCATATATAATGAAATAATAAAAGTATCTCACAAGATCCATATGTCAAATCTATCAAATAAGTAAGGAAATTGTTGGTGCATATCATATGCGTCCTCCCAGATAGCCGAGTGTGGACTATAATTTCCCCACTAGACCTTGACCTAATCGATTGTTCAATGCAGTAGTTGTCGAATGTGATGGTCTAGAATGCAGATTGTCTCTGCCGTGAGTTCATCCTTGTCCGACACTTACAAAGAACTCATGTCAATCACATGTGTAGGATCACTAACATAATGTCTCAAAATAGATACATGAAAAACATCGCATACACCTCAAAGAATCAAGCAAGGCTAGTCGATATGCCACGGGTCCTTTCTTTTTTGCAACTTCAAAAGGTCCCACAAACTTAGGAGAGAGTTTAGCACCCTTTCCAAACTTAATCAAACGCTTGTGGGGTTTCACCTGCAACAAAACGTGGTCACCAACTTCATAATTGTGGTCAACTCGATGCACATCAACATAACTCTTTTGTTGATCTTGCGCTTATTTAATCCTTTGTCTTATCATTTTCATTTGTTCTTCCATTTCTTCGATCACTTCTAGTCCCTCCAGGACCCTATCCTCAAGTTGATCCTAGCACAATGGCATTCGACATGGTCTCCCATACAGAAACTCAAATGGTGCCATCTTAATGGTGCTTTGATAGTTGTTGTTGTACGCAAATTATACTAGTGGCAAGAACTCTTCCCAACTCTTCTATTGGTCCATGCCACACATATGCAACATATATTTCAAAATTTGGTTCGTTCTTTCTTTTTACCCATTTGTCTCAGGGTGATATGTTGTACTAAATTTTAGTTATGTCCCCAAAGCCTCTTGGAAACTGATCCAAAAACATCATGTAAACACCAATCCTCGATCATATATAATCCCTCTTGGCACACCATATAACCTTACAATCTCATTGACAAAGATTCTGGCTATGTTTGGTACCTGATACATCATACATATAGGAATAAAAATTTCACTCTTCTTCATCGTGTCAACTACCATGAAAATCGAGTCGTGTCTCCTTGCCGTCAGTGGAAATCCAACTATAAAGTCCATCGAAATGACCTCCCACTTCGATTTCGGAATAACGTGTGGTTGTAGTAATCATGTCAGATGTATGTGTTAAACTTTCACTTCCTGACATTCTAGACATCTCTCCACGTAGCTAACTATGTCTACTTTCATCCCTTTCAAGAAGAATAAAGGCTTTAGGTATGCCCTCATCTTCGTGACTCCCGAATAAGCCATGTACATTGCTTGGTGTGATTCACTTAAGATAAAATTTCTCAATTCGTCATTAGGTAGCACGCAAATAATATTATTATACATCATCACTCCATCATTGTCAAATGTATATCCTTCAAACTTTGGAACCCTCATGGTGTCTTGTCTTATATTTTCCTTAACCTCTTTGTACCAGTCATCGTCGATCTATATAGATACAATATTTTCTTGAATATTCATCTAAAGAGGTATTACCGAGAATATC
The DNA here is from genome assembly GCA_009831015.1 of Picea engelmannii. Lineage (NCBI taxonomy): Eukaryota > Viridiplantae > Streptophyta > Pinopsida > Pinales > Pinaceae > Picea > Picea engelmannii. The sequence goes on from ML795759.1 coordinate 379,918, forward strand.
CCTGATCTTTGACTCAATGCATTTTCCACTTTGTTCACCATTCCCTTGATGTACATAATCTCAAAATCATATTCGTTAAGTAATTATGACCAATGCCTCTGTCGCGCATTCAAGTCACTCTGCGTAAATATATGTTGTAGTCCACAGTGATCTATATTTAGTTCGAATTTTCATCCAATCAGATAGTGTCTCCAAACTCTCAAGTCATATATAATGTCTAATAACTCCACGTAGTTCTCTTCATGCTTTCTCAATTTCCTTGAAATGTAAGTGATCACTAGACTGTATTGCATCAAGACTCTGCCTAAGCCTTCTTTGTATGCATTTGTGCATACCAAGAATTCCTTATCCATGTCGAGGAATTTTAGTATCAGTCTTGTTGTCAACAACTCCTTGAGCTTTTGAAATGCTTCCGCATATTTCTCGGTCCATACAAACTTCTTGTTTTTTCTTCTTCAAATCCATCATCGGATTTTCTAACTTCGAAAAATCTTCGATGAACCATCGATAATATCCTTCTAAGCCCATAAAAATACATACTTATGGTACATTTATCAACACAGGACATTCCATAATAGCCTATACTTTTATTGGATCCACAACTATACCTTCACTAGATATAACGTGCCCCAAGTAATGAATCTTCGTTTGGTAAAAATAAAATTTTGATAGTTTCCCGTATAATTTGTTTTCTCCGAAAATTTTTAGTACTAAGATTAAATGTTCATCATGTTCTTCTATCGTCTAAGAATATATCAATATGTCATCAATGAATAATTGAACAAAATTGTCCAAGTATTCACGAAACACCCCATTCATCAAGCTCATGAATACCCTGGGGGAGTTTGTCAATGACAGTGGTAAAATGGTAAACTCATAGTGTTTGAACCTCATCTTGAATGTGATATTGGGAATATATTCCTCCTTAATTTGTAACTGGTGATATCCTGATCTCAAGTCGATCATTGAAAACATCATCGGGCCTTTAATTTGATCAAACAAATCATCTATTCTAGGCAATAGATACTGGTTCTTGATCGTTGTATTGTTCAATGGACGATGGTAATACAAAGTCTCCATGACTCATCCTTATTTCTTATGAAAATAACAGGCACACCCCAAGGAGACACACTTGGATGTATAAGTCTCAGGTGCAACAACTCCTTCAATTTCATTTTCAACTACTATAACTTAACCGTTGACATGTGATAAGGAGTTCTTGTTATGGGTTCAGTTCCAAGTTTCAAGTCGATGGTAAACTCCAACTCTCTTTCGGGTGGAAAATATAGTAACTCTTCTGGAAACATGTCGTCAAACTCTCATACTACTAGAAGGTTTTCTAATCCTTTTGTCTCGCCCTTTTCATTTAGAAATACGATTGCATATAACTTACACCCCTTGTGCATTCTCTTCTGTAGCTGTAGGGAAGAAATAAACCTCAAGAACACCCTCTGGTTTCTTCCTACAATCACTCTGCTCTGTCCCACATCATCTGTCAATATTAACCTCTTTGTATTACAATTGAGTATCACATAGTGTGATTCCAACCAGTCCACATTGATCACTATGTCATACGATCCTAAGATTGTGACATATAGTTTTTCTTTCATTACAAAATATCCCAAGTCAATGCTACAGTTCGTAACCCTTCCTCCAACCTTTTGTTTAACACCCGAAGCCATTTTGATGTATCTCAACTCGTCCTATTTGACTTACCTTACCTTAATTCTTTTTAGTGCTGCACTAGAAATAAAGATCTTTGTAGCACTGGGATCTATCAAAATACTAAAATTTTTGTCAGCGATAGTACCTAACGTCACAACAACAGTGGACGGATGATCATCCTAGAGGTTAGTCACCATGACATGAATCATGTGGGCCTTGCCCAAATCTCCAACTGTAGTGTGTTCTATTGATCTGGTGGCTCTAGCCTTCTCAACCAAATAGTCTCGCTAGTAATGTGTCTCTCCACATGTGGAACACCTGGTCTTCGGTCCAGTACTTCTGGTCCCAGAAGTAGAATTTTTTGGACTACCAGCCTGAGATCCTAATCTGTTCTTCTGAACATGCCTAATTTGTTGATGTTTTGGGTGACGTTATTGTTGATGCGGTGGTCCTCTGTAGGGTGTCCTTTGCTGAGGGGTCGGTCATCAAGGTGTCATGAACGTCAGTCCTCTAGACGTATCTCGATACCCTAATGTACATCTGGCTGGTTTCTGATGTTGTTTCATAACTAATGTCATCTGTCCATATGGTTTTGCAGGAGTCTTTCCCTAACCCCTGTTGGTCAGCTCTTCCTCAGCTATGACGGCCTTCTCGACTGCATAGTGAAATGTTTGAGGCATTATGATCCTCACCTTCACACGAATGTTGGAGTTAAGGTCGAACATAAAATTATTGACCATTAGCTTCTCCGTGTTTAGATGTGGGGCATACCGAAGTAGATCCATAAATCTAGCCTCATACTCTGGTACCGTATGACCACGTTGTCATAAGGTGTTGAATTCATTGAGTAGGTTCTCAATGAATTCCTCTGAAAAATACCTCTCCCGAAACCACTCCTTGAACAGTTCCCATGACACGTCTTCGATGACCATTTTTAGTTGCAGTAGGAGCGTCTTCCATCAAAGAAGAGCACTCCCCTTCAACTGAAAGATCGTCATGCAGAACTTCATGTTGGACGTATAATAAATAATTGCAAAGAACATATCCATGTTCTCCAACCATGCCTCGACGGTTGAGCCGTCTGTGGCACCCATGAACTCAGGAAACTTAACCTTCTTGAGTTCTCTATGAATGCTACCACTACCAGCTGGAGTGTGTTGTGAACCCTCATTGGGTACAAGTGGTGTGGCTTCATCTCTATCTAGTCGGTTGATCAAGGCCTTTGAAATCCTATGGAAGGACCTCATTAGACCAACCACATCCCCTACAACAATATGCTCCTACCCAATGACATTTTCTTCTCCTTGGGGTTTATACCCCTATGGCGTGGATGCTATAGGAGGCGTCACACCTCTTCCCCAAGCACCATGTCATCTACCTCCACGATGCCCTCTAACCATGATTACCTACATGGACAAATTTCAATTTTAATTAGCGATAAGTTATTAATCAACATAATGATCCAAGTCGCAAGGTTGAACCCGCTATGATACCATATGTAACAACCCCTCCATTACGTCCAAACTTGGTGATGTACGATAGGTAAATGCTTTTTTTTTTTTTGCATTAGGAAATTAAAAACATCACAACATAATTAATCGCATAACAAGATCACATTATCATAATTATTAACGATGCAAATCAATGCATTAACATAATCAAAAAATAGGGACATGATTCAACACATCATGATCAACTGAACTTAAATACACATAATTGATCAACCATGTCACTAAACATTTAAAGAACTATCGGCCCAACCTACCCTACATGGTTAGGATCTCCAGGACACATAAGCAATGCTTAAGCCCAATATTCATCCGATTTATTTTGATCACTTAAGGTCTCAGGGATGGTGACTTTTCTGAGGAACAAGGATGTATATAAATCTCATTAACTCAATCATAAGCCGAAATTCAACTAGAATACAATAGTAAGTAGCTTAAGAAAATCTTTATTATAAAGATACGCAAAATTAATATACTCATAAAGCATTTTATAACACTTATGCAACATAATTCCATTCACCTAATTCTATGGACATTCTTTCAATACTTCCTATGTTGTGAGGATAGAAAAAGAAATACAACTCATTTCATTATGATACCTAAGACTCCACAAATACATCAAGAATGTTTAAAAATGATCAAGTACACCATAAGGTAATTTTCATAATTCAATTTTCAATCAAGCTATGATTTAACATTATAACATTAATTAATCAAGGAACATCGTATTATACTAAAAATCATTGAGACTTTAAAGTTAGTACAACAATTTAATGCAAATTATTGAACTTCATAGCTCCACTTTTATTTTCCATTGTTTAATAGAAACTATTACCCAAGACCCTTTTTATCTAATCATCAAATCAATCATATATGAGGTCTATGACAAGAGCACATTATATAAACTAAATCTATTATTGTGTATTGACCCAATGTTAACTATAAATATTCATTTCCACATCATTGTACAATTGACTAAGTATGCCACCAACACTTCATCCACTCCTTATTTATTTACTCCATTTAATACTTCCTTATCACTTCAATTATATGGTGTGACAGTAATGGGACTAAATACCAACTCCATGACTTGTCATATAACAACATTAAAAATTACTATATATCTTGACCTCAAGAAATGGAATGTGATCAAAACTTGCATTCCATACAATCTCTTTCTTAAAATTTGTGGACTAGTGGAGTATTAGCATTGACTTTCTCCATAATAAATTCATCCATCATCATGCAAGATTGGAAATAAAAACTCACTGTCCCTATTATTTTACACCAAGGATTGGATACACTTTCCTTCATAAATGACATTTGTTAAGTGTAGCTACATAAATTAATTAATCTCAACTTACCAACCATCACTCAATAATGGCGTGGAACTCCATATTCTAATCTACAACAATGTATAAAAGGTCTTACATTATCCTTCATTGTATAAGATAGATAATTTAGGAATAATGGCTTACTTGGATAAATAATCATATTGAAATTTGATTTATAATTCAGGACATCGTTGATGTCTTTACTTTCAACCAGTGCGGTAACCTTTCAATCAATAGAACTGAGTAATAATCTGGTTAAAATTTAAATAAAGGAGCACGTCATTTTACAAGAAGGGTCAACGCCTTGGATTAATTTACCATTATCATTTAACATCAAGACTTTAATTCAAGCGATATTGTTTTTGACTAAGGAATGAATTGTGGGAAGGCTCAAGGAAGGGCCTCACATACGAAAGTGTGGTGATAGGGTTCAATGGAGTCTGAGCGTTTTGGGCGAACACTAAAGTTGGAAAAATTTAGAGCGACATTCAAGCATCTAACTCAGATTGACAGTCCAGGAAGGGATTATGTCTTGAATAAAACGTAGAAGGTAAGGAGTTCAGCCAGAAAGGAAATCATTGGAAGCCAAATGTAAGAGAAATTTGTGGTGGTGAACAACAGTGATTTAAGGATTGCAAGAGCCAGTAAATTCGTTGATAGTCTGATCCAGGAGGATTCTCAGGTTCAGAAAAATGCTGAAAAATAAAATTTCTCGAAATCAGATGAAACCAACTCCATTGCGTCTGTCTCATCGCTTTGATTCTATCCATATATATATTTCCTCAAACATACACCGTATGTGAAAGATATAGCGTTATGACCAAATTCCCAAACATGCAAAAAGTCAATAGTCCAATTCAATGTTGACGTCAGCAGTACGACAAGTGACACCAACATGACATCATGATGACATCATCATGTTGATGTGGCATCATCAGGAGGTGACATATGGTAGTACATATGGACACGTGGCACTTGACTGGTAGTACAAAAAGTTCATGTGGCAGTGACACAAGGCAGTATGGACTAACACGTGGCAATATAATAGGTTGACGTGGCAGTGACATGTGGAGGTATGGACTGACACATGGCAGGTGACTGGGTTGTACGATGGAGGACGTGGTAGATAGGTGGCCTCATGGCAGGACAATATGGAGGTGACATGGTCCGATCATGGGTCACCACATGGCCCAATCAGATGGTGCCACATGGCACCCTATGGATGGCCAATGAAGGCCAGTGAAAATTTTTGGCAAGGGCCATGGTCGAACCCATGACCTCTCAAGGCTCCAAGGACTTCGCAAAGGGATGTGACCAACGGGCTATCGGGCAGGGCTTGTTTAGCTCTCGATCATTTTTGGTTTTGTTTGGAGTGTTGAGACCGTTGACCACCAGGGTGTTGGCCTAGGGGCTAGCCCACCGAACCAACAACCAATACCATGAGACGAAGTGCCAAGACCAATGGTCAGGGCCAATCAACGGGGGCATATCTTGTCCGATCGGACCCTTGGTCCTATCCACTACATGCAACCAGAGATGAGCAATTGAGAGTCCGAGCGCTTAGCTCCCTTTTGGCTAACACTCGATCATATGGATTATATGACCATTCCAAAAGGGGTGCATGCCCAACCTTGGGGGCCTAGTCTGATTTCTTTTATAACAAAGTGGGTTTTTGTTATAGTTTTTGCCAGAATTGGGCCTTTTTGGAGATGTTTTTTCCATATGGAGAGGGATTTGACCATAAAAAGAGGCCAGATATTTGTGTGAAGTTGGGCTTCCATTATTTAGCCTAAAAACTACATAAACCAGATCCTTTGAGCTTGTGAGGGTACTTTTGTATTGCAGGGAATGTGAGAGCAGCTTGAACTAATGGCTCATTTCTCATGTTTTGAGGGGCATTGAGGCATGCTTTGAGAGGAGATAGTTGAGTCATGTGTGCATATGCACAAGGAGGTCTTTTACAACATATCAGAAGCTTATTTTCAGCAGAAAAGAGCAATTGCAAAGAGAACTTGAGCATTGAAGATCAATAAAATGGTCCTCCACTTGGAAGAGAACCCAGAGACGTAGCCATTCATTGGTGAATTTCGTTAACAAGTTATTTGTGTCTATTTCTCTTTCTTCTTGTTGTTATTTTCTCTTATTTGAGGCATGTTTAATGATGGTTTAACTCTTTAATTATCCATGAGTATCAAGCTAATGACACATTGTTTATAATACCTTTCATTTTTGGATCAAGTAGTTTGGTATCAGAGCTTTGGTTTTGTTGGAAGGTCTAACAAGTGCAGGATTGGATTCTCACAAGATCCAAATCTCTAAGAGGAGAAGGATCATTGGTTGAACTCATTTCAGAGATAGAACGAGTGTTGAGGAAGAAAAGAACAGCGATAGAAGAAGAACCTTCTCCACGAACTAGAGAGTTCGAAAAAGCATTTTTATCCATGTCAGAAATGGTCAAAGTGTTATTTGATGATTTTTTGGAGAGAAAGAAACTTGTTCTAGGAGAACATATTATGAAGAAGAAAAGTGAAGAGAAAGGAGACTCTTCCAATACTCCTCCTTCACCACCTTCTTCTCCTTATTATTCAAGTTCTACTTCAAATGCCAGTTCTCATTCTACGACACATTCTATACAAAAGCATACACATAAACATAAGTATGACATTCCTCTATTAAATATTGATGTTAAGTTTGAGTTACCTTTTTATGATGGGGAACTAAATGCAGAAAAGTTAGACAATTGGATAAGACAAATTGAACTATATTGCAGGATACAAAAAATCATAGATGAGGAGACTGTGATCCATCTTGCTAGTCTCAATATGGGAGGAACCACCCTTGTGTGGTGGGAAAACAGGGAAAAATAGTATCTTAAAAAGTTCGATAAGAGACTCTCCTCTTGGCTTGATTTTACATATGCATTACAAAATCAATTTTATCCCCTAGCTTATATGCAGCAAGTTATTATGTCATGGCAGAACTTTAGGCAGTTAAAGGGACAAATTTCTCAAAGTTATACACATGAGTTTCGAAAAAGATCTTGATTGTTGGGTATACCATTGGATACTCAAGAGACATTTCTTAAGTAGATAGGTGGTTTTCATAGCTATTTATGACATACTATTCTTATGTTTAATCCAACTAGTTTAGATGAGGTGTGTGTGCAAGCGACTCATCTTGAATCTAGAGGCAAGAATGTAAATGTTGATTTTGTAAAACCATTTAAACCTACTGAAGGAAAAAAAAAAGGCAAGGGTAAAGATAAGTTTAAAGGGAAGAAGTCTAATACAATGAAGAAGGAAAAACCTACATGCACTCATTGTAAGAAAGAAGGCCATAATGAGGATCGTTGTTGGATTCTTCACCCAAAATTGAAACCATCAAAGTTTGGAAATAAAGGGAAGACAAAGACTACTACAATAGCTCAAACATACTTAGGATCCAATTCGGGAGATGAGACCAAGGTCACAATCACGGGAATCAAAGATAAAAAATTTGAAGCTAGTACAAGTTCCTCAGTTCAGTCTATCAAAGTTGATAATGAAGTTGATGAGATCAAATGAACAAAACTTTTTCACATAAGAGTAATTTCCAAACATACAAAAATTGATACTATGTTTGATAGTGGCTCACAAGTAAAATTAATATCTGAGACAATTGTTAAAAAGTTGGGATTAACTACTAAATCTCATAAGAAACCATATCCATTAGGATGGATTCATAATGATAATCGGTTGCAAGTGAATAGGAAATGTGTTCTAAAGTTTTCTATCACTTCACAATTTATAGATGAGGTTGAGTTAGATGTAGTTCCACTTGATATATGTGGTATTGTACTTGCGAGTCCATATATGTCTGATAGAAATTCAATATTCTATCATGAAGACAATAAGTATCAATTAACTAAATATGGAAAAGAATATGTTTTAAGGGCTCATCAGAAGAAATTGAATTTGTCACTAATCAACTCAGGGAAAATGAGGAGAATTGTAAAGGTCAGTAAAGTATATTAACTAATGGTCATAAAAGAAAAGGATACTGATGGAATTGATGCTTTCCAATATTGTGATACAAAGTTGAAAGATGACTTAGTTATATTTGTTTCTAACTATGATGATATTTTTCAAGTTCCGAAAGGATTACCTCCAAAACGACAAGTTGAACATGAGATACAATTGTAGCAAGATGTTCCTCTTCCTAACATTGGAATGTACAGGTTATAAGTTTTGGAAAATGTAGTGATAAATAAACAAGTACAAGAGTTGACTGAACAAGGGGTCATCATACCAAGTGCTTCTCCATGTGGGTCACCTATCATTCTGGTGCCAAAGAAATATGGCACATGGCGCATATGTGTGGACTTTTGAGCCTTGAACAAGATCACGGTAAAAAATCGTTACCCTCTTCCTCATATTGACGACTTATTAGATCAATTGAAAAATGCGGTATATTTTACTAAATTAGACTTAAGAAGAGGTTACCTTCAAATCAGAGTTGTTGAACAGAATATATGGAAAACTTATTTTAAAACAAAACATGGATTATTTGAATGGTTAGTGATGCCATTTGGGCTTACTAATGCACCTGATACTTTTATGTGAGTAATGAATGATGTAGCTAGACCATTCATTGATGATTTTGTAAAAGTATATGTAGATGGTATTCTTATTTTCAGTAGGACCAAGGAAGAGCATGTCCATCATGTTAGGAAGATACTTTTAGTATTGCAGAGAGAGAAACTTTTTGTAAAGTTGTCAAAATGTGAATTTGGAAAAACATCTCTTGTATATTTGGGCTATATTGTAGGGGGTGGAGAACTTAAGATTGATCCCTCTAAAGTTGAGGTCATGTAAATTGGCCAAGGTGTAAAAATTTAACTGAAGTAAGAAGCTCCATGGGGGAAACACAGTATTGGAGGAAGTTTATTGCAAATTTCTCTCTAATTGCAGCTCCTTTACATGCTTTGACGAGTGTGAAAAGGGTATTCCATTGGGGAGGAAGCCAACAAAGGCTTTCGACACTTTGAAGGAGAAGATTAGTACAACTACTATTCTAGCATTGCCAGATCTCCAGTAGTCTTTTGAAATTGAAACCGATGCAAGTGACTATGCCATGGGGGCAGTGATGATGCAACACAAACATTCCATATGCTATCATCCTGAGACCTTCACTACAATAGTAATTAACTATCCAAACTATGATAAAGAATTGTATGCTTTAGTGCAAAGTCTTAAAAAGTGGAAAAATTACTTAATGGGAAAGGAAGCAATAATACATACTGATCACCAACCATTAAAATATCTAGAATCACAAACTAAACTACAACAATCAAGGCATTTTAGATCGTTGGGGTTTTTACAACAGTTTCATTTGGTCATCATATATATGAAAGGCATTCATAATAAAGTTGTTGATATGTTATCAAGACCTTCTAGTACAATTGCTACAATCCTTAAGAACAATTCAATTACTCATGAAATTTACATTGAACAATATGTTGAGGAAAAATATTTTAAAGAGGTCTACGCAACTTCAATTCATGGTAAAAGAGGAGAAGAATTGAATTATCATATTAAAGACAAACTTTTGTATCATTTGGGAAAGTTATGTATTCTAGAAAGTGAAAGATTCCATGTAATCAGGGAGGCACATACTTCTCTTATGGCATGAAATTTTGGTGTAGACAAAATAGTTGCTCACTTACAAATGTTTTGTTATTGGCCTCGAATGCATGAAACTATATCCAAGTATGTTAAAGGGTGTACTATGTGTGCAGTAAGAAAACTAAGTAACATAAAGTTAGGATTGTACACACCACTTCCTATTCCTTCTAGACAATGGGAAAGTGTATCTATGGATTTTGTGGGGGGATTTCCTATGTCTAGGAAAGGCCATGATTACTTGTATGTAGTTTTGGATAGTTTCAACAAGATCTGTGTTATAATTCCTTGTAAAAAGAAAGTCACAGCTGAACAAATAGCGCAAATGTTCTTTGAAAATGTATGGGTTCATTTTGGGTTACCTACTTCTATTGTATATGATCGAGACTCCAAGTTCATGGGGAAATTTTGGTCATGATTGTGGGAACTTATGAACACCATACTGAAGAAGAGCATATATTTTCATCCATAGATGGACGGGAAGACAGAGGTAGTGAATAGAAAAATAGTGCATCTGCTTTAGGCATATTGCAACAAGCATCCTAAGCTTTGGGATGAACATTTGTGTTAAGTGAAACATGCGTATAATCAAGCCAAACATTCTTCTACTCAAAGAACTCCATTTGAAACATGTTTGGAATACCTGCCAAAATCTCCTTTGGATTTTCTCTTTGGGAAGGACATTGCAGTAGACAAACATAGTGATGTGAACAAGGATACAAATTTCATTGAACAGATCCAGTTGATTCATCAAGAAGTTTTGGAATAATTGCAAAAAATCCAAGCCAAATGCAAGGCGAGACATGGCATGCATCAATTTGATCATCAGTTCAAAGTGGGAGATCAAGTTTGGTTATACATTAGCAAAGAAAGATTGCAAGGATAAGGTAAAAAGATAAAACCAATTTGCTATGGTCCTTTCAAAATTTTAGACAAAATTGGTTCTAATGCTTTCTGGTTAGAATTGCCTCCATATATGAAAATTTATTCAATTGTAAATGTGGAAAACTTGAGATTGTATGAGCCTCCTATGATTGAGGAGGCTCATACAATATTAGGTACCATACTTCACCAATAATTTCCATACCCTACGATCCAAATTGGGAATCAAATATTTCGAGCATCATCTGGTGCTCAAATACCGCGGTTCTTTGCATAGATACATTCAAATAGAAATTGAGTTCCTGGAAATCACCTCATTGGACATGGCTTATAGATACACTGTCAAGATCGAGCATAAATTTAAGTAGAAGCGGAGAGAGTTTGGGTCTGCAGACCCCTCACAGTCAAAGCAAGGAAAAGGCAACCCCAGCCCACATAGCAAGGGACCAAGTCGAGATGGTTGCCCTCAAGACAATTCCTCCAACATACAACAGAAGAAGGGAAACAATAAGACGAAGAAGAACACGGGAAAATGGTGTGAGTACCATAAAATTCCTTGCCACAACATTGATGAATGTCGCTCCAAGCAGTCCCTCATTGTCGAGCTAAAGGATTTCGAGTCAGAGGCTAATTCTGATTCTGAGTCAAATCCTGAAGGAGGGAATCATATTATCAATGCTAAACCCAGTGCCATGGTAGATACCATCAAAGTCTAGACAAGCGAACCATAAGAAACAAAGGAAGTGGAATGCCTCTTTCACTCGCATATGTGGGTCAAGGGGGATCCGATTCATTTCATTGTTGACAGCAGTAGATAGAAGAACCTGATTTCAACAAAAGTTGTCAAGCAGTTGAACCTTAAAATGACACTACGCCCACATCCCTACACCATCAGTTGGCTTCGTCAAGGAAGAGATCTTTGTGTCAGCCAACAGTTTTGTCTTCCCTAGGGCATGAAGCCTTTAAAAGATGAGGTATTGTGTGATATTTATCCCCTTGAAGTTTGTGATATTCTATTAGGAAAACCATATTTGTGGAAGAAACATTCTATGTATGAGTCTAGACCTCGCAGTGTTATTATTACTTTGGGTAGACAATTGTACAGGATCCCAGAGGTGGCACCGCCTACTTTACCAGCAAGATCTAGACTTCGCCACCACATATCATCTATTGGGTACCGAAGGAACTGTCACTAATTTTCGCATTCAGGACACACGCTTATGCCACCTGGGCCATTTTTGTGTTCCTACAAGTGAGTGTGCAAAGCTAATTTGGGAAGCCCCCTATATTCAGGTGGTAGGACATTTTGGCATAGAGAAAACTGTGGTCGTTCTTCAGAAATATTTTCATTTGAAAAAGAATTCAACATGAAGTCAGCAAGTATATCAGATATTTCACTGCTTGCACCACTACCAAACCAACCATCAGAAAGAAAGGATTATACACCCCTCTTCCTATTCCCGAGAATCCATGGGACTCCATCTCGATGGATTACATCTCTAGTTTCTCATCAACCAAGCATGGAAGTGACTGTCTATTTGTGGTCGTTGATCGGTTTTCAAAGATGGCCATCCTCACAATCTGTAAGAAGAATGTCACGGCGACAGATATTTCCAAGCTCTTCTTCGAACGAGTTTGGGTCCACTTTGGGATACCACAAAACATCATCTCTGAATGAGACAGTAGGTTCCTCGGCACCTTTTGGTCGAGTCTTTGGTCTCTGTTGGACACCAAGCTCACAAAATCCACTGCTTTCCACTACCAAATCGATGGACGAACCAAGGTCGTCAATCGGATGATTGTGCACATCATGCGCATGCACAATTCTAAGCATCCCCTTACATGGGATGAGAGTCTCCCATTGTCCAACAAAGTTACAACAGTGTTCTCCATAGTTCCATCAGCCATAGCCCATTTCAAGTGGGTCTGGGATTCCAACCCTTGGGACACATTGGTGTTGCACTTCCTCTTGCCACCACACAGACAGACTAATCCCCTGATCAGTCTACGATTAAAAGCCACCAGATTCATTGAGTGGATCCAGCACATCCTCCAATGGGTCCAGGAGATTTTGCAGAAATCTAATGCTAAGTATAAGAAGAGCCATGATAAACATAGGGTACCACACCAGTTTCAGGTTGGTGGTAAAGTCTGGTTACATTTGTAGAAGGAGCATCTCACTTGGCCCCATCAGAAGCTTCACCCACTTCGTTATGGGCCTTACACTATCACCAATGTTATGGGTAGCAATTATTTTTAGCTCAACACTCCACCCTTCCTTGGTCTACATCCAATCTTCAATGTGGCCCTCCTTCAGCCATATTTTCCACTGTTATTGGACACCTCTAAGATTGAAAAACAACTAACACCAATAGATCTCAAACCTAACTGCATGGAACAAGCCTCCACCGATCAAATAGTAGACACATAGGTCAAGGGCACTCTCCAGCAGCGAATCCAGCTTTATAGGGTTGTCAAGGCAAGGAAAATCATACACCAAGGAAAGTGGCTCACCCGGGGCCAAATCCAACAGAAGTTTTCTCACCTGATGGGGGAAATCAATGCAATGGATACCATTTCTTCCTAAGGGCGGAGGATTCATCCAGGTGGATATTGGTGGCCACCCACCTATTCCAACTGGCTCCTTGTGTCAATTTTTGAATCAACACGTCTTTATGTACTACCTTATAATTGTGATTTCTACACTTTTGGGGTTGTTTGAAGCCTCACACATTCTCCAGGTGGATACGAGTGGCCTCTCGCCTAATCCAACTAGATTATTTTGTATGTTTTCATGTCATCACATCTTGTTGTACTTCCAGGGATGTTTTGGGTCCCTAAACATTTTTTTTTGGACTTGCCACCATCAAAATGTAGAGCAAGTCAGAGTCTAATGGCGAAATGTGTAGTTCTCTGAAATATCTTTCCAATGAGCTATCACATGCCTAAAACAGAGGTCATATTCAAACATTATGACCCTAGGAAGTTGAGCTACCAAATTACACCAAGTTACCCATAGGGCCCACATGAATTTTGGCATTTCACCTTCTAGGGTTAGGTTTTTGGATGTCTAGGGTTTTGTAATTCATGAGTAATATGAAAAGGGCCTCTGGAGCCTCATTTTAATCCATTACTCCCCTTTAAGTTTTTGATGTTCTTCTAGGACAACCATATTTGTGGAAGTGTCATGTTGTGTATGAGTCTAGACCTCGTAGTGTTATTATTACTTTAGATGGACAATTGTACAAGATCCCATAGGTGGCACCGCCTACTTCTATTTCTTTAATATCTGATAAGAAATGCAGTAAGGTCATTTCGCAGACCGACAAGTTCATCTTCTTTGTGATCCATGCTCACAATAGGTAGAAGGTCGCTGCCACATCTGTGGCCTCTAAACAACACCTCTCTTTGCAACAGAAGCAACTGGAAAAGATTGTGGAAGAATATAGGGACATCTTAACCTCAACTAGAGGGGTATTGACACACTGCCAAGTCAAACATCCAATTGATCTAACCCCCAATGCACCTCTACCTAATGGACCAGTCTATCGGTGATCGCTGATGGAGAATGATGAAATTAGGTGTCAAATCCAAGAGATTATTCAAAAGGGGAAAATCATACCCATCTTCTCCCCTTGTGGAAGCCCGATTGTACTGATGTAGAATAAGGATGAGACTTGGTGATTCCACATTGATTACAGAGCCTTAAACAAAATTATAGTCAGGAACTGCTACCCCATTCCTAGGATTGATGACCTTCTTGACCAACTCAAGGGGGAAAGGTTCTTCAGCAAGATTGACCTGAAGTCTGGATACCACCAGGTTCCCATCAAACCAACTGATGTCTGGAAGACAACATTCAAGTCTAAAGAAGGTCTCTACGAATGGCTAGTCATGCCCTTTGGCTTAACAAATGCACCAACAAGTTTCATGAGGTTGGTGGATGATGTATTGAGACCCTTCACCAACTCCTTTGTGGTAGTATATTTGGATGACATCCTCATCTTCAGAAGAATGTGGGAGGAGAAGATGCGGCATATTCAACAGGTTTTGAGCACTCTGCGACAACACAATCTTTATGCCAACTTGGAAAAATGATCTTTTGGCACGAACAGGGTACAATACCTAGGCTACATTGTTGATGAACATGGGGTACATGTTGATCCATATAAGATCCAAGTCATCTATGATTGGCTAGCCATGACCACACTGACCGAGCTTCAGAGCTTCTTGGGACTAGCCAATTTCTACCGATGGTTCATGTTCAGATTCTCCCATATTGCATGGGCCCTCATCCAGGTGACCAAGGACGATGGTAGGGCCAAGTTCATGTGGGGGAAGGAGTAGAAACAAGCATTCAATGATCTAAAACATCATGTGTGCTCAAATCCAGTACTCTCCTTGCTCGATCTGCAACAACCATTCAATATTGAGACTGATGCATCTGACTATGTTGTGGGTGTAGTTCTCACTCAGGATGAGCATCCGATGGAATACTATAGTGAGACACTCTTCGATATTGTCTGGAAATACCCCATATATGACAAGGAAATGTATTCCATTGCACAAGCCTATCGTTAACAGAAACATTACATTATGGGGAATTTGACGATCATACACATTGATCACAAGCCTCTGTAGTTCATACAGACACATGGGAAATTGCAGAACGACTGCCATTAGAAGTGGTCCACCTACTTGTAGCAGTTCCATATCAACATAAAGTATAAGACATGTATCTCCAATCATGTCATTAACTTCCTTAGTCGGCCTCCTGTTGTTTCACTCACCATTGTGCTCCATTCCTATGGACATGAAATATCATAGTGGCCCCAACTTTACCATCAAGATCTGAACTTTGCCACCACATATCAGTTCTTGGGTATAGGAGCCACTGTCACTGATTTTGACATTCATGATGGAATCATATGCCACTTGGTCCATCTATGTGTTCCTACAAGTGAGAGTGCAAAGATGATTTGGGAAGCCCACTACAGTCGGGTGGCAGGACATTTATGCGTATAGAAAATTGTGGTCGTTCTTCAGAAACAATTTCATTGGCCAAAACATAGACAGGAAGTCAACAAGTATATCATATATTGCATTGTCTGTGCCATTTCCAAGCCAACCATAAAGAAGCAAGGCTTATACACCCCTCTTTCTATTCCTAAGAAGTCGTAGGAATCCATCTCCATGGATTACATGTCTGGTTTGTCGTCCACCAAGCATGAAAATGACTGTGTGTTTGTGGTCGTTGATCAGTTTTCGAAGATGTCCATCCTCACAGTCTATAAGAAGAATGTCATAGTGGAAGATACTGCTAAGCTCTTCTTCAAATGAGATTGGGTCCACTTTGGGATACCACAGACCATCATCTCTAACCGAGACATCAGGTTCCTCAACACCTTTTGGTCGAGTCTCTGGTCTCTGTTGGACACCAAGCTCACAAAATCCACCACTTTCCACCCCCAAATTGATGACCAACCCAAGGTCATCAATCAGAGGATTGTGCACATCTTGCGCATGTACAATTATAAGCATCCTCCTACATGGGATGAGAGTCTTCCATATGTCCAACACAGTTACAATAGGTCTATCCATAGTTCCACTGTACATATCCCATTTTAGGTGGTTCTGGGATTCCAACCCTTGGGACCCATTAATGTTGCACTTCCTCTTTCCACTGAACAGACAGACTCTTCCCCTGATCAGTCTGCGATTGACAAAGCCACCAGATTCATTGAGAGAATTCAACACATCTGCCAACAAGTCCAGGATATTTTGAAAAAATCCAATGCTAATTACAAGCAACTCCGTGATCAAGACAAGGTACCACACCAGTTTCAGGTTGGCGATAAAGTCTGGTTACATTTGTAGAAGGAGTGTCTCACCGGGCCCCATCAAAAGCTTCATTGTCTTCGTTATAGGCCTTACACTATCACCAAGGTTGTGGGTAGAAATTATTTTGACCTCAACACTCCACCCTTCCTTGGTCTACATCCAGTATTCAATGTGGACCTCCTTCGGCCATATTTTCCACCATTATTGGACACCTCTGAGATCGTCGAACAAATGACACAAACAGAGCTCAACCTTGACTACATGGAATAAGCCTCCACCAATCAGAAAGTGGACACACAGGTCAAGTGCACTCGCCAGTGGTGGATCCAACTTTATTGCATTGTTAAGGAACGAAAACTCCTACACCAAGGCAAGTGGCTCACCCGGGGCCAAATACAGTGGAAGTTTCCTCACCTAATGCCTGAACTCATTACAATGGACACCATTGCTTCCTAACGGAAGAGGATTGATCCATGTCAATATTGGTGGCCACCCACCTATTCTAACTAGCTCTTGGTGTTTGTTTTTGATTCAACACATCTTTTTGTACTACTTTATAATTGTGAGGTATACACTTCAGGGGTTATCTAAAGCCTCACACATTCTCCAAGTGGATATGGGTGGCCTCTTACCTAATCCAACTAGATTATTTTGTATGTTTTCATGTCAACACATCTTCTTGTACTTCCAAGGATGTTTTGGGGACCTAAACATTGTTTTTTGGACTCGTTAGAGTCAGAATATAGGAGTCAAAGTTTGACGACATAATGTATATTTATATGAAAGACATTTCCAACAGGCTATCACGCGCCTAAAATAGAGGTTGTATGCAAAAGTTACGACCCTAGGAAGTTGAGGTACCAAATTACACCAACTTACCCATAGGGCCCACATGACTTTTGGCGTTTCACCTTCTAGGGTTAGGTTTTAGGATGTCTAGGGTTTTGGAATTCATGAGTAATAGGAAATGGGCCTCTAGAGCCTCATTTTAATCCATTATGCTAAGATGAATGCACGTAGAAGCCACATCTCTTCTCAAAGATAACTACCACCATTTGAACAAGTTTCAGTTCTACAATTTTACAGTTTCATCCTATTTCATTATTTAATAGAAGATATGGTTCCCTAGATATTTGTGTTATTGTTCCTATCTCTGTGATTATTGTATTAATTCTTTTAATCATTTCGTTCCTCTCCTAAATCTGGATCAATGGTATCATAGCGGCCTTCTCTTCATTTATTTTTCTTCGTGCATGTCCCCGACAAGGTCTAGGTACAAGAAGTTGGGACTCGATCCAATTGAGTCGTTACCAGATCGGTCGCGCCGAGCTCGACAACAACCCATGGGAGATGAAAAGAAAGATGATGGAGAAGGAGATCCTATTAAAATTTTGGTCAAGGAATCCCACGCGTGACAAAGGAACGAAATGATGGACAACTTCACACAAATCCTTCAACGGTTTCCCATGGCATCTTCATCAAGAGGCCATGCAACCCCCTTCAAGGTACAAGTAAATTTTGATATTTCATTATTTGAAGGACTTATAGATGCGGATGTTGTAGATAAATGGTTGAATCTACTCGAAGGATATTTTTCGGTCCACAGTTTTTCCGATAGGGAAAATATCACTTTTTCACTCCTCAAGGTTGTTCCCCATGTTAAAGACTAGTGGGATACTTACTCTAAGCAAAGGGCCGTGGAGGAATATGCAATTTTTGTGGTGGCCCCTACATGGGATTTCTTCTGAGATGCCATTAAAGAACAATACTACCTTGTTGGAAGCTATGAGGACCAGTACACCATATGGACCACCCTACATCAAGAAAGGGACCAAACAGTACTAGAATTCACCAATAATTCCATACCCTACGGCACAAAATTGAGTATCAAAGATTCTAAGCATCATATGGTGCTCAAATACCACGGTTTTTTGCATAGATACATTCAAACAAAAATGTTGTTCCTAGACATCACCTCATTGGGCACGACTTATAGATACATTGTCAAGATTGAGAAGAAATTTAAGAAGAAACGACGAGAGTTTGGATATGCAAACCCCTCACAGATGAAGCAGGGAAAAGGAAACCCCAAACCACATAGAAAAGGACCAATTTGAGATGGCCACCCTCAGGACAATCCATCCAAGCCGCAACACAAGAACGGAAATGAGAAGACGAAGAAGGGCACGGGAAAATGGTGTGAGTACCATAAAAGTCCTTGGCACAATATCAAAAAATGCCGCTCCAAGAAGTCCCTCGTGGTCGAGTTGAAGGCTTCTGAGTCAGAGGTCGATTCTGATTCTGATTCAAATCTTGAAGAAGGGAAACGGATTATCGATGTTGAACCCAATTCCATAGTCTCTACCACCAAATTCCAACTAAGTGAACTAGAAGAACCATAGGAAGGGTAACGCCTCTTTCACTCACATATATGGGTCAAGGGGGCTTCGATTCATTTCATTGACGACAATGGTAGTCAGAAGAACATGATTTCAATAGAGGTCATTGAGTGGTTGAACCTACCAATGACACCTCACCCACAGTCCTACACCATTGATTAGCTTCATCAAGGAAGAGATCTTTGTGCTAGCGAACAGTGTTTTCTTCCCTACGACATCAAGCATTTCAAAGATGAGGTACTGTGTGATATTTCTTCCCTTGAAGTTTGTGATGTTCTTTTAGGAAAACCATATTTGTGCAAGCATCATGATGCGTATGATTCTATACCCCACAGTGTTATTATTACTTTGGGTAGACAATTGTAGAGGATCCTAGAGGTGGCACGGCCTACTTCTATTTCTTTAATCTCTGTTAAGCAATGCAAAAAGGTCATTTCACAGACTAGGAAGTTCATCTTCTTTGTGATCCATTCTCATAGTAAGAAGAAGGTTGTCGCCACATTTGTGGCCTCTACACAACATCTCTCTTTGCAGCAGAAGAAAGTGGATGGGATCATGGAAGAATACAAAGACATCTTCACCTCACCTACAGGGGTACCGACACACTGCCAAGTCAAGCATCCAATTGATATGACCCCCAATTCACCTCTACCTAATGGACCATTATATCAACACTCGTTGATGGAGAATGATGAAATCAGGCGTCATATCCAAGAGATTCTTCAAAAGGGGCACATCAAACCCATATCCTCCCCTTGAAGAAGCCCGATTGTACTGGTGCAGAAGAGGGATGGGACTTGGTGACTCTGCATTGATTACAGAGCCTTAAAAAAAATCACAGCCAGGAACCACTACCCCATTCCCAGGATTGATGACCTTATTGACCAACTCAAGGGGGTAAATTTCTTCAGTAAGATTGGCCTGAAGTCAGGCTACCACCAGGTTCCCATTGAACCACCTGATGTCTAGAAGATAGTCTTCAATTCTAAAGAAGGTCTCTACGAATGGCTAGTCATGCCCTTTGGCTTAACAAATGCACCAACCACTTTCATGAGGTTGATGGAAAATGTATTGAGACCCTTCACCAACTCCTTTGTGGTAGTATATTTGGATGAAATTCTCATCTTTATCAAAACGTGGGAGGATCAAATGTAGCATATTTAGTAGGTTTTGAGCAATCTACGACAGCACAAGCTTTATGTCAACTTGGAAAAATACTCTTTTGGCATCAACATGGTCCAATACATGGGCTACATTGTTGATGAGCATGGGATACATATTGATCCAACTAAGATCCAAGTCATCTATGACTGACCAGCCCCTACTGTTATCACTCCAAGAAACTCCTTAGGGTTGTAGACTAAGGATGCTTGGTAACTTAAAAATAATGTGTAGATATGCTTGGAACAATGGGGTCTTTAATGATCAATGTAATAGACAACTCATCATACATCTAAAGAAACAGTGCTTTCAGGAAACAATAATCAGATCAAGTAATTTGAAAGGAGATGATGAAGAACACTAATCTTGATTACCAAATACAACTGAATGTAGGGCTTAATGCAAGATAGAAAGAAATCCTTCACTTCAAGTCTATGAGCTCAATAAAGAGATAACAGTCTTCATAAGCTAAGATAAACTGAAATAAAGTACAGAAAGCGAAACATGGATATTTCTGATATTGAAAATGAAAGGAGACTGTAATTTTATTCTGTAAATAAGAGTCTATACAGTAGCACAAAATATATTCCCCATTTGAACCCTTGTCTCTTAGAAAAGATAGGCATTTATAGCCTTTTACAATCAATTTTTAAGATCCTGAAAACTTGGATCTATATCTAAAAATAGCAAATCAAATTAAATAAGCAAATCGATATCAAAGACTTAATGGCTAGACTAGCATTCGAATTGTCTTCCATCTCAAAATTTGACATCTGTACTCTTCAGCTTCTGGAATCCGTTGTGTCATGAAACATGGCAAAGGCACATGTCTTGGCAGTTGGATTTCTTCAGTTACTCATAGTCGACACTTTAGGAGATCAATTTAGCATGTGGTTTTCAAAACTCCCACGAATCTCTGATGCTGAGTATTTCTTTGACCAATTTGTTAATCCTTTAATTCTCTAGAGCCTCTTTAAATCCTATGAAAATCTCCCTGCTCCATCCTTAGCTTTCAAAAATTCTTTTTGTGCTTTCACCAGCTAACTCACCTTATGATTCGCTAGTTAGCTGGTGAAAGTGCTACCTTTCACCAGCTAACTGGTTGTAAAATTTCCCTTTGCACTGGTGAAAGATCTGCCTTGACCCAAAATGAAATTTCACCTCCAAAACTGTGGTTCTATCAAAAAATCAGTGTGTCTCTACTTTATCCCCTTGCATATTCATAGCAACCTGAGCTAGCACTTGCAGATCTGGGTGTGACTTTTTCTTTTGCTTCAATTTTCTAATCTTCCTCTTTAGGCATTTTGCTAACCACCATAGACTGTTATAGTCTTTGGTGATTTTCTTTTTCCTCTTCTTGTCCTTGACACTTTCGGGATCCAGATTTTCAAATGCAGCATTTGTTTCTACGAAATTATCAGACAGAGTCTTGTATCTTTCCTTTATTACTCTTTCTAAGACCTCCTGCTGAGCGATCACTTCTTTCAGTTGCTTGATTTTCCATGTTTTCTTCGACTTAGTGCTCTTTGGTTTTTCCCCTTCATCGGTGTGAGTAAAGGTCTCACAATCCTATGCAAATTCAATGGAGTGTTCAGGGCTTTGAATGGCACGGCTTTCATCTTCTTTCTCTGGCTCTGAGTTTGAGTATGGCAGATTTAAAGTGTTTGTTTTCTTTTCTGTAGGCTGCTCTGTAGTAGTTTCAAAATCCAATTTTTCCTTTGACCTGTGAGATCTTACACCAGATATCCTATCTTCTGGGGTTCCTGTAAGGGTTATCCTCTTCCTCGAGCTACTTTGAGGAGTCAATTGCCTTTTTCCATCTCTCTTCTGTTCATTCATGGGTTGAGTTTGAGTTTCAAATCCCTCCCAAAAAAGAAAATGTTGCCAAGTCCTTCCTTTTTGTCTTAGCTCCTCCAAGATTATCAATTTAATAAGGCCAAAGTGGCAAAGAGTGTTCTTCATACTTAGAGGTTTAGCTCTAATCTTTTTACAGACTTTAGTTAAGCTCTTATGCAAGAAGAAAGGTAAATTTAGGAGATTTTTCCCTATAAAATGGTCTAAGAGCTTGAAATGATATAACATCAGTTTGTCGTACCTGCCTTCTAAAGTTATGTAGAGTTGGATGCCCTTAAATAAATTATGCCACTCATCCTCTAAATGGGAAACTGGCATACTCTTCTTCCATGCATTATTTCTGAATTCTTCCTTTAGATATGCTCTGAAATTTAGGTTCTTGGTTGCTGTCGTTTTGAACCAACTCTAGCCTGATCTAGGTAAACTGGTCACTGCAGCGATGGTAGATTCATCCACAATGATTTCTTAAGACCTAACACAGGATTTATTTCCGTTGTATGTTTTAGCAAATGCCTCTGCTGTTGATTGGTGACAACCGTTCTGTAGCTTCTCGACATATCCCATGCAGCCTGCATTTGAGAAGTGTTTTTGCACCTCAGGATGCGCCTGTAGAAAGGATAGACTGTCAAATTCTTTTCTTAACAAAGAACCACTGCGTCTCCTTTCCATCTGTAATTCGAACCCAAAATGATTTTGCACACAAAACTCTGCAATCTGTTGTTTGAGCCGAGGTTTTGCACTGGTGAAAACACTCAGCTCTATCTTTCAAAATTGAAAACTTATCATATGCTTGTGGATGATGCATGTTGGGGAAATGATGGGATGATTTGATGTCACCAGCCAAGTAGTACCGCTCCTTCACCTGTGATGATGGATTTGAATTCGCCATTTCCAACGCCATGATCGTGAAGCATGCATTTCTGAACGAGATCCGCTTTGCAATACGATTTAGACGTGCAAGCCCGAATCTCCATCATTATCCACTTTCACCAGCGCATCATAATGATTGCATGACGTGGTATGAGCATGTCATATTTTGATTTTTTTTTAAAACATGGAGAAAACACACATGATCCCCACTTTCACCGGCTAACGGCCCATGGAAAGTGCTGCTTGGTTGTTGAAAATCGTCGCTTTCACCAGCTAACGGCCCGTGAGAAATGCTCCTTAGCTGTTGAAAATCACCGCTTTCACCAGCTAATCATCATATTTAAAACACACATTAGCTGTTGAAAGTTTTTCATGAAATTTTTAAAGAGAAGACCTTTATGGATCATCTTATTTCTAAGACATAAATTAAAACCTAAGTTTTTCTACTAGAAGAACTCAAAACAAATTGGAGAAAACTACCAATAGCCATGCTATCAACCACAAAATGAAACCATAGTGACTGATTCATTTTGGGAGCTAACATTTGGCTCCAACTGGGATGGACATCTCCCTGTGAGGTGACCAAGAACCTAGCTAGACTCAGTAGCCTTTATTACAATTTAAAAAAGAAATCTGAAAAATAGTTTTGCTAGTACCATTGGGCATGAAGTTATTTAAGTGATAGAAACAAAGAAAATAGAACTGAAAAAGAATATGTACAGGTAGAATAGGGCTTTTAAGAAAAATCCTTATGAAAAATAGGTCTTTAGAAAGCGCCCGTTGAAAGGGCCACCTGCTACTTCCTCGCCAGCAAGATTTTGGAGAACAAAGGTATTGTTCTGTTGAACCACTGTTATGACAAAAGGACCTGTCCAGAGAGCATCAAATTTTCCATGTTTCCCCTTCTCTTGCCTTGCTACATCCCACTTTAAGACTAATTCCCTTGTTTTGAAGACGTTTGATTTGACTTTCTTATCGAAGATCTCCTTGATTTTTTCTTGGTGTAATTCTGTTCTTTCCAAAAGTTGCTCTCTATCTTGTTGTAACTCTACCAAATTATGAATTCTCTGAGTCAAATCATTTGGTTCAGAATCAGTTTCTTGTAAAAATTTTGCAACCGGCAGTGCAATTTGAATAGGAAATATGGCTTCAATACCATATACCAACTTGAAGGGAGATGTACCAATTGATTTTTTACATGTAACCCTGTCAGCCCACAAAGCAAATTTCGGCTTGGAATCCTAGCCTCTGGTATTTTGTTCAAGCAGCTTCTTTATAATTCTGACTAAACTCTTGTTTGATGACTTGGCTAAGCCATTTCCTTGCGGATAGTAAGTAGTGGAATGTACTAGATGAATTCCTAGCTCTTCAAATAATTTCACCAAGTTCTTATCCTTGAATGCAACAACATTATTAGTGACTATTCTCTTAGGGTAGCAAAATCTGGAAAATATGTTTTCTTGCAGAAAATTTATGATGAGAGTATGATTGGCGTTTCGGGTGGGAATAGCCTCAATCCACTTTGTAAAATAATCGGTGGCAACAAGGATCCACCTGTGCTGACTACTAGAAGGCGGGTGAATCTGACCTATGAAATCTAGGCCCCATTGCTGGAAAGGACCTGTGACCACTATAGGTTTGAGGGGAAGAGACTTCAGTTGTTTTTTTCCTTCAAATCTTTGGCACTTGTCACATGTTCTCACAAACTCACACACATCTGAAAATAAGGATAGCCAGTAATAACCAGATCTTAAGATTTTATGTGCAGTGGTTTTCCAATAGTGATGTCCTCCGCATTCACTATTATGGAATTCAATCATGACCTTTGCTTCTTATTCTTGGTTTATGCACCTCAACAATAAACCTATTGGATTTTTTCAGAACAATAAGTTGCCATTGATGCTGAAATTTATGGCTTTGAGATTTAAAGCCCTTCCTTGTGTTTTTGTCAAATCTGAAGGGACTGATAAAGTTTGCAAAAAATGAACAATGTGATTGTACCATTTGCAATCATCTAGGTGAGCTGAGACCTGCATTTCCACACCTTCTTTATCCTCTGAAGACTGAACATTATATGCATTAATACTTACCAAATTTATTTCGAGCAACCTACAATTTTCTTCTACCAGAAGTTTGGCAAGGCCCTGACCCTTCACAAGTTTTGCTGGTTTAATTTCAACATCAAATTCAATCAATTTTGCTATCCACTTATTCCTTTTTCCATCTATGTTGGGTTGTATAAGCACATCTTTAACTGAACTGGAAGGTACAGAATCTATTACCTTTGCATGAAGGATGTAAACTCTGAAAGCTTTCAATGACTTGATAAGTTCATATGCTTGTTTCTCCAATAATTCATACTTTACCTCTGCATCCCTCAAGACCTTAATGAAGAAGGAAACCGGCTGCTCCTGATCATCGGTATTTTTCTGCAAGAGTACTGCTGCAATTGTATCTCTTGAAGCAAATGAAAAAATGTAAAATACCTTGGAGAAATTGGGGTTGATCAAAACAAGGGTTGTTGTGATGGCTTCCTTGATAGCACTGAATGAGTGTTTGGCTTCTTTAGTCCATTTTACCTCGGAGTCCTTTCTTAACATAGTAGTAATATGCATTGTGAGTTCTGCAAAGTTTACTATAAACCTTTTGATAAAGTTTATAGTCCCAAGGAAAGACTGAATGTCCTTCTTTGATCTAGGAAGAGACAGATTTTTAATTGCTTCTACCCTTTTTGGGTCAATTTTCACCCCATCAGCTGAAACAATATGTCCAAGTAATTTCCCTTCCTTAAGTGCAAAATTTGATTTTTTTGGATTAAGAGAAATTCCATACCTTCGACATTTTATAAATGTCCTTTTTAAGTGATGTAAATGAAGTTCATGGCTGCTCGAGAAGACAGTGATATCATCAAGATATATCAAGACAAATTTATCTTTCTCTCCAACGAAAGCAATGTCCATCGCCCTTTGGAATGTCGCTCCTGCATTCATCAATCCAAAGGGCATCTTCTCATACATAAAAGTACCCCATGGAGTAGTAAAAGCAGTGTTTTCTTTATCGTCTGAATGGACATCAATCTGGTTGTATCCAGAAAATCCATCAATAAAAGACATCACCTTTGATCCTGACACCTTCTGCAAAATATGTTCCATTTTGGGCAGAGGGTAGTTGTCCTTCCTAGAGCACTTATTAAAATTTATGAAGTCAATGTAGAGTCTGATCTCTCCATTCTTCTTCCTGACCAGTACGAGATTTGCAATCCATTCTGAATATCTGAGAGGTATGATGATGCGAGCGTCCAACAGTTTTTTGATTTCCCTTTCCATTGTAGGCAACAACAAAGGATTAAAAGATCTAAGTTTCTGCCTAAATGGTTTGGTGTCTTTGTTCAAGGGATTCGTATGTTGAATTACCTCTGTGTCAAAAGTCTTCAAGTCATCATATTGCCAGGAGAAAATATCAACAAACTCCTTTAGCAATTCTCCATAATCAGCCTTTTGTTTTTCAGTCAAATGTGAGGCTAAGTTGACATATTTAGGATCCTATTCACTGGCTACATTATACTGAAAAAATTCTAAATCTTTTTCCCCATTTTCCAATTTGAAAGCCACATCATTATTATCGAAAAGCCTTTCTAAAGGGACCAAACCTTTAGGAATTATGTTGGTAGACAGCTGGACTATTTCATGTGTTGCGATTTTTCTTCTGAATTTTATCTTCTCAATTTCATTGTCATGTTCATTCTCCTGATCGATCTACAAATATGCAAACTCATCTATTACTGCAAGAAATCTAGTGAGTTCAGCATCATCTTCAAAAACCTTCCAAAATTTTACATTATCAGGGAGGGATGTCCTATATTTAACTTGAATTTCGTAATTCAATTTATGAGGCAGAGGGGGTATGAAAGCACAAGCCGACACAGCTAATGAATCAGCCAATTCATTCATTGCTCTAGGTACATATGAAATTTTAAAATCTGCAAAATCATGAATTTCCCTCAACACTTCATCTCTGTATGCTTTCAGCCTAACATGCTTTGCTTGAAATGACTTATTCACCTGCTAAATGATCAAATCTGCATCTCCGAACACCTGCAATCTTTTAATTTCCATCTCTTTGGATGCATTTATCCCCAGAAGTAGTGCCTCATACTCAGCAATATTATTAGTCACTTTAAAATCAAGTTTAAAAGACAAATGAGAAGTTTTCTTAGAAGGGGAAATCAATACCACTCCTGCTCCTGCGGATTCTTTGGTACAAGCACCGTCAAAGAACATGGTCCAAAGGTCACCCTCTGCTGCTTCTGTGGACTGAACTATGGGCTTTCTGAGTAGCAATGTATCTGGTAATGAATCATCAATTTGCAAAATACAAGATCCCATACCTGTGTCGACAGAATAGATAGGATGATTGGATGGATTTTTTTCGTCACTGATTACATATGCCAACTGAGATTCCCTGTATAGCCTTCTGTTCACACCTCCAAAAACAGGGATAGTAGCGTAGGAGAGATCCATTTGAAGAGTGCCACCTAGCCTCTTCATCCATGATCTTGATAATAGACACCCAAATTTAGGTGGTATGTCTGCCACTACTATATCCATAACCATAGTCTTCATGGATGCTTGGGTTAAGGTTACAGCCAAGTCCTTGATCATCCCAAGACATTTGACTTTCCAAGAGTCACAAGAGAAAAGATCATGATAAGACTTGGTGATCTCCAACCCAAGCTCATCCATGACCGCCTTTGGCATCAAATTGTGCGAAGCACCGAAGTCCAACAAACAGTTATGCAGTGTTTTCTCATAAATATTTAGAGAGATGTAAAAGGGAGGACAGCTTTCATCTCTGTCTTCTATCATTTGGCCCAGAGTAATGGTTGTCTTTTCATCATATATGTTGAGAATATCAACAGAAGGGGATATAGATTTGGGATCTAAATTTTTGAGGATATCCTTTTTGAACATTTCATTTTTCATTAACTCGACTAGAGGAATAGGAATTTTAATTTTATGTATTTCAGCCTCAAAATTGAATGAATATGGGGCTTTATTAGAAGCTTTATTAGATACCTTTACCTGATTCGAAGGAGCTTCCTGATTGCTTTGTTGTTCAACAGGGGCCTGACTTTCTAGAGTTTGATGCTTGACAGGGGCAACAGTCTTCTTGGGAGGAGCTGATGCTTTCACCTTTGAGAAATTTGTTTGCTGACTCTCTGATGTCTGATATTTTTTCTTAACAGGGGCTATGATTTTTTCGGGAGAGGCTGGTGCATTATGTTGGGCAGTATCAGATTTAGATCGGAGATTATATCTATTCTTATCTTCTGTCATGAAAATTCCATCATCAATAGGATCATCCTCTGTCTGTTTAGTCATCAATGCTTCCTCATAGTCGTGTTGTGTTAGATAAGATTTCCTTGTCTCTTCTCCAACACAATGAATGTTATCTTCTCCACCTTCTTGATATTCACCCTCATCTTCGTCCATCACGACATTTTGAAGAGGTACCTTTATTCTCTGATCTTCAGTAGGATTCTTTTCTCTTTGCAAGATCTGTGTTGGCTGATTATTTCTTCTGAAGTTGTTGGGATTTTGATTTGGGTTCTTGCCTGCAGAATCATAAGTGCCTCTTCCCTTCACAGGCTGCTTATTTTCAATCTTGAGATTAGATATCTCAGAGGTTAGAGACTCTATCATCTTAGCCATTTTATCAAACTTCGGGTCAACACTTGATGAAGAAGAAGCCTCATTCCTTGGCCTTATCCTATCAGAATTTCCTTTTAGCTTTTGGGAGGCTAAAATATTTGATTCCACCTCAAGGGAAACATCTTGCATGAGAGATAATGTTGGTGACCTCCTTTCTCTCAACAATAAATAGAAATCTGAGTCAAAAGCATCAGAATATGTGATCTTGGCAGAAGCATCTAAAGGTTTTATCTCTGCTGGTATTTTACCGTACATCCGGTTAAATCTTTTAGTGAAATCAGACACTGACTCACTATTTTGTTTCCTTAGGTTTCTGAATTCTGTGATATAGTATACAAAATCTCTTCTGTCACCCCAATGTTTCAAAAAGGTCTCATCCAATTGCTCGATTCCAGCTATGGAACTAGCAGGGAGTTCTTTGAACCATTTCCTAGCATGGCCATCTAGGCTTTGGACAAAGACTCGTGTCCAAACATCTTCTTCTTCAATATTAAGGTTTTCAGCATAATTGTAGAAAGCCTCAATATGTTCTTCAGCAGACACATTGCCTTCGCCTGTGAATTTGGGCATATACTTCTGATAGTCTCCTGTTGGCATGGTTGATACTAGGTTTGGCAATATAAGTGGTGCATACCTACCAGCTAGGATTTATTGCATCTTCGTCAAAGGAGGTGGTGCAGCCATAACTATCAGGGGTGAGAAAGGTGGTGGTTTCTTTTTCGAGTCTTCAACACTGGAGGAATGCGAAAGAGGTGAATATTCTAATGGGAAAGAGGTCTGATATGAGGCTCTGTAAAAATTTGTAGGCTGTCCAACTAAATTTTCTTCACCTTTAGCAGATAGCTCTTGGAGAAGATGTTCAATAGCAAGGAGGCTAGTATAAATGTTTAAATGATATTCTTGTTGTTGAGAATGAAAAGACTCAAGGGAAGAAGAACTATGGCTTCTTTCTAAAGTCTTGGATGTTTTTTCAATCAAATTTGAATCTATCAATTTATCATCATTAGTATTTTCCTGTTGATCAAAAAAGAGATTGTTCTTATATAGTATCTACAACTGTCTTTTCATCAATTCCTTTTGAAAAGAAATCAATTTTTTATGTAGTAGATTTTCCAAAACTGAAAAGAGGATTACCTTCTATATCTAATTTTGAAGCTTGACCCTGAATGGTCTTTCCTTTCCTGAGAATTAGTTCTGGATTGGACATTGGTGTGATAGGTGATTCTTGAGGATTCGCCCTAGTACTGATCCTCTTACGAGCCAGGATGAACTTGTGAAGTCGCCAGATAGATAATTACAACCAACTAAAAATGTCTAATCTTTGTATATCATCAAAGATCAGCTCTGTGTCTTATCCCAGGAAAGCAAAACTTAAATTTCGTCTCCCCGGCAATGGCGCCAATTTGTTATCACTCCAAGAAACTCCTTAGGGTTGTAGACTAAGAATGCTTGGTAACTTAAAAATAATGTGTAGATATGCTTGGAACAATGGGGTATTTAATGATCAATGTAATAGACAACTCATCATACATCTAAAGAAACAGTGCTTTCAGGAAACAATAATCAGATCAAGTAATTTGAAAGGAGAGGATGAAGAACACTATTCTTGATTGCCAAATACAACTGAATGTAGGGCTTAATGGAAGATAGAAAGAAATCCTTCACTTCAAGTCTATGAGATCAATAAAGAGATAACACTCTTCATAAGCTAAGATAAACTGAAATAAAGTAAAAAAAGCGAAACATGGATATTTCTGATATTGAAAACCAAAGGAGACTGCAATTTTATTTTGTAAATAAGAGTCTATATAGTAGCACAAAATATATTCCCCATTTGAACCCTTGTCTCTTAAAAAAGATAGGCATTTATAACCCTTTACAATCAGTTTTTAAGATCCTGAAAACTTGGATCTGTATCTAAAAATAACAAATCAAATTAACTAAGCAAATCGATATCAAAGACTTAATGGCTAGACTAGCATTCGAATTGTCTTCCATCTCAAAATTTGACATCTGTACTCTTCAGCTTCTGGAATCTGTTGTGTCATGAAACATGGAAAAGGCACCTGTCTTGGCAACTGGATTTCTTCAGTTACTCATAGTCAAGACTTTAGGAGATCAATTTAGCATGTGGTTTTCAAAACTCCCATGAATCTTTGATGCTAAGTATTTATTTGACCAAGTTGTTAATTCTTTAATGCTCTAGAACCTCTTTAAATCCTATGAAAATTGCCCTACTCCGTCCTTAGCTTTCAAAAATTCTTTTTGTGCTTTCAGCAGCTAACTTGCCTTATGATTCGCTGGTTAGCTGGTGAAAGCGTTGCCTTTCACCAGCTAACTGGATGTAAAATTGCCCTTTGCGCTGGTGAAAGCTCTGCCTTGGCCCAAAATGAAATTTCACCTCCAAAACTGTGGTTCTATCAAAAACTCAGTGTGTTTCTACTTTATCCCCTTGCATATTCACAACAACTTGAGCTAGCACTTGTAGATTTGGGTGTGACTTTTGCTTTTTCTTCAATTTTCTAATATTCCTCTTTAGGCATTTTGCTAACCACCATAGACTGTTATAGTCTTTGGTGATTTTATTTTTCCTCTTCTTGTCCTTGACACTTTCACGAGCCAGCTTTTCAAATGCAGCATTTGTTTCTGTGAAATTATCAAACAGAGTCTTGTATCTTTCCTTTATTACTCTTTCTAAGACCTCCTGCTGAGCGATCACTTCTTTCAGTTGCTTGATTTTCTGTGTTTTCTTAGACTTAGTGCTCTTTGATGTTTCCCCTTCATCGGTGTGAGTAAATGTCTCACAATCCTATGCAAATTCAATGGAGTGTTTAAGGCTTTTAATGGCAGGGCTTTCATCTTCTTGCTCTGGCTCTGAGTCTGTGTATGGCAGATTTAAAATGTTTGTTTTATTTTCTGTAGGCTGCTCTGTAGTAGTTTCAAAATCCAATTTTTCCTTTGACCTGTGAGATCTTACACCAGATATCCTATCTTCTGGGGGTCCTGTAAGGGTTCTTCTCTTCCTCGAGCTACTTTGAGGAGTCAATTGCCTTTTTCCATCTCTCTTTTGTTCATTCATGGGTTGAGTTTGAGTTTCAAATCCCTCCCAAAAAAGAAAATGTTGCCAAGTCCTTCCTTTTTGTCTTAGCTCCTCCAAGATTATCAATTTAATAAGGCCAAAGTGGCAAAGAGTGTTCTTCATACTTAGAGGTTTAGCTCTAATCTTTTTACAGACTTTAGTTAAGCTCTTATGCAAGAAGAAAGGTAAATTTAGGAGATTTTTCCCTATAAAATGGTCTAAGAGCTTGAAATGATATAACATCAGTTTGTCGTACCTGCCTTCTAAAGTTATGTAGAGTTGGATGCCCTTAAATAAATCCTTCCACTCATCCTCTAAATGGGAAACTGGCATGTTCTTCTTCCATGCATTATTTCTGAATTCTTCCTTTAGACATGCTCTGAAATTTAGGTTCTTGGTTACTGCCATTTTGAACCAACTCTGGCCTGATCTAGGTAAACTAGTCGCTGCAGTGATGGCAGCCTCATTCACGATGATTTATTAAGACCCAACATAGGCTTTATTTCCATCGTATGTTTTAGAAAATGCCTCTGTTGTTGATTGGTGACAGTTGTTCTGTAGCTTCTCGACATATCCCATGCAGCCTGCATTTGAGAAGTGTTTTTGCACCTCAGGATGCGCCTATAGAAAGGACAGACTGTCCAATTCTTTTCTTAACAAAGAACCACTATGTCTCCTTTCCATATGCAATTCGAACCCGAAACGATTTTTCACACAAAACTCTGCAATCTGTTGTTTGAGCTGAGGTTTTGCACTGGTGAAAACACTCGGCTCTGTCTTTCAAATTGAAAACTTATCATATGCTTGTGGATGATGCATGTTGGGGAAATGATGGGCCGATTTGATGTCACCAGCCAAGTAGTATTGCTCCTTCACCTGTGATGATGGATTTGAATTCGCCATTTCCAATGCCATGATCATGAAGCATGCATTTCTAAATGAGATCCACTTTGCAATCCGATTTAGATGTGCAAACCGCAATCTCCATCATTATCCACTTTCACCAGCGCATCATAATGATTGCATGACGTGGGTTGAGCATGTCATCTTTTGATTTTTTTTTAAAACATGGAGAAAACACACGTGATCCCCTCTTTCACCATCTAATGGCCCGTGGGAAGTGCTCCTTGGCTGTTGAAAATCACCGCTTTCACCAGCTAACGGCCTGTGAGAAATGCTCCTTAGCTGTTGAAAATCACTGCTTTCACCAGCTAATCATCATCTTTAAAACACGCGTTAGCTGTTGAAAGTTTTTCATGAAATTTTTAAAGAGAAGGCCTTTATGGATCATCTTATTTCTAAGACATAAATTAAAACCTAAGTTTTGCTACTAGAAGAACTCAAAACAAATTGGAGAAAACTACCAATAGCCATGCTATCAACCACAAAATGCAACCATAGTGACTGACTCATTTTGGGAGGTAACACCTACCACACTCACTGAGCTTCAGAGCTTCTTGGGACTAGCCAATTTCTACTGATGGTTCATGATGGAATTCTCCCATATTGCATGGGCCCTCAGCCAGGTGACCAAGGGTGGAGGTAGGACCAAGTTCGTGTGGGGGAAGGAACATCAATGAGCATTCAATGATCTAAAACATAATTAGTGCTCAACTCTATTACTCTCCTTTCTCGATCTACAACAACCATTCGATATTGAGATAGATTCATCTAACTATGTTGTGGGTGCAGTTCTCACTCAGTATGGGCATCCAATGGCATACCATAGTGATACACTCTTCGATACTATTCAAAAATACCCCACCTATGACAAGGCAATGTGTGCCATGGTACAAGCCTATCGTCAATTGAAACATTACATTATGGGGAAAGATACGATCATACACACTGATCACAAGCCTTTGCGGTTCATACAGACACAGGGGAAATTGCAGAATGACCTCCATCAGAAGTGGTCCACCTACCTGTAGTAGTTCCATCTGAACATAAAATATAAGACATGTATCTCCAATTATGTCCTTGACTAGATCAGTTGGCCTCCTGTGGCTGCACTCACCATTGTGCTCCATTTCTGTGGACATGAAACATCGGAGTGGCCCCAATTTTACCAGCAAGATCCATAATTCGCCACCACATATCAGCTCTTCGGTACAAGCGCCAATGTCACTTATTTTCATATTCAATACTGACTCCTATACGACATGGGCCATCTATATGTTCCTACAAGAGAGTGTGAAAAGATGATTTGGAAAACCCACTATAGTCGAGTGGCAGGACATTTTGGCGTAGAGAAAATTGCGTTCATTCTTCAGAAACACTTTCAGTGGCCAAAACTTTGAAAGGACATCAGCAAGTATATCACATATTGCATTTCCTGCGTCATTTCCAAGCCATCGATCAAGAAGAAAGGCTTATACACCCCTCTTCCTATTCTTGAGAAGTCGTGGGAATCCATCTCCATGGATTACATGTCTAGTTTCTTGTCCACCAAGCACAGAAATGACTATGTGTTTGTGGTCGTTGATCGGTTTTCAAAGATGGCCATTCTCACAGCCTATAAGAAGAATTTCACAGAGGTAGATACTGCCAATCTCTTCTTCGAATGAGTTTGGTTCCACTTTGGGATACCACAGACCATCATCTCCGACCGAGATAGTAGGTTCCTCAGCACCTTTTGTTCAAGTATCCGGTCTTCGTTGGACACAAAGCTCACAAAATCCACTTCTTTCCACCCCCATGCCAATGTCCAAACCAAGGTCATCAATCGTATGATTGTGCACATCCTACGCATGTACAATTCTAAGCATCCTCGTACATGGGATGAGAGTCTCCCATATGTATAACATAGTTACAACACAACTCTCCATAGTTCCACCGGCCATAGCCCATTTCAGGTGGGTCTGGGATTCCAACCCTTGGGACCCATTGATGTTGTGCTTCCTCTTACCATAGCACATATAGACTCTTCCCCTGATTAGTCTATGATCGAAAAAACCACTAGATTCATTGAGCGGATTCAACACATCTGCCAACATGTACATGATATTTTGCAGAAATCCATTGCTAAGTACAAGCAGCACCATGATCAACATAGGGTACCACACCAGTTTCAGGTTGGAAAAAAAGTTTGGTTACATTTGCAGAAGGAGTGTCTCACTGAGCCCCATTGAAAGCTTCACCCGCTTCGTTATGGGCCTTACACTATCACCAAGGATGTTGGTGGTAATGATTTTGAGCTCAACACTCCACCCTTCCTTGGTCTGCATCTAATATTCAATGTGGACCTCCTTTGGCCATATTTTTCATCATTATTGGACACCTTTGAGATCTCCAAACAACTAACACCACTAGAGCTCAACCCTGAATGCATGGAACAAGCCTCCACTGATCAGATAGTGGACACATAGGTCAAGGGAACTCCCCAGTAGTGTATCCAACTTTATCAGGTTATCAAGGCAGGGAAACTCCTACACCAAGGCAAGTGGATCATCCGAGACCAAATCCAATAGAAGTTTCCTCACCTGATGGGGGAACTCAATGCAATGGAGACCATTTCTTCCTAAGGGGAGAGGATTGATCTGGGTGGATATTGGTGGCCACCCACCTATTCCAACTGGCTCTTCGTGTCTGTTTTTTATTGAACACGTCTTTTTGTACTGCTTTATAATTGTGAGCTTTACACTTCTAGGGTTGTCGGAAGCCTCACACATTCTCTAGGTGGATACGTGTGGCCTCTCATGTAACATTCCCGACCACCAACAGGTCAAGTAATGCTACCACGCAGAAATACATTCATACATAGATATATCTAACATGCATTTTAATCGAAATAAAACATATAACTCAAAGTTACTTCTACCATAGAGATTCAAATGTAATAGACAGTAATTCATATACACAATGGAATACATGATAACATTCAAGTATTACAAACATGCATAACATATAAATTAAGCACATAAATGATACTTATCTTTTCAACTGGAGTAACACCACCAACTACATGAAAACCTTCCATGAACCTCACAGCCTTAGACCACACTGCTCATCATGCTCAGTAGTGGGTCACCCCCGAGCTGGGAATAAGCTCCACCCAAAGCAAGGGAATCCTAGACTAGGCTGAGGTTACAGGAAAACTGCATAGTGCAACCAGAAGGATTCTCTCCAAGAGCCTTCTTATGCCCACTACTCACAAAATCCCATTCCCCACATGCATGTTGCACCCGGGAGTATACACCTTCACTGCCACACAGTCCATCAGTTGCTTCACCTCCCTCTCAGGGTCTCGGCAACAAGTCGGATCAGGAATTCTCAGAGCTCTGTAGCTGGTGTTGGATTCTCTCTGGGAGAAAACCACTTCATAGAAAACTCTCTCACCTGGAGAGAGATGCTCATAGGCCTAGAAACCTTCCTTTTCTACCATAGGATTGACAACCCACTTCTTCAGCCACTTTCGACTCAATTCCAACAAGGTATGGGTGACTGCAACCGTAACTAGTCAAACAAATCAAGAAAATAGAAGGCAGTGACCCAAACAGTCCAGGTATGAACTCGTCTCTCTACAAGAGTGGATATGTTGGGTTCAAGGATGACATAGGTTGGTTTTCCCTCCCATTGGGTTATTTCTCGGGTATGCGTGGGTATGTTGAGGGAAAAACGTAGAGGCTATATGGAATTCAAAGGAATCGAAAATGGCAAGAGAACTCCAGTGGAGTTGGACTCACGGATTACTGATTCCAGAGGTGCATGAGGGGCAGAGGTAGACCATAGATGTCCAATGGTTTCAGACGGAGGATGGGGAAAAATGACCAGTGAACCCCCAACACAACTGACACTTCATCTTTTAACTGCGTGCGCCTAGGTCGACACTTGTCTTCCTGGAGCTGCATGTCTTCCCTTTTGCACACATTGCCTCTCCTAGAACTTAGGATAAAAACATGTCTTTCACACAGCTTTGGAATAATAATAAATTATTATTCTCAAGGACTTAAGCCCCTAAGATCATCCGCTCTTTCCAACCTTTTATCCCCCTTTCCCTTAACCACTTTATGGAAGCTTAGTCCCCCATCACTCTTTCTTCATGGTCAGTCTGCACGCAACGATGTTTATATTTTTATTAATAATCATCCTATAAACAAAATTACAATCCATCAGTGGCTCGGCCTTGGGGTATTACAATCCCCTTCCCTTATTTTTGCACTGTCCTCAGTGCAACTCTTTACACAACATCAGCAAGATTTCCAAAATCTTCAAAAATATGTGGGTACTTTGACCGCATAGAATCTTCATGTTCTCATGTTGCGTCCTTAGGACCATACCAGGTCCACTGGATCTTTACAAGCACTATGGATTGATTCCAGAGTTGTTATCTCTTCCAGTCCAATATGCGCACAAGATGCACTTGCAATATGCCTTCTTGGTCCACCTGAATCACTTTCCAATTGATTACATGATTACCATCAGGTATATATTTATTAAGCAATGAAATATGAAACACATTATGTACATTCATGGATGCAGGCAATGCAAGCATATGTGAAACTGGTCCAATCCATTCTAGGATTTGAAATGGTCCAAAAAATCTGGCTTCCAACTTTGAATAGTTGCCCAGCCTCATGGAACTTTTGTTGTCTTTTACTTTCAAGAAAACATGATCACCCACTTTAAACTCTCGATGGGTTATGTTCTTATCAACATAACTCTTCTGCCTGTCTTGGGAAGCCTTTAAATTTTGCTTAATTTTTAGCATTTTCTCTTCCATTTCCTTGAGAAACACTGGCCCAACCACTGCTCTATCAGTTGGATTATCCCAGCTTACTGGAGTATTTCACTTTCTGCCATAAAGTGCTTCAAATGGGCTCATCTTCAATGATGCTTCATACCCATTGTTGTAGGTGAATTCTACCAAGTGTAGGTAGTCTCCCATTTAGATGGTTTGTCCATCACATACATCCTTAGCATATCTTCTATCACTTGTTTCACACTCTTTGTCTACCCATCAGAATCAGGATTATAAGCAGTGTTGAAGTTCATATTTTTTCAGAAACCTTTGAACAACCCCTTCCAGAACTTTGAGGTAAATTTCAGGTCCCTGTCAGAAACAATTTTCTTGGGAACACCGTGCAATCGTGTTATTTCCCTCATAAAAATATCAACAACGTTAGCTGCCTTGTGAGTATTATTTAGTGGAATAATGGGCATCTTTTGTAAGCTTTTCCACCACCACCATGATTGAATCATGTTTCTTACCTATTATGGGAAATCTTATGATGAAATCCACTGTCACTACCTCCCACTTCCACTCAAGAATGGGTAAAGGATGTAGCAACCTTGTTGGGTGCCTTTGATCATCTTTAACCCTCTGACACTCCATACATATAGTGATGTATTCTGCAATTTCCTTTTTCATACCTGGCCAAAAGTAATGTCTCTTGATTGCTCCCACGGTTTTTCGATATCCAGGGTGCCCTGCATAAGGTACATTATTCATTTCATTCAAAATCATAATTTTCAAGTCCTGGACATTAGGTACATAAATTTTGTTCTTGTACAGAAGTGTTCCATAGACTTCCAATTTATAATTTTCCACTTTCTGTGGCATCTCACATTGTTGTAGCTTTGCTACCAAACCCCTGTACTACAAATATTCATTTGCAACCTCTGAAATTCTGCCTTTAATATTCGTTTGGTACATGATAATGGTTGTATCATGCAATTCATGCACTCTCCTGTTGAGTCCATCAAGCACTTTGTTCTCTTTTCCTTTCATATGCTTGATATCAAAGTCATATTCACAAAGAAACTCCAACCACCTACTTTGCCTAACATTCAAGGTTGGGTGATCAAACAAATAGTTTAGACCATTATGGTCTGTCCTCAGCTCAAAACTCTTTCCCATGAGGTAATTCCTCCATTTATTTAGAGCGTTCACTATGGCTTCCATCTCCAAATCATGAGTTGCATAGTTCCTTTCATTCTTTTTCAACTTTCTGGATTCATAACAAATTACAAACCCATTTTGACTGAGGACTCCTCCCAGTCCTTCTTTTCATGCATCTGTACACACTACAAAGTATTCATTCGGGTCTGCAATCCTTAGGATTGGAGCACAGGTTAACAACTTCTTCAATCACTAGAAGCTTTTCTCACAATCCTCTGACCATTGAAATTTCTTCTCCTTCCTTTGCAAGGAAGTGATAGGGTGAGCTATCCTTGAGAACCCTACAATGAACCTTCTGTAATAGCCAACTAGACCCATAAAGGATCTGAATTCTGTCACATTCTTTGGCGCTGGCCATTATTTGATGGCCTCAATCTTCTGAGGATCCACGGCTATCGCATCCTTTGAGATGATGTGCCCCAAGTAATGGATCTGCTTTTGATAAAATGAGCATTTGCTCAACTTGGAATACATTTGGTGCTCCCTTGGCACTTGAAAAACCATCCGCAGATGTTGTTCATGATCTCCCTCAGACTTGGAATACACTAGGATGTCATCCAAGAACACTATGACAAACTTGTCTACATATTCCCTGAATATGCCATTCATTAGGCACATAAAGGCAGCAGGCACATTCGAAAACCCAAATGGTACCACTGTGAATTCATAATGACCATACCTTGTTCTGAAGGCAGTCTTGTTAATGTATTCATCCTTTATTGTTACCTGGTGATATACTGATCTAAGATCTATTTTCAAAAATATCTTAGCATCCTTCAACTAGTCAAAGAGATCATCGATCCTTGGTAGAGGATACTTGTTCTTTTATAGTCACTTTGTTCAACTTTATGAAATCGATACATAATCTCAATGTCCCATCCATCTTCTTCACGAATAGGACCGAGGCACCCCAAGGTGACACACTTGTGCGTATATACCCCTTCTTCAGAAGCTCTTCAAGCTACAATTGCAGTTCTTTCAGCTCTAGTGTACTCATTTTGTAAGGAGTTTTTGACACTAGAGTTGCTCTAGGCATCAAGTTTACAGAGAAGTCAATATCTCTCTTCGGGGGTAATCCGAGTACCTCCTGGAATACATCTTCAAACTCTTTTAGTACCGCATGATCTTCAATATTTGATAATTTATCCTTAGGTGCTTCCTCCATTTGGACTACAAATAAGTGACAACCTTTGCTGTAACACTTCTTCAACTGCATTGCTGAGATTTCTCTGACAGTGACTGCCCTGGGAATTCCCTGCACTTTCCTTGGGTTTCCTTCCTCATCTAGGAAAGTGAATGCCTTGTTACAACAGTCTAGTATGGCATGGTGTTGGTCCAACCAATCCATCCCAATTAGACAGTCATAGGAACCTAAAGGCAAAATGTTCAATTCAGCCCTTGTTTTTAGTCCATTCATGGCCACTAGACATGACTTAACCAAGTCCATAACCTTTCTCTTGTTTCTTGTAGCCAACTGCACTAACCAAGATTTTCCATGTTTTCTTCTTGGCAATTGCAAACTTTCCACTACTCTAGGATCTATATAACTATGATTGGCCCCTAAATCAATTAAAATAGTAAAGGCATGGTTATTGATCATACCTTCAATTTCAATCATGTGCGACTGATATTTTTCTTGCTTGTTGTCCAGGGATGCATAGATCCTGGGTACTCTACTACCCATGTCCTCCACTGTTTCAGCTTGCTGAACATTATGGAAAACTCTCACTTTGCCATTTTTGTGGGGACAGTTTTTGTACTTGTGGTTTTCCTGCAACCCCAACACTGAATGGGCATCTTCCTTGGACTTTGTCCCCCGACGTCATCCATTATCGACTCTCTAAATGATGGCTTTCCTTGAGGATTGTTTCTAAAAATGGGAGGTTTGTTTCCCTTCTACCTCTATTCTTTATTGAACTTCTTCTGGTCATCCCAAGCCTTTCGAAAAGTGGGATTTTCTCTTTGCTACTCACATAAGCATTTCTCTATTCTTATCATTTCTTCCATATTTTTTGGGTCATCATACTGAATATTGTCCCCAATGGAAGGTGGTAGTCCACTCAGATACCTTTGAATTTTGACAGTCTCATCCTTGATGAATGGAACATACTTCAGTAATTCCAAAAACCTTCACTGATATTCATCAATGGTCATGCTATCAAGCTTGAGTTCAAAAAACTCTTTCATTTTTTTGTCATAATATCTTTTAGTCAAGTATTTATTTTCAAAATACTTGTTGAATTCTTTCCAAGTAAAATCTTTCTCTCTAATGTGTTGCACCTGCACAAGATGATCCCACCACATGGATTCCTTTCCCTTTAGTTGATACATTGCAATTCTTCCTTCTGCATGAGAGGAATAATTCTACAGTTGGAAATATTTCATCATGCCAAGCAACCATGTCTCGACATATTCCTCCTTATGTTCTCAATCAAATGTAGGAGGATCAATCTTGTTCATTTCACCCTTCAGTTCATCCACTCCATATCTCCTATGTTTTCTAGTAAGAGATGGGCTTGAACTATTGTGTGCCTCCTTATTGGACTGCTTCGGGGAGTGGTGACGATGCCTGCTAATGCTTCTTGATCTTATTTTATTCTCAAGGGTCTTTTGACTCCCTGATTCGCTTGAGTCACTCTCCTTATCCAATTTCTTTTCCATTCTCTCCAAACTCTTCATCAACTTTAAGTTGAATTCTCCCTGTCGATCCTTGGATTTCATGAGCTTTCTGTTATCTGCTCAGTTAGTCTAGACCTCTTTCTGCAATCGATCAATTATTTTCATCATATGCCCTTCCTTATCTATCTCTTCTCCACGTCCATTGGATTTTGTTCCTTCAACTCCCAAATGGACATCCATTCCTTTTTCTTCATTCTTTGAACTAGAAGCAGTCCATGCCTCTTTCATTTCTTTGCACTCAGTGGCAACTCTATTCTGTTCTAACACTCGTTAAACTTTTGCAAACATCAACGTGCAGACAATTGGAATTTGTCAGGCCACCATTCCTTAACAAATTCCACAACATTCATAAACAAATCTAATTCAATAAAATGTTCAGTTTTCATTCTCTGTGATTCTTGTTCAATCAAGAATCCCCACAAATTTCTTCTTTCGGAGCTCTGCTCTGCTATAATTTTTTTTTTGGACATTAGCCCCTTTTTCTTAGATCCCAACCCATGCGATCAAGGGTTGTTACTAAGCGCTAGATCGATAGGCGCTTACTTGGAAATTCGATTTTCAAAAAACTTCATAATGCATCACAACAGACTCTCGGAGTTCTGAATTAACAAGCTTGCAAAGTAGGGTGGATCAACCGCCCACTACTACTCGCCATCCAGTGACTGACACTTGCTATGGAAATTCAAGCATGTGAGCTCTGGGACTTCAGATCTTTGGAGCTTCGAGACTTTGGAGGATTTCACATCGGCACACCCCCAACATCCTGAACCATTAATTTCCGAACACTTCCATGACACTTTTGTTGACGTCATTACATCACATCGCTTACGCTTTTCGAATTGTGGGGGCATGCAATGGTGGTTTAGAATAACCCACCTTTCGTCTCTTAATTCTTTTGACGCTAACATGTAACCCCCCAGGAAAACCATGGTTTGGATTACGGGATCTCTTGGGAGAATTAACTCCCATGCAACTTGGGTCCCCGCAATGCCTCCTGGCCATCAATATTGATGTATCGTGATCAACTCTAGTGTGGTTCCTCCAACCTTTAACTATGTTATTCAACCTCAGGGCCCACATAATACAACTATAAACATTTCGGGTGAGGAAACGTGGCAGGTATAGGAAAGGTCCACGTCACCCCCTGGTGACATCATCATGACTCACCAATTTGTCTCTTCAAGCTTCTGGAGTTTCAACTCCTCTACACTCACTTTTACCCGGAGCACTTTTCCCTGGAGTTCACGATCTACTAACGCGTGTCCTCCTTCAAAATCAATGGCTATGAGTGACTTCGACACTTCGGGCTTCGGGAGTTTCAAACTCACAATACTTGCCTCCTCATGAAGTACTTTTACCTGAAGTACACGATCTCTTGACGTGTGTCC
Organism: Picea engelmannii; assembly: GCA_009831015.1. Taxonomy (NCBI): domain Eukaryota; kingdom Viridiplantae; phylum Streptophyta; class Pinopsida; order Pinales; family Pinaceae; genus Picea; species Picea engelmannii. Next base: position 422,850 of record ML795759.1, read on the forward strand.
TTGTCAACGAACGATTGTGATCTACTTCGGCTATTTTTCTTTCTCCTCGATCACGGAACTTTCGAAGTGCTCTTGCTCCAAAGTTGTGGATATTGTGCCACTTGTCAACTTGGATTAGACGACTGTCGATCCTTTGCGCTTAGATTTGACATCTTGGGATCTATTTCCTCCTCAACACTCTCATTTTCTTTCCTGGACACGGATGTAACGGTCTAGACTCCTTCCAACAACAGATCTAATGAATATTGTCACTCCTCCTCCTCAACTTTGTTTTTCAAACCCCTTTATCCTTAGAGGGTTGCTTCGACACGTAGTCGACTTTCATATCTGTGCACTCCTTGCAACAGATCTTCATGTCCCTTCATGAGAAAACTCAATCTATTTCTCCCAATATTTTTGAGTCAAAGACTCTGTCAATGCACTCCTTGCACCCAGGGACACTTTGAACATCGAATTTTGTCCCTTTTGACGACAATTCACTTTGAAAACTTTGTCTCGTTAACCACTAACATGGACCATCTAGGCTGAGTGTCAAAACCATGCTCTGATATGAATTTGTAACGTCCCCGACCACCAACAGGTTGGGCAATGCTACCACGTGGAAATACATACATACATAGATATATCTAACATGCATTTTAATCGAAATAAAACATATAACACAAGGTTATTGCTACCATACATATTCAAATGTAATAGACAGTAATTCATATACGCAACAAAATACATGATAACATTCAAGTATTACAAACATGCATAACATATAAATTAAGCACAATAATGATACTTATCTTTTCAACTAGAGTAAAACCACCAACTACGTACAGACCTTCCATGAACCTCCCAACCTTAGACCACATTTCTCATCATGCTTAGCAATGGGTCAACCCCGATATGGGACTAAGCTCCACCGAAGGCAAGATAATCCTAGACTAGACTGAGGTTACAGGAAAGTTGCACAGTGCAACCAGAAGGATTGTCTCCAAGAGCCTTCTTAAGCCCACTACTCATGGACTCTCATTCCCCACATGTATCTTCCACCCAGGAGTATACACCTTCACTGTCACATAGTCCATCGACTGCTTCACCTCCCTCTCAGGGTCTCGACAACAGGCCAGATCAAGAATTCTCAGAGCTTTGTAGATGGTGTTGGACTCTCTCTGGGAGAAAACCACTTCCCAACAAACTCTCTCACCTGGATTTGTTGTTGTGGCTACTTCTCTTGGTTCATTTCTTCTGTTGTTGCTTGTAGATGATTCACCTATTGTCAATGTTTCTTCTTTCATGAATTTGATAGTTGCATTGTTTGTTTGACCTTCATAACCAAGGCCTTCAATTCTTGGTCTTACACATATTTGTATGGGATTCTAAACACCTTGACCATTATTTCCTAAACCTTTTCCATCATAACCCATATTATTCATAAGTTTTGAACCTATCCCCTTTGTGTGCTTCTCAAAGAAACCTAGTTCATCACCTTCAATAAGAGATTCATCTTTAGAAATGTCATCAGTATAATCATTTGGAGCACAATAATTTAGAGAATCGTCACTAGAGTCATCTTGAGTCTCAGAACAAGAGAGATACATATGTACATCAACATTATTATCATAAACCAAAAATCAAGTATCACTTGAACTATCAATATTTTAAATCACGTCACTTGTATCACATATTGCATCACGCTTTACCTTCTCTTGCTTTAACTAATTCATGATAAAGTTCATTATCACATGTTCTAAATTATGCATCTTTTCCAATTATGGAATGATTTTGTTTTTGTAACCTGTCTGTTTCTTGCAAAGCATCATCAAGATCTTGTTGTAGTAGTTCAATTTCATGATTAACATTTTGAAGTCTTTTTCCTCTTTTGCCCATTTTAAATGCTAATGATTCATATTTCTTTCCTTAATGATTCACGCCCTCTAATGAGCAAAATAAAGATATGGTGTCAGGTAGAATCGATCATGCACCCGTCTTTCTAATAAAACAATTATGAAGATGTTGGGTACAACTGATCATGAACCCAAATGTTCTATCACCTCAACATTTGAAATCATGTCTTCAAAGAAAAAATATTACCACCAAAAATATCCTTTAATTTTGAATACAAAGATGGGTGCATCCTTGTAAATTTACAAATAAATCCTCTCCTAATGAAAAGTGTAAGAATATGTGAACTCTTTTACAAATTTTATGGCGCAAAATAAGCCAAATATGCACACGCTTACAAATTTTTCTTCTACGAAAAATAAAATTACAATTGACATTTTCACAATCCTTTTGAAAATATTTTCATGTGACTTCTTATTTTTGTATTGTTATATGAAGAATTGAATCTATTATATAAAGTGTGCAGCATTAAAAAAAAAAAATAACAATTTACCTAAATAATCAATACTATAATTTTTGAGCATGTGAGATCGATGTCGCTCCAAATGATTTAAAGTAAATGAAATAACTTCGTCTAAGCCTCGATTGACCACAATCACAAATACACTGTTGCTGCTTAATTTAATTTATTGAACATGTTCCTATTAGCTAGCAACATTTCTTCATCACCTAGACATACCTGATAACTCTACGTTGATTGGAGCTCTTATCTGCATTCGCATAGATCTCCATGAAACTGACTAAGTTCTACAACAATTGAAATTTTATTTTCAGAAACTACCTTTAATCCATATTCGACTATTGAACTCGGTGCCTCTAATTATCCCACTGAGGAATCTTGAATTGTTCTTCAACTATCAGGATCGTTAAAAAAATATTTACTACTCACCAACTCTGAACTAGTAGATCTTGATCGATCGACGTGTCACATAAAATTTATAACCAGTCAGAGAATCATACAGAGGGTACTCACTATTTAGCATTGTCAACTCCAAGCCAAGATGTGTATAAAGAATCGTAGATGAATTAGGTCTTCATTTTGTTTCCACATCTGCCTCTTTAACTTAATTCAATGTTTCCTGAGACAAATCCAATGGAACATGAAATGAAAATAGTGAGAACTTGATCAAATATGGAGCTTACTATGGATATCCATCCACCAAAACCATTTTTTCTAATACCAAATGTCGGATTAAGTGCAGCCATAACCAAATGTTTACACACAAAGAAACATACACATAAGAATAACAATATCCATCAAAGCTAACATTTCATTAATGTACAATAATGATAAGTAATTCTCACACACTAGTATAGTGCATGAGCCCTCTTAATATAGTATTGAGGTGTTCAAGACAATATTTCTAATATAGCTAATTGGTACAACCATCTTCATAAATATCTTCATAAATATTTCTGTGTGATCTCCATCCTTAACTTTTCTCATTGTCCTCATCTTTGATTATATGTACACTTTTCGAATAAGTCTAGTTTTACTAATAATGATTTTAAGATATTGTAAGAATGAATTATTCCTTCAACCTTAGCCAAAGTATAAATATTTTATGCATTCAAGGACAAACATGACATCTCAAAGCACCACACCTAATCTCTCAAGGCTTTAGGTAGCTTCTAGGGCTCAAGGTTTATGAATGACACCTCAAGCAGCCATAGATGACCTCTCAAGGGGATATTTCATGTTCAAGTGCCAGGGATATGGGTATCAGTAGAATATTTTGGAAGTAGGTATGTGTTTTGGGTACTTGTATATGATTGATAGAGGAATCACAAGACTTAGCTCCTAAGGGAAGCTTCTAGGAATGTACGACTAACAACAACATGTTCAACCACCAGAAAGGACATTTCGAGGGTATCCTTAGTCACTAGATGTGGATATTCATCATTATGAGGTTTTAAACATTAATTATGAGTGTATAGACCCGAGATATGATCAAGGGAACAAAAAAAAGAGTTAGGCCATAAAAGAAGCCTCTATGCACGTGAGGCCAAGAATAACACCTTGAACCACCACAAATGACCTCTTAAGGGAATTTTTTTCCTTTAACTAGGTATATAGATACCATTATCATTTTTAGCACTAGGTGTTTGTCTTAGGGACCTCAACATGATTAGGGGAGGAAACTTGAATGTTAGGCCCTAACAAAATATTATATCCATCCAAGGGCAAGAAGGATGCCCACATGGGTTCCTAAGCGAATCCTTGGCCTATGATTGGGTATGTCAGTTCCATTAGATAGTTTTCAGCAATATGTATGTATCATATGTATCTAGAAATGATTTAGGGATGAAGGCCATGCCTTAGGTCCTAAATAAATCTTTGATACATCCATAGCCATGACTAGTGCCTTAAAACACCACACATGACCTGTGAATGATATTATTGGTTTCCAAGAAAATATGATAGGGACCTCATAAGGATTTGCGAATTAGCTATGGATATGAAATCCTTGAGATGGTTCTTGTGGGGGACCAAAGCCTTAACCTAAGGACAAATATTATATGCATCTAGGTCCAAACACGACATCTCAAACCACCACACCCATCCTCTAAATGTTTTAGGAAGCTTATATGGATCAAGGTTAATGAGTGACAACTCAAACAATCATAAATGACCTCTCAAGAGGATCTTTCAGCTTCAAGTGGTAATATGGGTGTTTTTACGACATTTTGGTTAATGCACATGGGTCTTGGGAGTTGGGACGTGTTTGAAAGAGGAATCTTGTTCCTTGGGCCCTAAAGGAATCTTCTAGGCATCTACAACCAACAATAGCATGTTGAACCACCACAAAGGACTTTGCTATTGTCTCCTCAGTCTCCATAGAGTGATATGTAGCACGATGACTTTTTGAACGTTAAGTATAAGTATCTAGACCCTATATATAATGAGGGAAAGAAACCCAAGGACTAGGCCCTAAAGGAAGCTACTAAGAGATTCATTTTCATATAGATAGGTATATAGATACCATTAACATTTTTTAGAACTAGGTATTGTTCTTGAGACTTGGACACGGTCACGGGAGGAAACATGAACCTTAGCCCTAAAGTAATCTTCTATCAAGTCAAGGCTAACAAGGATGTCTCAAACAACCACACTTGGTCTCTTGAGTGTATATTGGCCTATGATTGGAGATGTCGGTGCCACTAGGTGATTTTAAGTAGTAAGTATGTGTATTGGGGTACTAGAAATGATACGAAAGTGATGTTCATTATGTTTAGGGGCTTAGACAAGCCCCCAGTATTTGGGGTCAGTTCTGACAAAACATTTTGAGCTATTTTTGGTCTAGTCTTTGGTCACTTCACAAAGGTGAAAAAGAGATGCACATGCTCCTACCTAGGAACTTGCATGATATGTAAGCTTCCATGGATATTCCGCTCAAACAATTTGTCAGAACAAATCTCATAAATTAAATTGAAATCTACAGTATGAAGATTAAATTTCTTTAGATTCTATAATATTTAGTTACTTATTTTCTGTTTATGCATGAAATTGATAAAATGTAGAAATTATAAAACAATAAGATACAATCACACACCATCCACAAAATAACAAAAAGATTTTCTCTAGGAAACCCTTACAAGAGAAAACTCATCTTGAAGGTGAGGTTGCTCTATTCTCTTTTGTCTGGTATGGAAATAATGCAAGTACAAAGGAGAAGGAAATCTATATGGATTTACCTTAGACCTATGGCCTATTAGGATGATCCATAACATTAACCCCCTTTGTTATGCTTCCCAATTTCCCACTCTAAGTTGTTCTTCTCTACTATGGAACAAACTAAAATAACATAGAATGGAACCCCTTCTCCTCTTAGGTGCCCAATATTTAACATAGCCCGGTAACCATATAGGGGTAGGTTTTTTCCTTCCTCAACCCTCAATTTTGATCAATATAAAATCAAATACGTAGATAGCCCCACATGTTTCGGTAATAGAAGATGATGTGGTATCTACTCACACCATGGTGATCAATATGGTAGGTCAAGTGGGAGGCATAACTTTCGCATATGAACTCCAATTAAGGTGATTCTTGCACCGTTGGAAAGGTATGTGTGTAGAATATAGAATCTTCCTCCATATTAAGATTTAGAATAATAATAGTGTCTTTTGGTGCCTCAAAATGGCTTCAGAAGATTTCAAACAGTTTTTTGGACCCATATTTCCAAATTTGAACCAGGCGTCGAAATGGCCCTGCAAGTTTTTTCCTCAAATTTTCCCACCCACAAAGTATTGAGATATATGGCAAATAATATAATGATTTGATCTAGGAAATTTCACATGTTCTGAAGCACATGAGAAATCCTACCCAAGGATGCATGCAAAATATCATGTGTGTGTTCCTATAAATCTAATTTGGCAAGTGTCCTGTGATGGTTCAATGAGCATTCATGCTATAGGATTATTATTGTGTGTGCATTTCTAGGAAAGTGCATGTATTCGTTCTTGCACAAAATTCCTTGGCACCTCATTTCCACTTTTTCAACCATCAATTTTATGGGAGCAAGTAAGTATATATAT
>ML795759.1:429362-465179 GCA_009831015.1 Picea engelmannii
TGTGTGTGTGCCACCTATCAATTTTGTGTTAAAAACAAAATGAGTTACACATCTCTTTCATAATCACCACTACACCATTAAAATGATTTTGTTCATAATTATTTTTACTTTAAATTGTTTCATATAAAGAAAAAACATGATATTACAGTACTTTATATATATACAATGAAAAACAATAATTTATTTAAAGTGAACATTGAAATATTTTATTTATGATCATTATTAAATTTTTTTATTAATAATATTTATTTAAATATAATATGTTAACTCTATATTAAACTATAATAAACTTATATTCAATAAAAAATAATTTTTTTTAGTAATACAATGTTAACTCAAATAAATAGAATCTACCTAAAACTTAATATTCCATATCATTCACTATATTTTATGTCTTTATAATATTCCTTATCATTCACTATGTTTTATGGGTTTAAAACAATTTTAAGAGGCATCAAATTTAGTAATTTACTTCTTTTTTTTTCTAATATGCAATGGTGGATGTGTATTTTCCAATTTAATGTTATTTTAAATTATTTTAAATTAAAGTCTATTTAATACTCTAATATAGAGTAGTAAATACTGTAAGTTAATTGGGTATCAGAGTAGTAAATATTGTAAGAGAATGATTATTTTCCAATTTAATGTTATTTTAAATTATTTTAAATTAAAGTCTATTTAATACTCTAATATAGAGTAGTAAATACTGTAAGTTAATTGGGTATCAGAGTAGTAAATATTGTAAGAGAATGATTATTTTCCAATTTAATGTTATTTTAAATTATTTTAAATTAAAGTCTATTTAATACTCTAATATAGAGTAGTAAATACTGTAAGTTAATTGGGTATGAGAGTAGTAAATATTGTAAGAGAATGATTGAGCACTAAACAGTCTAAACTCTAAGCATCTGCTAATATTTATTACTAGTTAAGAAATACTACTGTGATATGATTAGATGCTTATTTCTAATTTAAAAAGAAGACTATGCAACACACTGTCATTGATTTTTCTGTGAAATTCTAGCAATTTTACATCGTTTCTTGTATTAGAACGCTTAGAGGACGCCAATGCACATATACAACTGTATAACTTAGTTTCTTTGCATAACTGTAACTGACTCTAATAAGTGCACTACAACATAAACAGTGTTCACATGACAGCCTTTGTGGGGAAAAAATATAAATGTCAAAGGTCTAAACTTTTTTTACATGAAAATGGCAGCGAAGGATGGTAATCTTTGTCTTGTAATGCAACTAATTATCAAATTTGGACAACAAATCTAAATTTGGACTACAAATCTAAATTTGGACTAGTTCACTGAATTTACTGAATTCACATGAATCTATATACGTTCTACTGATAGAGAACTCACGTTACGATTATAAATACGCATTATTATAGAAACAAACTAATTTCTTTTCCATTAGATATACTCCCGTTCTGAAACAGGTAACCCTAAAGCAGGTAACCCTTTTAAGCAATTTGAAAGACTAAGCATTTAACGATATTCGTTTCTTCCTAAAAATTCAAGGATGTGAGGGAGCGCAACGATTATAATCCCAAATGTTACATGTTAATAGCAAGATGAAGACAGAAAGCGTAGTAATAGAACATAAAGCCTATTTTGCGTTCTTCTACCCACTTACATTATGTATCTCAGTCCTTGTTGGCAGAAGTCCATTCCAGTTTTCCTTCAGTCCTAGATTTGTGCAAGTCCACTAGCAGGGCACTTCTCCTTTGGCAGGCAGTTAGCGTTTGAGATGCCCACGTATATTAAGAAAATTTAGGGCTGTTTTTCCACAGTGCAGATTAGTTTGCGGGGATTTTAAGGTAACAACTAGGAACACAGAATAACCAAATATGCAACAACATTTAAGAAAAACTTCTTAAACGATATATATCTCTCACGCTACTTTCTGCCAAAAGAGAGAGTGCCCTGTAACTGGTCTGCACATGTAAAAAAAGAATGGTGCCCATCTTTTCTATCTAGCAGTGCTCAGTGCTGGTCTCCTTTGCCCTAGCGGTTGAAAACGAGCAGACTTAAATAGAACAGCCTAATGGTATATCCTGGAGGAACAATACCGATTTGTATTCCCTGAAATGCTTTCACACGTTACAATAGACAATAACTTCACATTAATCCGAGGAATATCCTGGCATTTGCCTGGATATGCGTCGATTCTCAGCGTCCTCTCGCAGAACGAGAAGCCACATTTCTTTTTCCATATGCCTTCTCGAAGTGTTGTTGGACGTCTGACTGACATTTCAGCATATATATCCAAACTAGGTATCTCAGTCATCAGGCTAGAGCGGCAAGCATTATCGTCACGCAAAATGCCTGACGGGAATCATCTCTGGCAGGCATTTATCAAAAGCTTACATGACGCTTATGTTGCCAACCGGAGCAGAATAACGCCATCAGTGTCATTACAGGATCGAGCCAGGATTTCTTTTCTATGTGATCTTGATATCAGAATATATGTCTTTCGTCGGTTAGTGGCTTTCAATTTCTTTTACAGCAAGCCAGAAATCATTCAAAATCTACATTTTGCTATCTATAAAGTATAGCGAGTCCGAGTGAGTTATTGTTACAAAACGAATCTCTTTGCAGTGACAGATGTGGAGGAAAATTTTGAATGACTTAGATCGTGGAAAATTCATAAGCGTTAGTGATCAATTGGAATTTGGACTTCATGATGTTAAACCTATTAGTTATAATTGTAATCTCAGCAGTGTGTGACTGTACACTGCCAGCTGTTCTGGCCAGCTGGCCGGCTGTACCAGTAGTTAAGATTTCTTCTTCTGTCTCTTGATTCAGTTGTTATGTTTTCTCTCCTATAAGGTTTAGCTGATCATCTCATACAATTGTGGGCTCCACACATTCTTGTTACCATTCTGTCTACTTTGTTTCTTGTTTCTTGCTTAGCTTCTTGCTTTATGGTATTAGAGATCGGGAGGTAAAACTCTTCATAGAGATTGCAGAGCAGTCTGCTAAACGGAGCACGGGAAGTAAAAATCCTCACATAGCCTAGAGAACAGTATGCTTAAAAGAATGTTGGAGACATCACGACGCGTGAAGGCATCCCTGCAGAAGGACGAAGCATTTAAAGATATGTGAAATCCCTTCTTCAGGAGGAAAATACAGTCGTAATAGAGGAGAAGCTACAAAAGTCATTGGATTGGCCGCGGGAACAGATCTGGGCCATTAAATCAAGCCCAGATAGATTGAGGAGCGCACAGAAGGAGAATAGATCCCAGTCGTCGGATCTGAGCGAGTGGATCGATAGTCATTGGATTGAAGTAAGTCGCAGAGTGTTTAACCCTTAGCCTCCTTCGGACTTCAGAATTTCGAATTTTTTCTTTTTTAGCCGCAGAGGAGACAAATCTCCCGAAGTCCCGAAGTTAATGAGGACCGTCCATTTGCAAAGGACGCGTGTCAACAGATTCTGGAGTCCGGAAGGTAAGAACTTCGGGAGGAGAGCGACTTCGAAAGAAACTTAGAGATCTGAAGTGAGAAATATTGGAGGCTTGAAGCCCAGAGTTCATATGAAGCATCCATCAACGAGGACACGTGGTGCTGGAACTCTTACTTCGGAGGCTTAGCACTCCAGAGGGTTTACATAGTGAAGAAGTTGTCGAAGCCGAAGAAGATCTAAACCATTGAAGGTTGTGGACACATGTCGATAGATCTGACACTACTGAAGGTTAACACTTCATAGGTTTCAAGTGTTGTGCTCCTCGGAACTCCTGAAGCTTGGGATTCCGAAGAAAATCTCAGTTGTTCAATCGAGAGGACACGTGGAGGATGATCTTGTCACTTTGTAGATTCGACACTCCCGAGGATATCGTGTGTTAGTAGATGCAAACTCCTGAAGGCCGAAGTTCTGAAACGGATCTTGATCGTTCGTTTGCTGAGGTATGAGGACCGTTTGATCTTTGAAAGCCCGAAATCCCAAAGTATTTTGAGTCGTAGATCTCAATGGGAAATTGAGATCGTCGATAACTTCGCTCATTCGGCTATTCGAAGGAACAGAGGTTTCAACGTACTGAAACGCCAGGAGCCCGAAGTGACCAGAGCTTCCAAAGCAGCCCCTTTTGGGCTAGCACCTGGTTCTCATACCTTGGTCATATGAGGACGTAACTTCAAAATTTATTTTCATTAAAAAGAAATAAGCCTTGAATCGCGAGTAAAATCAGATAGCTCAATTCCACCATTAAGAGGGGCTACAGTTGATAAAGAACAGAGCTCAGAGTTCTGAATATGTAGATCTCATGCTCGGATAGTCAGATCCATCCAGATCGAAGCTAAAGAAGTGGTATGGCCCGCATTTTTCGGCCCGAAGTCACATAGAGGATTTCGAGGAATTGCTTTTATGCACAGAAAAAAAGGAAGAGGTCCTATTTTCTTACATATATTAGACGTATTTTTCATCCCTAAGAAAAAGCACGAGCAATACTACCAGTTTTTTTTTGTTCTAATTTTTTTTACAAACATGGCCACCTCTAACCATTTAGGACCAACACAAGGGCCAACTCTTTTTGGAAAGAATTATGAATTTTGGTCTCTCAGAATGAGATCTTTCTTACAAGCATAAGAGTGTTAGAATCCAGTGGATCCTGGCTATGTGGAACTAGATCCAGCAGACTTAGCTTCCATGAACAATCAAGAAAGAGTTGTTCATGCAGAATAGAGGAAAATAGAGAATAAGGAAAAGTTATGGATTCATAAATCAATGGATGACTCAATTCTCTCAAAAGTCCCAGGTTTTGTTACCTCAAAACAGGCCTGGGACATCCTACAAACAATTTACCAGGGAAATGACAGGGTCAAAACAGTTAAGCTGTAGACCTTGAGGACGCATTTTGAGACTTTAAAAATGGCAGAGTCTGAAAACGTTGATAAATTTATGACCAGATTCATGGGAATTTTAAACCGGATCAGATTGACTGGTGAATAAATCCATGATCAAAGGATTGTTGAGAAAGTCCCCAGAAGTCTTCCGAAGAAATTCGAAATGGTTGTTACAGCCATCCTTGAATCCAAGGATTTGTCAAATTTTTCAACAGATGAAATAATGGGCTCTCTATTGACACATGAGACCTCACTACATCTAGAAGATGAATCAATAGCCAACGCCTTCAAGATTCAATTCTCTTTTAGTAGAGGGAGATACAGAAGCAAAGGCAAAGGCAGAGGTCACAAAGAAAGAGGGAGAAGTCCAAGCAATCATCACTCAACTAAAGGTCACACACCTCAAAATCAACATCAGTATTTCCAGCCTCAAAGAGGCAGAGGGAGGAGATCAAATGACAAAGAATGCATACAATGCTAACACTCAGGAAGAGTGCATGTCTCAAATTATGAAGGAGACACCTCAAATGCGATGTTTCTCTCATGTCACAAAATTGAAGAACAACACAAGGACCTATGGTTGATGGACAGTGGATGTAACAATCACATGACAGGTAATAAAGATTTACTTTCATGCATTGATTCTTCTATTTCGTCTGATATTGCACTTGGAGATGACTCTTTAGTCAAATTTCAAGGAAAGGGAATTGTGCTTATTCTCACTAAATAAGATGTAAAGAAAGACATAAATGATGTATATCATGTTCTATATCTAAAACATAATCTCTTAAGTGTAGGACAATTAGTTGAAAATGGCTATAAGGTACTTTTTGAAGGAGCATCATGTAGGATATATGACAAAACTCCCAACAGAAAATTGATTTCTGAAATCCACATGACTAGGAATAGAATGTTTCCCCTGACCCTTAGAACTGCAAATCTGCCCAATCTTATGAACAAAGTGCATCCTCTCCCAATGAAACTATGATTTGGCATGCAATATTTGGACATCTACCCTTTCAGAGTCTAAGCCTTCTACAGAAGCACTCCATGGTCAAAGGTCTACCTATCTTCAAAGGGAAGAAATCCCCATGTGAGTCTTGCATTCTTGGAAAATATAACAGAACCAGTTTTCCACAGTCCTCCACTCAAGATAAACAAGACTTAGAGTTGGTTCCAACTGACCTACATGGACCAATCCAAACAAAGTCAATAGGTGGTAGATTTTATTTCCTAACATTTATTGATGATTTTAGCAGGAAAATATGGATCTATTTCCTCAGAAAAATGTCTAAAACCTTTGCAAATTTCAAGGAGCTCAAGGATGAAGCTGAAAAAAGAGTGGGGAATGTGTGAATATTGTCAGGACAGATGGAGGAGGAGAATACTCTTCAACAAAATTTTCAAATTTCTGCAAATCATGAGTGGCTAAGAGAAAAAATTAGACTATAATGAACATGTCAAGGAGCCTTCTCAGAGAGAAATGTCTAGCAAATCTATTATGAGTTGAAGCAGTAACATGCTCAGTTTATCTCATAAATAGATCCCTAACCGCCAGTATCAAGATGAAGGTCCCTTAAGAAGCATGGAGTGGGAAAAAACTGAATTCTCTCACATACCTTTCGAATTGAGGAAGAATCTTGATGATAGAAGTGAGAAATGCATTTTTGTTGGCTACAATGAGACATCCAAATCCTACATACTATACAATCTGATTTCAAAGAAACTAATTCTCAACACAGATGTGAAATTTCTTGAAAATCAGTTCTGGAGTGAGTTTAAAAATCACCCTATGGATAGTCAAAATCCATTGCTGCCACTTCATGAAACACAAAAAATTCAGGAGAACAAACACATCAGCGTGTCCTTCCAAGATTGCAGGTACAAGGAGAGCCTCAAAGTCCTCAGGACCACTCTTCTTCAAGAAGAAATGCATCCTCTAAACTTCAAAATCAGAGAAATCGAAGCTTGCGAGAAATTCATCAGTTGTAATATTTTAGATATAAAAAGTATGTAGAACATAAATAAAATGATAGAAATGGCAGATAAACAACAATATAACCAGAACAACACCACTATAACACTTAAATGATATCAAAATAACACCAGAAAGAGCACTTTGATTCTGAGAGAAATGTTCACGGGCCTCTTCAAGGGGGCAACCTCTAGTCAAGCAGAGATCTATTACAATAATATCCAAAATAGGGTTCTCATACCCTCAACTCCTATTTATACTAAATATATCTATCAAAAGAACCATCTAGAGGAACATCCTTCTAGAAGCAAAAGCTTCTATTAGGTATTCTTACATTCGACTTATTCTACTTTATTGCAAGGCCTTATTAATATTGACCTTTATTACATCCAAATATATTGTTCTACCTATGTGCGAGTTAGGTCCCTAACATGTCCTCCCCCTTAAAAAACATCCTTGTCCTCAAGGCTTGAGATGTGGAAATTGTTGCAAAATGGTGGTTGGTTCCCAAGTGGCATCTGCTGGAGTTGTATCTTTATAGTGGACTAACACTTCCTTGATGGCTCTATGGTGCAGGCGATGCTCACACTGGTCCAAAACTACTTGTGGTTGTAGCCAAATGGATCCTTCTTCGTCCAACTCAGGAAGGTTGGTTTGAATTTGGCACTTCAATCACCTTCTTTAAGCATGAAACATGAAAAACAGGATGTAGCTTAGAATGACTAGGCAAAGATAACCGATAGGCCACCTGTCCCACACACTTGAGAACGATATAAGGACCATAAAATTTGGGCGCCAACTTTTGACAATGCTCAACCTTGAGGGAATTTTTCTTGTAAGGTTACAGTCAAAGAAACACCTGATCCCCTTCTACAAATTGGCGTTCAGAGCGACCTTGATTTGCTTATTGCTTCATGTGATTTTGTACCATGACCAAATTCTCATTGAGGGTATGGAGAATAGCCTCTTGAACTGTAAGCATTTGGTCAACCACCTGGACCTTTGAGACACCAGGTAAGTTTGAGAGAACTGAAGGTGGATTTTGTCCATATACCACTTCAAAATGAGTCATGTGTGTAGTTGTATGGTATGAAATGTTGTACCACCATTCAGCTAGGGGTAACCATTAAGCCCACTAATTTTTCTTTTCTAAGGCAAAACACCTCAAATATGTTTCTAAACACTTGTTGACAACTTCAGTTTGACCATCAGTCGGGGGATGATAAGTCGTGCTGAGATGCAATTGGGTGCCTTGTATCTTGAACAGTTCTTTCCAAAAATTGCTGGTGAAAGTTGGGTCGCGATCAGAAACAATAGAATGTGGCATGCCATGAAGCATGAAGACCTGATCCACGAAAATTTGAGCCATAGTGGATGTTGTAAATGGGTGTTGAATAGAACATAAATGAGCATACTTGGAAAGGTGATCAACAACCACCATGATGACTGATTTATTTCCCAATTTGGGTAAGCCTGTAATAAAATTCATAGAGATATCCGGCCAAATAGCAGGAGGAATTGAAAGCAGTTGTAGTGTGCCAGGAGATTTTATTGTTTCTCCCTTGTTGTGTTGGCACACATCACATTCAGCAACAAAATTGTGAACATCTTGGTTCATACCATCCCAAAAAAAAGAACGTTTGACCCTATCATAGGTTTTGGTAAACCTAGAGTGCCCAACTGTGGGTGTAGCATGAAGCTCAGAAAGTATCGTGGATTTAAGTTTTGATTCTTTAATTAAATACAAATGGCCTTTGTATCAAATCTCATCATGGAGCCAAGGGTACCCTAGGGAAATTGGAGAATTGTACTACAATTGTTGTATCAGATGCGAACTTTTGGGATCGTGTAGCCATTCCTAGGGAACGGCTTGGAGCCAATCTGGTACAATGAAGGAGAGAGAAAAATGGGATCCTTCATCTTCATAGTTTCAGGAAAGTACATCAATAACCACATTGTCTTTTCATTTATTGAAAATGATCTCATAATCATATCCAAAGAGGTTAGTCACCCATTTTTGTTGCTCTGGGGAGGAAATGCGTTTTTCCATAAAATACTTGAGGCTTTGATGGTCTGTCTTAATTTGGAAGTGTTTCCCCAGTAGATAAGGGCGCCACAGATCAACGACATGCAGAATAGCCAACATTTCCTTTTCATAGATTGATTTGCCCAGATTTCGTTCAGACAGTTGCTTGGTGGTAATGGCCAAAGGCCGACCCTCTTACATAAGGACAACACTAATTCCTTTCCCTGAAGCATCACATTCTAGGACAAACGTCTTTGTGAAATCTGGAAGGGCTAGGACTAGACTGGTGTACATGGCCATCTTCAAGGTTTGAAAATCTTGAGCAGCTGTTGGAGTCCAAGTGAAAGAGTTCTTTTTTAGGAGTGCAGTGAGAAGTGCTGCAATCTTTCCATAATTATTAACAAACTTGCGATAATAACATGTTAAGCCTAGAAATCCACACAATATTTTGAGAGTCTTTGGGTGAGGCTAGTCTTGCATAGCTTCAATCTTTTTAGGATCCACCCTGACGTCGTCCTTTCCAACCAGATGACCCAAGTACTCGACTTCTGAGGCACCAAAAGCACATTTAGACTGTTTCAGGAAATGTTGGTGCTGAGGGAGTAGATGGAGAACTCGATCCACATGAGCAAGATGGTCTGTCCAGGTTTTTCTATAGATGAGGATATCATCAAAGAAAACAAAGACAAAATGATAGAGAAAAGGACAGAAGACATGATTCATGAGGCTTTGGAAGGTGGAGGGAGCATTACACAAGCCAAAGGGCATGACCAAAAACTCATAGTGGCCCTCATGAGTTCGAAAAGAAGTCTTAGGAATGTCTTCCTCTTTCATACGTATCTGGTGGTAGCTAGAATGAGGATCAAGTTTAGTAAAGAACTAGGCGCCACTCAATTCATCCAAGAGGTCATCAATGACAGGAATGGGGAATTTGTCTTTAATGGTGAGTTTTTTGAGAGCACGAAAGTCAGGACACATTCGCTAAGAACCTTCTTTATTTAGGACCATGACCATAGGAGAAGAGTAGGGGCTTGTACTAGGGTAGATAACACCTATGTTAAGGAGTTCCTGAACCATTTTCTCAATTTCATTTTTTTGGGAAAAGGGGTGACGATAGGGATGGATATTGGGAGGAAGGATTCTTGGTACAAGGGGAATGGAATGATCATGAAAACCATTGGAAGGAGGGAGTCCATGGGGAGTGGAAAATACCACTTGATGTTTATAGAGGATGGATTGGAGGCCTTGTGGCACCGAGGGTGTCTCCATTGCTTGTATGGCATGGAGTTGGGCAATAACGCCAGAATGACCCTTTTTTAGTAGCTTTTCCATGCGATGGGAACTAATGATCTCAGGTGAATTGACAGTGATGCCTTGGAACTTATATTGTTGGCCCTCCTGGTCGAATTGTATGGTTAATTCCTTAAAATCCATGAGAATGGGACACAAAGTCCTTATCTAGTCTGCACCCAACACAATGTCACAATCGTCCATGTTGATAGAAAACATATGATATTTCAGGTGGTAGTCACCAATTTGGAGACACACATTTTCACAACACCCTCCACATTTCATGGAGCCACCATTGGAAATCATGATTTGGAAATTATTGACTACATGGATACAAAAATGAGTTTTTTGGGCAATGCGGCGATGAATAAAATTATGGGTGCTTCCACTATCAACAAGAATAATGACCTTCCTATGTTTGATGTAACCGATTAGTTTGAGGGTTTGGGGAGCAAAGAAGCCATTGAGAGGATTTAGGGAAATGATCGGTTCTACTTTGAAAGGTTCTGAAGGGGGGGTTATGTCAGTGGTTTCAGGTGACTCAAACACAAGGGGAGTGTCAACATCCTATTCCTAAATATCCTCCGAGATGGCCATAAAAATCTTTTGTTCCTTACACTTGTGGCCCAGAAAATATTTTTCATCACAATTATAACAAAGGCCTTTGAGTTGGCATTAAGCCATTTCATCCCTGGTCAATTTTTGGATCTTTAGTGGAGTAGAGGGAGTAGTGGGATTTACTAGTTTAGTGCGAGGGATAAAGGAGGGTTTTCATTTTTTAGAAGATACAACATGTTGTGCTTCTTTAGCTATTTTAGTAGTCTCCACCCAACTCTGAGGCCAAGCCTTGAAGACATGGGAACAAATCTCATCCTTAAGGCCACTCATAAAATATTATCGGAAAAAGGCATCAGACATGCTCTCTGTCCAAAAATCTAGGTGCCCAAAAGAAGCTATAAAGTCTTCCACTGTTCCAGATTGTTTCAACTTTTTCAAATGGCCTAAATTGTTGGTTTCAGTGTCAAATCATTCATTAAGCTCTTCCACGAAGTGTTTCCAAGCAATATACCCTTGATAGGAAGTTTTTATCCATTACCACCATTGCCAATGTTCTTGATCTAGATGGAGAACACCATACCAGAGTTTGGACAAGTCATCTGTAATGTCATATAAAGAAAAATAATGTTCCATTTGGGTT
Source organism: Picea engelmannii (assembly GCA_009831015.1). Classification (NCBI taxonomy): domain Eukaryota; kingdom Viridiplantae; phylum Streptophyta; class Pinopsida; order Pinales; family Pinaceae; genus Picea; species Picea engelmannii. Next base: position 440,705 of record ML795759.1, read on the forward strand.
ACCCAACCAGTGGGATCTGAGCCATAAAATTTGGTCACATCCACCCGTGGAAGGCGTAGGTCATGTTGAAAGTGATGGGAATGAAAATTATGGGAATGAGAGGAAGTTTCAACTTTAGTATGTGGAGGTGGGTTAGATAAAGGGTTATGTGTAGGGATATGCAGCTTGGTGTAGATCATCGAAACAACAGATTTAAGTTGGGTATTCATGTCGTGTTTGAGTTCCTCGATTGAGGCGGTGATGGAGGACTGCATGGTTGTATTGATGCCGACAACATTGGCAATGAGTTGTTTCACTTATTGTTGGGTCTCTGTGAAATTAGATTGCAAGGTATTGAAGCGAGCTTCCAAGTCTTGGCTATGGGTATGGGCCATGATGACGAGGGAACCAAAATGGGGAGGGTGGGGTCAAATTTTTTTTCTGAAAAATGATATGTATGAATGTGATAAGGGCGAAGAGATAAATCCAATGGAATAGGTCTCAAATAATGGTGCAAAAATTTCCATACTTTTTTTTTTTTTTACACCTGCGGAGTTATACTCCGGTTTGAAGAATATTGCAGTGATGAAATGCCCAAATTCTTAAACAAGAAGAAATGTGTAGTGATTTGGCAACTCGAACACAGTTGCGTGGCAATAGATCTTGTATGTTTTAATTTTTTTTTGTTTTTGTCCCCAAGGGTTAGGTATTCAAGGGTTCTACAGACAAGGTTTGCCATGTGCTATAGCTCTCTGATATACGTGCGAGGTCGAAAAATAGTACTCGGCCCAATATCTCAGGGCACCAACTAAGGAGGCTAGACCATGCCCTTAGTTGTACTACCCAACTATCCAGGTACTAGAGAGTATCTTCCCTAGTGTTGTTCTAGGTGGCACTATAGCAGTCAGGCAGTCGATCAGTTTATCTAAAGAGGGCTTCAAGTAATCTAGGCCGATCCATACACAGGTGTTGTCTGATGCGCTACCAATCGAAGGGGTACCAACAAGGGTTACAAGGGTGGCCAACAAATGTGCTCTTAAGTACCACTTATATTTCCTACACGTATGAATCCCTCAACCATAGGTTTATGCGCGTAACAACAGATCTCTATGGCTTAAAGATGTTGGAATACGTCTCTACCCTGGAAAAAAATTAACCCACAATTTCTGCCAAGGAAAGTGCTCTGATACCACTTGTAATATTCCATATATAAAAAGTATGCAGAACATAAATAAAATGCTATAAATTGCAGATAAACAACAATATAACCAGAACAACACCACTATAACACTGAAATGATATCAAAATAACACCAAAAATAACACTTTGATTCTGAGAGAAATGTTTACAGGCTTCTTTAAGGGGGAAACCTCCAGTCGAGTAGAGCTCTATTACAATAATATCCTAGATAGGGTTCTCATACCCTCTACTCCTATTTATACTAAATATGTCTATCAAAAGAACCATCTAGAGGAAGATCCTTCTAGAAGCGGAAGCATCTATTAGGTATTCTTACATTCGACCTATTCTACTTTATTGCAAGGCCTTATTAATATCGACCTTTATTACATCCAAATATATTGTTCTACCTATGTGTGGGTTAGGTCCCTAACATCAGCAATTGGATGATATTGATCAACACAATCTTTTTGCATTAATGTCATGTCAACCTACATCTTTTAAAGATGCAACTAAAAAGCCAAATCGGGTTCAAGCCATGAACCGAGAGATTGACTCCATTGAGAAGAACAAGGCATGGGATCTTGTTCATATACCTAGACATAAGACATGTATTGGTGTCAAGTGGGTTTACAAAACTAAACTCAATGAGAAGGGGCGGATCAAAAAACACAAAGAAAGACTTGTTGCCAAAGGATTCTCACAGCAATGAGGCATTGATTATGGTGAAACGTTTTCTCCAGTAGAAAGGTTGGACATTGTAAGGACTCTCTTAAGCATAACAACTCGACACAAATGGAAACTACACCATATGGATGTCAAGTCAGATTTTCTGAATGGTTTCTTATAAGAAGAGGTCTATGTGGATCAACCACCCATATTTGAAGTCAAAGCTCAGCCAACCAAAGTGTATCGGTTGAATAAAGCCTTGTATGGCTTAAAGCAAGCTCAAAGAGCTTGGCACAATAGAATTGACACTTACCTGATCAAGAGTGGTTTGAGCAGAAGCTAAAATGAGCCAAATCTATACACCAAAAGAGATCAGCAAGGTAAAATTATGATTGTATGTTTATATGTTGATGACATGATATATACTGGAAATATAGAGTTAAATAGTTTTAAACATGCCATGCAATTTGAGTTTGAGATGACAAATCTTGGCATAATGAGATATTTTTGGGGGATTGAGGTTGACGAATCACCCGAAGGGATTTAATTTTTTCAGAAAAAGTATGCAGTAGACATCCTCAAAATATTTCACATGGAAGACTGCAATCCAATAGAAACCCCCATACCTCTAGGCACAAAATTGAGCAAGCAAGATGAAGGCCCTACAGTGGATTCTACTTTGTACAAAATCTTAGTAGGAAGTTTGTTGTATCTTACAAAAATTTGGCATGATATTATGTATGCAACCAACTTTGTTTCCAGGTTCATGGAATCTCCCAAAGATTCTCACTGGAAGATGGAGGAAAGGATTTTGAGATATGTTGTTGGTACTCTGAATTTTGGTTTGTGGTACACTTAGTTTGAAGATAATAATCTTTCTGGTTACACTGAAAGTGATTTTGTAGGTAGCCTAGATGACCGGACTAGAACCTCAGGGTATGTGTTGCCACAGAAGCAGACCCAGGGTTCAACACTCAAGAGCGCACAAACAAAACCCTAACTATCGACCCTTTCGGAAACACCTGCAAAGCAGATGAAGTCTCACCCAAGGTAGAAGCAGGGGTGGTTCCAGGACTCCAGTGTCTACAACCTTAGTTGGGAAACAGATCTGTGATTACAATATTCTATCAAAGAACTTAGGAGTTACAATTCATCAGTATTTAACCAGTATCTACTCCACAGGAAAAACCCTAATCACAGAGCATCATAGTATTCACCCATATCTAGTATATTCAAGAACTAAGCAAATTCACATAGGTTATATCAAGTACTTATTCATATTATTAAGCACAAAGCATCATAGATCTATATATCATTCATCTTACATCAAAGCACTAAGTAAGTAAACACATAGCACATCAATACATCACACAAAGCATAACAACACAGGATATACGTGGTTCACCCCAGTGTGGGGCTACGTCCACCAACTCTTCTCTTCTTTATTAGGCTCTTCCAATATTATTACATGCACCAAGCCATGAATCCAACTCCACATAGGACATGATATCTGCGTGCACCTCGCAAGATCCTCCTTCCCCGAGTTAGGTCACAACAAAAATCCTTACACAGTTCGTGCACAAAACCTCTTACACAACACTTGCACTTACCTCTGCAAACCTTAACATGTTTGTGCACAAAGCCAACTAGCCATGCACTAAGTTGATCAATGACTAGTAACTACTTCTTCCATCACCTAGCTACTTATTTATACATTAAAAAAAGGGCCTAAACATGGGTAATCCCATGGGCAGACATCCCCATACCCGTTACATAAGCCCAAAACCCAAAAATCCCTAAAATGGGGACAAGATCCCACGATCTTCGCTTCGACTTGTGCTCCGCCTTCGACAGCCTGTCGAAGTCCCAAAAGTAGGTCAAACATGACCAAGGATCCTCAAAACTTGGTCAAAGGCCAAAAGGCCCCCAACACTCACCTGTGACTCTTCCCAAGTCACTCTGATTTGATAGCTCTTCTTCAAAAACCTCAAGCTTGGCTCGAGCTTCTTCGACCTGTTGCTGCGCCAAGGCCTCCTGCTCAATGAACTCTTTGGTAAATTCTTCGTTGACAGGTGCCTCTAAGAATTATTCAACTAGAGTGATGACTTGTTCCAATTCTGCTCCTTGACCTTCAATCTCTACGAATAGTTGGCAAGCCTCGTCCTGGATTGGTTGGAGCCTCTAAGTCACTTCCATGGCTTTGCTCTGAATGGTGTGGACTTGCTATTGAGAAATGCACTGTTCTTGGGATCCCTTCATCCTCTCGACTATTGAAAGGGGCTTCAACTACGCCTATACGGTTTCTACTTGCTCCTTTTCCTCCTGGAGTTGTGTTTCCAGTACCTTCAATTCAGGATCCTCAGTGAGTCGCTCATAAGTCTGGGAACTACGATCACTTAGTTGTTTACATTCCATGGCAAGGGCCTTGATTCTCTCAACTGCGCTTCGAGTAGTTGCTTCTCTTTGATCTCGTACATCCTGTGGAGTACTGGGCACTGTTCGTAGCTCCAGATCTGTGATTCTCTATTCAAGCTGATGGATAGCTTCCGCAAGCTGTGCTACTTCATGATCTACTGGTTCTTCTTCTTTTTTCTCTAAGCCTGTCATAGAGCAAAGTGCTCAGTTGACTTCTTATTTGACTCTGAGCTGCTTTGTGAGAAACTTCTCTTCCTGTTCCTTGATTTGGACTTTCTCCTCTTCAAATTTTGTTTGGAGATAAACCTTCTCCTGTTGCACAACTCGATGTTTCTTTATGACTACTTTTTACACTTGCTTTAGGGCCTCTGTGGCCTGTTCTATTTCTTCATGTGTGCGATGAAGGCAAGCTTCGGTTGCATCAGCTAGTCTGTGGAGTTGAGTAGTATAACCTCCCAACTTTGGTGCTTATGATGGCGGGGGCACTGTGGATACTGTGTGGCTAGATTGAAGGGCATGTTGTACCCCTCTGAGTTCAAATTCAATTATGTTGTACATATCCTCTTTCTTAGTTTCATGTTTCTACAAGACATCCTGTGAGGCATCCGCTACAGCTGTGATGATGAAGTCGAAGTCATCGACCATGAGCATGGTTCACATCATGGTTTTTCTCACTCTTGACTTCCTCTATGAGGTAGATTTCGTGGGGGAAACCTTTCTTTTCTTCGAGGGATCAACATCATCAACAAGATCCCTAGGAAGTGTTACTTCGCCTTGCTTCTGTTGATATTATTTTCCATTGGTCTCTTATTTATCTACTTCTTCATCACCTCCTCATCCAGGTGATACTGAAGTAGTTTCATCTAATGCACTGCTCAGGTTTTGTACTTCTTCGGTCTTCTTCATTCTGTTGGTTCTAGGTGTGTCGTGTTCTTTGTGAGTGGCCTCTAAGATACCAATAAGTTTGGGATCAGACATTTCTGTAGGGTCAGCAGGGATAAAGATCTCTATGGACCAGTCCTTAGTTATCTCCTCAATGTCTTCCTCTGTGAGCTTATAGTATGACTGGTGCTCTTCTTTATGCCCGTCTGAATGCACAGTGATATAAATGAAGTGTCGATCTACGTGGAACTTCATGAGAGATCTGAATCGGTGTAGGTTGTCCAGCGTCATGTGAGGGACAACCTTCATAGCCCTCTTCAAATGGAGATAGAACATATGGAATACTACGTTAGACTACCACTGTTTTCCCATATCGCTTGAGTACCAGAGTGTGGTGAACTTCGCAGCAAACAGATCGAATGACTCAATGTCTGGGAAGGTCGCACCTTCCAGCATCTCCCAAGAAGTAACCGCTATGAGGATCAGGAGCCAGCTGAAGTGGAACTCATAGCCCTGATCCTGAGCTTCATGAAAATCCAATTCCAACTGGTTGAATAGGTACTTTTCCTAGTTCATCTGGATTCCTTCTACACATTTCCCAATGAGGTTAAGAACGAATCTTGTGACCTATGTAGGTCTTTTCTTTCTCACAAGATTTCCTGCGATCAGCTGGAAGGCCAAGCACACTGTGCCATTCTAGATGGAAGCTACCTTGTAGCTTCACGCCACCTTTTCTACATCACCATATGTGTATTTTATCCTCTATGCCAATGTGTGATCTATAGGTTTCTCTGGGTAGAAGTCTTGTAGGTTGGGACCCTTCATGCTCAATCTGGTTATCCTATGGATCAATGTCAAATCAACTATGATGCATTGGTCTATCCATATATAGTTGCCATGGTAACATGATAGCAGAAGCTTAACACATGTGTTAACCTCCTAGTGCCTTCCAAAGTGTGGAATCTTCATCACATTCAAGAGGGTGGATTGCACGAGGTTCATAGTCCATGGCTAGGGGATTATTTTTGAGTTCTTCCCCTTCGTCCTAGTCAAATACTTGTAAAGAGCAAGCATGTTGTAGTTCTTGCGGTCCCCTAGGTTGAAGTCACTAAATTTTAATGTTGCAATCTTATCCTACTGCGTTCTAATTGCACGTATCCCCTTCGGGAGGTACGCAGTAACCATGGTGTAATGAAAGTCTCTTGGGACACTCATGACTCACTGCACCAGCCAAAGGTGGTATGTAGTTGGGCATGATAGTCAGGATTAACTTCACGTTCGCCAAGTCATCTCAATGCTTGGTTCTTTTCTCTACTGTAGGTTGGTATGGTCTGGATCAACAAGCAGTCGACGAGGAGGCTTGCACTCTTCTCTTCGATGAGGCCTGAATTCCAACACAAATCACCTTCTCATCCATAAGGTCGATTAGAACTTCTTCGATGAATTTTTCTATGGTGTTGAGCTCATCCGACATTCACGCTTAGATCAGACAACTTGGGTGGATCATTGAGTGCTCAAAGCAATGGAACAGGTGTTGATCTCAATAAACACAACGCAACAGTAATGAGTTCTCTTGTTTGCTCAGATATAATTCGCAAAAGTGTTATTGGTGCAACGGTCGATAGAATAAGTAGACAACAATGTAACGGATCTCTCCAATGGACGAGAGGCCTTCATCAATGCGGTTTTTTACATTTTGGCGCAGTCCCAATGGTCTGATGGCTATTTTTCTGGCCATAACTATTGTTCTAACCATTCGAGGCGTTGAGCTAACGGTTATAATGCTTTCAATGGATATATCGCTTCACCATGGCAAAGTGCCATGTTGCATTGTTTTGATATACGGGTGAAGTTCCAGTTTTGCAAACCTTCATTCTGTAAAGTCCTCTCTGGAACATTCTGCAACTTTTCTATCTTTTCTCTCTTCTTACTTATCTTTCTAGCCTTCTTCCATGTGATCTTGGTCTTGGTATTCCTCTTTCAATTATGATTCTTATCTACTTTTGGCATAGTAACTTTGTGTTGTTAATGGTCTTTCGTAGGGTTCAAGGACAATACTTCTTCTCTGTCTAGGGTAGGTTCTCTACTCTTCAGTGAATATTCTTGTTCTCTTTCAACTTCTACATCCAAATTTATGGTTCTAAACAGCTTTGATCTGTTCTCTTGTTCTTCAATCAAGTGTGGTCTCCTCCTAGTCATGAAATATTTTAATTCTTTCTTCTTTTTCTCTAAAACTTCCTCTTCTTTTCTTATGGCCTGATCTTTCTCAATCCAAGTTTTTCCTAGTAACATAGAAAATGGGGCGTTGTTCTCAATAAATTTAACTACCTCAAATTCTTCCTGTGTCAAGGTTCCATGAGCACTCATAGATATCTGGGTGAGTCTTCCACATAGGGTTATCAACTTTCCTCTAAATAGTCCTATTCCTCCTAATGAAGGAATCGTAGCAGGCTTTCCCAAAATTTCCCAAGTTCTTTCTATCATGATATTCACTTGTGTTTCCTCATATAGAATACAGTCTATGTTGAAGTCTCCTATTCTTGTTTCTATGCATTCTTTTTCTTTGAATATATTTGATAAGTTGATATTCCGGTGATCCTTCATGGTTTCTTTCATTTGTAGCAATAGATTCTCTGATTATTTATGGGGTTCTGCCATGGTCTCAGTTTCTTGATCTTCCTCAGGGATTTCTTGTCTCATATTAATTCTTTCAACCTTAGCAATCATTATAGGGAAATCCAAAACTTCATGGTCCATAGTTTTACAACAAAGAAAACTAGGTATTCTATCAAGGCATTCTTTAGCAAGATGTCTCGGTCTTATGCAAATATAACAAAGGTTTAATCCTCTCTTTCTTTTGAACGATCCCCAACCTTTCATGTACTGCGTACTAGGGTCATAGTAGCTAACCTGTAAAAAATTATTTCTAGGGTCCTGCATCCATTTGTTAGTCTAAACATTCTTTCTATGCATAGGAATAACATATCTTTCATTATTTATGTCGAATCTACTCATATCAAACCTTCTTTCTTCTAGTTGTGCCCTATTTTTCAAGCTAGGACAAAATATACCTAGATTCATACTTTTGAAATAAAAAATTCCACTAATCTTACCTTTTCAATCAAAACTTTTCATTGTTCTTACCTTTATCAAAGCACAAAGCTTCAAGATCTTACCTCTTTTCTTTAGATCTGAATTTTCTTCTTAGCACATAGCTTTACAGGTCAAGTAGAATATTACTATGCACTAGGGTAACAGATCTGGGTAACAGATCTACGCATGAAGCTTTCTCTTTTCTTCAGTTCCCAACAATCACAGTTTCAGGTCCCAACAACGAAACCATTTTTTGGCACAGGGGTAGACCCAGGGTTCAACACTCAAGAGCGTACCAACAAAACCCTAACTACTGACCCTTTAGGAAACACCTGTGAAGTAGATGAAATCTCACCCGAGGTAGAAGCAGGGGTGGTTGTAGGAATCCAGTGTCTGCAACCTTAGCTGGGACACAAATCTGTGATTACAATATTCTATCAAAGCACTTAGCAGTTATAGTTCATCAGTATTTAACCAGTTTCTACTCCGTAGTAAAAATCATAATCACACAGGATCACATTATTCACCCAGATCTAGTATATTCAAGCACTAAGCACATTCACATAGGTTAGATCTAGTACTTATTCATATTATTAAGCACAAAGCATCGCAGATCTATCTATCATTTATCTTACATCAAAGCACTAAGAAAGTAAACACATAACACATCAATACATCGCACAAATCATAACAACACATGATATACGTGGTTCACCACAGTGTGGGGGTACGTCCACCAACTCTTCTCTTCTTTATTAGGCTCTTCCAATTTTCTTACATGCACCAAGCCATGAAACCAACTCCGCATAGGACAAGATATATGTGCGCACCTCGCCAGATCCTCCTTCCCCGAGTTAGATCACAACACAAATCGTTACACAGTTCGTGCACAAAACCTCTTACACAACACTCGCACTTATCTTTGCAAACCTTAACACATTTGTTCACAAAGCCAACTAGCCATGCACTAAATTGATCAATGACTAGTAACTACTTCTTACATCGCCTAGCTACTTATTTATACATTAAAAAAAGGGCCTAAACATGGGTAAACCCATGGGTCGACATCCCCATACCCGTTACATAAGCCCAAAACCCAAAAATCCCTAAAAAGGGGCCAAGATCCTACGATTTCCGCTTCGCCTTCGACAACCTGTCGAAGTCCCAAAAGTAGGTCAAACATGACCAAGGATCCCCAAAACTTGGTCAAGGGCCAAGAGTATGCTTTTCACCTGGGCACAAATCTGATTTATTTGGCATCAAAGAAGAATCCCATCGTCTCAATATCATCTACAGAGGAAAAGTATGTCGCTACTACCTCATCTTCCTTTCAAGATGTGGCTGCAAAGACGATTGAATGACATGTCATATACAGAAAATGAGCCAACTCCTATCTTCTGTGACAATACGTCAACAATTTCTACTAAACACCATGTTTTTCATAAGAAAAGAAATAACATTTACACTCTCTATCGCTTCATACACGATCTAGTCAATAATGGTCAAATCGCTCTTTTGTGCCTCACGAGATCATCTCGCAAACATATTTACAAAACCATTAGGAAAAACCATTTTTTATTTTCAGAGACAACATTGAGGCATTATCAGTGTTGTTGTCTGTAATTGTTGTGTTTAAGAGGGAGTGTTAGTTATAATTGTAATCTCAATAGTGTGTGACAATACACTGCCAGTTGTACTAGTCGTTAGGATTTCTTCTTTCGTTTCTTGATTTAGTTGTTATGTTTTCTCTCCTATAAGGTTTAGCTGTTCATATAATACAATTGTGCACTCCACACATTCTTGTTCCCATTTTGTTTACTATGTTTCTTGTTTCTTGCTTAGCTTCTTGCTTTATCAAAACCTGGTCCAAAGATGCCTAAGATCTTAATGGGTATATTAAAGAAAATTTGTTGTTCATCTTCAATCGTTATAATATTAATTAAAGGTGCACTTAGAAGTAGAAGAGGTTTAATTACTCCATGGGCATAATTATTTTTTTCACTTTTCTAAACAATTATAAATTTCTTTTTCACAACAATGATTCGTTGGTATATTGATAAAAATGTTTCCCATTTTCGTAAATGGGAGTTTACAAAATTTTAAAAATGCTTCAATGATATACTTACTAATAATAAAATGGCCTCATCATGATTATTTCTATAAATCAAAATTCCCAATAAGAAATTGCATATGGACAAAACAGATTGGGTGGAGCTAAAGCAGATCTAAATGTAGCTTTATATCTCACTTTTTCAGTAAAAAAATTTTGTAGTAATATTTACATTTTTGGTTGGATTTTATTCTCCCTATTAATGTAAATACTATGTAGGATGGCGAAACTTTCTTCCTCAATGTTATATATTATAAAGTACCAAGAGTAGAGGGAGAATTTAGACGGTTGAGGATCCTACCACTTGAGAGAGTAGAATTGGAGATTCTTATAGTTCTTCCTCCACTTACTACATCGCCTCTGAATATGGTTAATTGTTTTTTTATTTTTAGGGTTTTTCTTCCTCTTCATAGATATTTTTTTAATATAATTGACCGTTCCTCTTTTGCGTGGCTTGGACGCTTTTTTTTTTTCCTTTTCTATTACAATTTTTGGGTCCACTTAATCTTGTTAATTCTCTTTAAAAGCATATGGGTGCCTTATTAATGCCTTTCTAGCGATCCTACTTTATTATTTTCATCTCATTTCCCTCTTCAAGGGATTATAAATTAACTAGGGCATCATCCCCCTCCTTTCCCTCTTTAAGGGGTTATAAATTAACTAGGGCCTTTAAGCAATTGTACATGGTTGTCTTTGTTTTTTCAATTGTCTTATTTTATTATTTTATGTGATTTTTATCTATTGGCATAAATGGGTATGTTCCTTGTCACTCAAATAGGTCACAGACTATTTGGGGAGAGGCATATCCTTTTGGTTTTGACAGATTTTGAGAGAAATGCACATGAGCATGTAAAACATTCCATTTGAAGGGGAGGTACTCATTATTTAATTCTTTGAGGTGGATCTATCCATACTTTTTATACAAAAATTTTGGCATGAGTAAACATGTTTTTTTAAGTTCATCCTAGTCATTCCATCAACCCAATTTGTATCCCCAATATATTCCAAGGTGATGTTATACTAGAATATTAGTTGAAGACAAGGAAACCTAACCCATATAGGTTTTGTTGTGATCTCCTCTTCAAGTTTCAAGTCTAAGGACTAGTCCATTAAGAATGTACTCAAGATCCCATGAAGTATGAACTAGAGAAAAAAACAAAAGATAATGAAAACTCTGTTGTCCTCCTTATTCTAAAAGAAGAATCAAAATCTACATGAGCACATATGAACATAGTTACCTAACCCTTTCTATCAATATAACCATGGCCCTTGATTTGGGATAAAGGTGCGACAGTTCAATAGAAACCAATCCAACAAAGTGAAGGATTTCAATACATACCATAAGCAAATCACAGAAGTTTAGTAGAGACAAATCCAGTTCATGATTCTATTGTATCTCCAATAAGTATCTCATCAAGAAACATTGTTGTGGATGACCAGATGATGGAGGATTTTCTTGGAGATAATTATACAATGGATGAAATTAGAGACAATCGATGCACAACATTTTGGTGAAGAAGTTCCTGTGGTGCAACCTCTTATTGGGCAGTCAGACATTTAAGAAAATACTCATGAAAATGTTCACTCTCCTCCCAAAATTGATCCACCAATGGTTGAAGTGGAAAGAACTACAATTTTATTAATTCGACAGTAGGGAGGTCAAGTGTGCCCGAATATTGGTTCATCATCCCTACCTAGATTGAGAAGTGTGTGGCAAAGAACTTCTAAACACATTCAAGTGGATTAAAGTGGTGTAGCATCACTTGAAGGTAAGTTACCTAACCAGACTATTCATTATCATTCTTATAAAATTATTTAAAAATATTTTGAACCAAAATTCAATGCCACTAAATTTCAATTATTTTTGGCTTCATTAAAATCTAGAAGTTGGATTGTTGGTAGGAGAATTTTAGGCATTAAAATGTTAAAATTTTAGAAACAAGTCATCACATTGTTAGAAAACGTATGGGTGTTTTTCAAAAAATTGGTAATAAATCTTGTAATGCATCCCTACATATCTTTTCACAATCAATTGTTAGCAAGATCACAACAAAACATCATTTCTTCCAACAAAGCTCTTGTATCATGAAATAAAATATCAAAACCCTTACAAAGTATTCTAATAGATGAGATAAACTCAACACAGGTGGCCCAATAGATTTGTGGGTCTTTGTTGTAGGAAAATCCCCTTGCGGACAAGTGAATCTCCTCTTGGATTATATACCCCTATACCAAGACAAAAGGTTGTGAACATTGGACACTAATATCCCTTTGAATGTAATTACCTAGTAATCAGAAAGAGAAGGAGAAGGAAGAAAGTATGATGCACCTTATTCCGGTGTTTGTCCTCATTGCTCCCATTTTGAGCTTGATCCCCGATCTCCTTGGCATTATTCGACACCTACAATGCAATGGAAAGAAAGAAGACAAATAAATCATACTCTACTCTATAATATTAGTCTAATAAAATCCATCTATAATAGACAACATATGTGAATTTATACAGATTAGAAGGGAATAGGCCAAGCATATATTAATGAGAACTCAAAAGAGATACCAATAAACCATAGATGAAGTCACAGTAGCCTCTCCAAGTCATCCTCATCCAACCCTTGCATAAAGATCCCAAAATCATAGGTTTGATATCCTAAAGATTTCTCTCAAGACCATAGGTTTGATACCTCAAATTTGCTTCTTCCATCTCCATGGAAATCCCTCATTATATAGGATTTGGAGGCTTAACCACCATGGAGACGATCACTTATGAGATCCACTAATAAGGGATCTATAAGATATTTAGGGAGAAAATATCTCTTAAGGATTTTAGGGAGGAAATATCTCTCAAGGATCCTTGAGATCCTCCACCTTCCCTAAAAATTAGGAAACCAAATGTGAGGTGGATTCTCACACTTAATTAAATTCTTTTTCATGAATATTAATAATAATTCACGTGCACTTGATTCTCACACTTAATTCATTTCCTTTTCATGAATATTAATAATAATTCATGTGCACTTGATTCTCACACTTAATTGATTTCTTTTTCATGAATATTAATAATAATTCATGTGCACTTGATTCTCACACTTAATTAATTTCTTTTTCATGAATATTAATAATAATTCATGTTCACTTCGTATTTTTTCCTTCATGTAATATATCCCTCCTCCACATTGACTAGGGATTGTGACATAGTTTATTCCATGGTTTCAGGGTGTATGAGACACTTATATGACACTTACGACACTTAGGGAGAGGTACTTAGGTGTGCAAATTTCATGTGTAATAGAATTCCCCCTAAAGTCTGAGGTTAGAAGAGAGAATGATGGCCAAAACACTTTACAAATATTTAATGTAGGGGTGTGGAGTAGGAGAACCTGGAAGAAGCTGAAAACAACCATCAAACGATATTAAAAAATATACCATTTTTTAGGCAAGCATACATATGCTCGGAATACAAGATGACTCAAAGCATGGTCGTCGACCAATACACTACGGATCCATGAAAAATATTGACTAAGGATATGGCCACCAAAGATACAATTTGGATCCATACCTCCATGACATGAACTGATCATAGCCACAAAAAATACACAGTGGAGGTACGAGATGATAAAACATAGCCACAGACCAATACAATGTGGATCTATGTGATATTCTATACATCAGAATGCTCAAATAATATCCTTCATAACCTAGGCAAAGCAGTTTAACAGAGTGAATCCTCAACCTAGGGTATTCATCCCAATCTCGATGTGGTACAAATCTAGCCATGTGAATAGATGTTTTGATGTCAAACATGGTAGAAACCACTTGATTACTAGTCATTGAGGTAAACCGTTAAAAAGTGCGAGGGAAATCACCAATGATGTCAATGACTCCCAAGGTACCCTAGTACATTCCGATCAATGTGAATAAATGAGTTGAGGTCGAACATTTGTGGAATCATCCAATCAAAGGTCGATGATGTAAACCCATTGTTGGAAGCAAGGAGGCCTTCCACTGAGGCATGCAGGTCCAAAGAGACTAATTGGCTTCTATGTATAATTCTTGGATGTTCTATTGAATTCGACAGGAAAAGACTCGTCGAAGGAGGGCCTTTATTTATCTCCCATTAGCGACATGAAAATGATATAGGAAGGTGATGTAAGATGGTGAATCAAATTATTATGGACTGACACAAGAAATGGAAACTGGTAATACTACAGATGGATGGTTTGAAGTGAAACTTCCATTGAACATGATGAGGAACGACAATTGACTTTCCAACATTGACTCGATGAGTACCAAAATATAATTTGATGAAAATAAGAACACTCTTCAACTGGACGAAAAAGTATGGTGACACGTAGAATTGGTATGACTCAGAGACAAGCAGATTACCCAAATGTAAGACGAGACGCAAACAGGTGCCATGTTCAAGGGTGACAAAAGATGCCATAAAGGATCCTCAAAACTTGACCCACTTCCTTCACTTTTTTCCCCCACCCAGATAGACAAGTACCTATTTTTAATTTAACGATCTCGAGGAGGATAACACATGCTAGATATAATTCACCTTCGGTAAGTTCCCCTTCCTTTGTTTAACGATCTGGAAGAAGTAAGGGTTTGGCCCCATATGGGCCCTTCAATGTGTAATTTTAATGAGTACAGGCAAGGAAAACTCGATGGTTTTCCATGTTTAGAGAGTATGAAAATAACTTAAATATGACTCAAGGGTTGTCCTTTTTCATAATACTAGTCTCTGAAGTCTAAAAAAGAGATAGAATGCTACTTGGAAGACGCCCTTTCAAAAACTTTTAAACAAGTGTGAAAGGAAGCAAGATCACTCAGTAATATTTTGATGTTTAGAGAGTCTGAGAAGAGCTTAAATGAGACTCGAGGGAGTTCCTTTTTCATATATCCTTACGAGTCTGAAAAGAGATAAAAGTCTACTTGGTTACATTCTCATGTTTTTTTTAGCGTGATATAGAACTAATATTGTTCTTGTCAGTGTGACAAGGTTAAACCAAAAATACTACTTCGAAACCTACAAGTGAAGACAAATCTGTATCCAAGATATTAGTAATATCTACGAAAAAAAAATTAAAACCCAAAATAAGCTATAGATTAGCAAAAATGAACCCTATAATAGTGAAATAGGGAAAACAAATCATCTTATTTACCATTTCATTTTTACCAATCTCTCCTAGCATTGGTATTTTCGACTTCGAACGACAATTTTCAACCTTTTGGCACCAGAGCTACGGTTGACCATTTTCACATCTATCTAGATCAGGTTGGTCATTAACCCATTCTAATCATTTTCCACGGTTTAGATTTTCTTTTTAAGATAGTGGATCGTCATCGAGGATTTCCCATACATCGGAGTAGATTTATAGGGTAGCTTGGACTTAGTACTTCCAGAGGGTATAGACTTGGATGCGTTAGGTACGAAACCAAAACCTTGTCATGTTTTTTTTTTTTTTTTTGAAATTTATATTATTTTGATGTGTACGAAGAGGGGTTTTTAACAGATGGATTGTTTCATCATGCATATAGAGGTGCATCACGTATGGTGGAGATACCGACACTAGGGTGTTGTGGAGACGTACAAATAGTCGTAGAGCACGAGGTAGCAGTGGGAGGTCTCCGGGAGGTCGAGAGGAACCTCCGAGGTCTTACGATGGGTGTCCCACCTCTCAGGAGATGATATGTACCCCTACATTTGTAGAGGCATGCAGTGGGGGTTCCTAAGAGTCTGAACCACTTGCTTCGACGAGTGGCTCGTGCAGTGGTGTGCTTATCGAAGAACAACATGGTGCAGGAGGACTAGGATCCTCTAGATGTGTTCTGTAGTTTTTTCATGATGATATCATGGGCATGAGCAACCAGATTTTTCCCTTCTATGTTCTTTTTGATGTAAACAAACTTTTTCTATCATGCAATATATATATATATATATATATATATATATATATATGAGTTTTATGGTGCCATTGATGTTACAAATTACCTTGTGTGATGTTTTTAATGTACATGCAATTCATTTTATTTATAAAATTTTGTCTATGCATAAGATACCGAGCTAAAACATAATTTGCTAGCGAATCTGAAGTTTTGTTGAGTTCTCTTGGTATGTGTCTGTATTCTATAAATTCAAACATTCTTTCAAGGCAACGAACTCGTTGGTGGAGACACAATAGGGTAAGGTTGCGAACGAGGTAGACTCGACTAAGCTGACAAACCATGAGTTGAGAGTCTAGGTTAATGACTATATGAGATAAACCTAGGGAGGAGGCCTCAGTTAAAAATCCAAATTCAGCATGATATTTTGCCACATTATTGGTTGTCTACCCTAGGAAAACGCCTCCTGAACTCACCAATTCATCAAAGTGGTAAATGACCCAATCTGCAGAAGCAATGTTTTGGGTGTGTCGACTAGCACCATCCACAATCCCGATAAAAATAGGAAAGGGAGATGTAATATGTGCATACAATCACAAGAAAAAGTATAAGTGGCTAAAACAAAACTTGTACACGCAAGAGAAAAAGACACACCAAAACAAAACTATAGTACTATAGTGTACAAAGCACACATGCTAGATGTTCTATGCATAGTACTTCTTAAGTTAAATCACATTCTGGGGTTCACCAAGAGAGATTTTGTCATAGTCAATTAGCTCGTAGGAACCACTATGTAATACATGTTTTACGATGTAGGGTCCATGCCACAGAGGTTCTAACTTTGTTGTCCCTAGCTTATTGTGAGCCTCATCATAAATCAATACTAAGTCTCCTTCTATAAAAGTACGAGGGTGGATGGATTTGTCATATTGACTCTTCATTCATTTTTGATGTGTCTTGTTAATGAGACCATCATCCTGATGTGTTTCATCCAATCTAGTCAGATATAGGAAATGTTCTTCTTCAACAGAGGTGTGAGGCAGGATTTCTACTTTGATTTTCAACGAAGGAATTTCGCACTCGATTGGTAATACTTCTTTGACACCATATACCAACTGGAAAGGGGTGAATCCATTTGCAATTTTCACTAAGTTTCGGTAAGCTCATAGGGCAGAGAAGAATTGTAAATGCCAAGAAGTTTTGTTTTCCCCCATCATGCGTTGGATCATGATTTTAAGGAATTTGTTGATAACTTCAACTTGTCTGTTTGCTTGAGGATAGTAGGGGGATGTGTTATCATGGAGAAAACCCAACCTGACATGTAACTCACTCATCATTTGGTTTTGAAAATGTGAACTGTGATCAGTGAAAATGGATTATGGAACAACAAAGTGACCGATGATGTGGTTGAAGATAAAGAGATTTGTAGTACGACCATCATTAATAAAAGTAGGCATAGCCTCAGCCCATTTTGTGAAGTAATCTACGAAAATGATGATATAACTATGCCCCCCAACTGAGGTAGGCTTGCATTGCATAAAATCAATGCCTCATTTGGCAAAGGGGTCGATGGCGGCAATAAGATGCAGTGGAGCGGGGTGGGTGCATTCCTTTTTATGAAAAACTTGGCAGGGTGGGCATCTTTTGACAGCGTCAATACAATATTTGAAGATGGAAGGCCAAAAGTAACCAGCAGGTAATATTTTCTGAGCTGTAGCCATTCCAAAAACGTGACTTCCACATGCTCCAAGGTGACAGTCATTTAGAACATGTTCAGCCTCATCATGAGTTAAAAAACATCATAAGATAGTATCAATACCATGGCGATACAAAGTGTCACCAATGATAAGGTATCATTTAGAATGGTGACGAATATGACGACATTATTCACGGGAGATATAAAGCTGAAAACATTAGGTTTGAAGATAAAGAAGAATATCTCCATACCAAGGGTCAGATGTGCTAATGAGGAACATATTTTCATCAGGGAGAGAATCACTAGGCTTAGTGTCTTCATCAGCATGGGGAAGATCGCATAAAAGTTTCTCAAAAACCAAGGACTTTTTAGATTTAGATTTGGAAAACTCAAGATTGAATTCCTGAAGAATGACGATCCATTTGGAGTATTTTCCCCCAAGGAATTGATGTGTCAGAATATGATACATGGGGTTCAATTCTGCAATGACCGTGGTAGTGCATAACATGATGTAATGGTGAAATATTTGGACGACAATGACAGCTTCCAAAGCCAACTTTTCAACATGTGAATATTGGAGCTCGAGACCGGATAGACTCTTTCTCAGATAGTATATCACATGTTCCTCATTGTTGGGGTCCTCTTGGTCTAACAACATAGTGATGGTGGAAGTAAAGGCTGCCAAATAAAGTATATAGTATTGTGCGTTATCTGGAGGATGCAAAAGAGGTGTATGGTTCATTGAATGATTAAGATAATCAAAATATCATTAAGAAATGTCATCCCAGATGAAAGGAGTGTCTTCCTGCAACAATTGCACAAATCCTTGAGTAATATCGGTGTAATTACATATAAAATGGTGAATAAAATTCACTTTCCCTTGCAAACTTTGTAGTTGGGTCATATTGTTGGGAGGAGGTAAAGAAATAATATATTTAATCTTTAAGGGATCCACCCTAATCCCATCTTTGGAGAAAAAAAAACCGAGGATTCAACCTGATTCAACAATGAAGATGCATTTGTGTGGGTTCAAATAGATACGGTAGAACTAGCATAAAAAAAATGGCCAGTAGATGACCAATATGGTCTGATTGAATGGATGAATGGGTAGGTACATCATCAAGGTAAGGTTTTGCAATATGTTTGATATTGTGGAAAGCATACGACATGGACTGCTGGAAAGTAGAACCAACAGTTTTTAGACC
Source organism: Picea engelmannii (assembly GCA_009831015.1). Classification (NCBI taxonomy): domain Eukaryota; kingdom Viridiplantae; phylum Streptophyta; class Pinopsida; order Pinales; family Pinaceae; genus Picea; species Picea engelmannii. The sequence goes on from ML795759.1 coordinate 459,819, forward strand.
AAAAGGTAGTTTCTGATAGGCGAATGTTTCCCATGGGAAGATGAAGTTTGTGTTATGTTGATCAGCAGGTAGAATGTCAATCTGGTTATATCCTGAACATCCATCCATGAAAGATAAAATAATGATGCTATCAAAATTATCAATGATTTGGTCAATGAAGGGTGTGGGGTAATAGTCTTTGGGACAAGCCTTGTTAATATCTCTATAATCGACGTAGACACGAATGGTTCCTTGTTTTTAGAAACTAGAACAATGTTAGAAACCCATTCTGTCAAGGGGATAGGATAGATAAAGCCATATTTTAACAGTTTTTCAACTTCTTCCTTTATGGCCACAGTTTTCTTAGGATGAACCAGGTGAAGTTTTTGTCCCACAGGTTTAATGCCTGGGTAAGTTTTTATTTCATGCACAACGATCGAGGGGTCGATCCCAGGAATTTCCTCATAGCTCCAAGTGAAGACATCACATAATTATTTAAATAAAGTTGTGTAAGAATCCACTTCCTCAGGAAAACAATTAGCACCGAGATGAACATTTTCCATGATACCCTCTTTGATTGAGATATTGATAGTGATCATAGAAGAGAGGTTGCCTAAATTCCCCTAAGAAATAGTCTCCTGGGTAAGTCTAGGAGACTGGGGAGAAATAACAACATCGAAGGGGAAGATAGAGTGTATGTCTTCCTGAATTTCTTCTAGAGGAGGAATAAAAGACGATCGATGATGGTTTTCATCCCAAGGTACCTCATCGATACTAAGCTTTTCCATAATGGATTCGTCTGATGGAAAAATTTGGGAAATGTATTCAAAATCAGAGGATAAGGAATTCAACAAAGATGGCATCGAATAAGTGTAGGGTGCCAATAGATGTTGTTCATTCAAGGAGGGAGAGGCATATTGGATAGCATCGTATGAAGCCTTAGCTTGACTAAGTGGCATAGCATCACCCAATGAATCAAATTCTAATAGACTAGGCACAAGCCAAGGATTAGATGATTCTAAAGATTGATAGGCCATAGTCTAAATCATATTGATTGTGGAAATATGTTGTGTGGTGGGAGGAAGTGGTGTAAGGAAAGTACCCATAAGTGAATAATATTTTAAAATACCTACACCAAAACTTTCATAAGTGATTCCACTATCTCCCAAGAAATAAATAGTGTTGGTGGCGGGAGCGCGATCGTCTGGTGTACAGTAATCTAATTGGTCGATAGTGACAATTTTGCCTTGATGAGGGAATTGTACACATCGAAACACCGATGAAGTGATGTAAGTCATGGCATAAAACCAAATTCTTCCTAATAACAAGTTGTAATCAAGAGGAGCATCGAATACCTCTACATCGAAAAAGACGGTCTTACCTCCCAACTGAACAACTAAGGACTGCAAAAGTCCACGAGGATGAAAACCTCACCTGTCGAATGCTCGTAACATTGTAGGGGATTAGTTAAGAGCATGTGATTTTAATCCTTTCCAACAAGCTAATGACATGACACAAGTGGAAGCTCCCTCATCCAAGATGGTGTGGTGAATGTGTTGGTTATGAACAACGACATCAATTTGAAAAGAAAGATGGTGAGAGAGTCATGATTTGAAGTTGTCTAGGTTAAACGTGATATTATTTGATGAATCAAGATAAATGGCGCCAATGGTATCCAAGAGCATTCTACGTTTACTTGGGAAATGTTGTAGAACTTCAAAATAGGACATAGCACAAGGTGCTTGAGCCAAATATTCAACAATGTTGTAGTTTTAGGCAGCACGTGAACTAGGATTAAAAGTTGATTTACGGATAGTGCTCTTGGGAGGGCGTAAAATAGAGTCGAAAGTGGGTTTCTCTATCTGAAGTGATCTATATGGAGGAGTAACAGATGGAGGAGTAATGGAGGCGGGAGATGGATCTGATGGAGTATCGTTAGTGACTTTTTCTTTATCAGGTTTAGCCAGTGTGCCATATGTGGTAGTGTGAGTGGTTAAATCAATCAGATTGAACATATAAATATTAGCACTCGTCACTAGGAGGGTGGTTGGAACTGCCCCCCGTGGAAGGGGAAAGTTATTGAGAAACCATGGATTGCTGCTAAGGAAAAGGTTATGTTAACACGGTGGGTTGGGAATTCCCTTTGAAAAGTTTTGCAACTTCATCGTGATGTGGAAAGTAGTGGGTGAAATGATATTCACCACAAATAAGTCATGGGAATTTTGGTATTCTCTATGGTTTCATTTTAAGTAGAAGGTGGTGGAGTTTGCGTTTTGGAATGTTCATTATTATTATTATTATTATTATTGGGCTTATTTTTTGTTTTCTTCTTACTCTTGGATTGTTGTGAAGAGGCAGATTAAACTGCATTCACCTCAGAGATTTGATTTGGGAGGGAGGTAGAGGAGAGTGAATTTGAAATGGTAACGGGTGCGGAAATAGAGAGATTTACTATTATGGTTGACTTTGATGTGGATTGGGTTTTGACGGTGCTGATAACTCCATCCACATGTGTCGTGGAAGAAGTTTTGGATGGATCGGTAGGAATACGGGTAGCATTTGGAATCAACTCGTACAGAGTACTAGATTGGGAGTAAACCAAATATAAGTATTGAGCTCAGGAAATGGCTTCTTCCTCAGTGACTACACCACCCATGGTGATGTCATGAGAAATCAGGGGTAAAAGAGATTTAGTAAACCATTCTATGAATATTTGGTTAGGAATGGTCCCTTTAATCAATCTTCGTCATCATCTCCACTCATGAATGTGATAAGAGATATGCATAGAGTTCATTTGATGAAGGGAGGTTAAAATTTTAGTACTCGTCTCGTAACGGATGGGTAGTTGAAAATGCATGAGAAAATCCATAGTGAGGGAGTTAAAATATTGAAAATAACCATGTGGAAGTTCACTGTACCATTTGGACGCAGAGCCCGTAAGTGTGCGCTGGAAGAGACATAAATGTATAGAATAATCCATCAATGAGTTTGATGAACACCATAAATGGAATGTCATCACATGGTTGTTCGGGTCTTCTCCAGGCTTACCATCAAACTTGGGGATGTCAGAAGGTAATTTAGCAGGAATTACTGGCCAAAAAGGAAAATGCAATATGGGATCATTCGTCAACCAAGACAAGTCTGGGATATCTAGAGTGGCAAGTAAGGGTAATAATTGGTTAACCTGAGGGTGATACTGGTGTGGCATGGGGACACCAGTGGGGCCATGAACTAGTTGAGGTGGATAATTGTATCCAGTGGGCCCTCCCATATATGGTTTTTGTTGACTAGTATCGGTAGGATTCAATGGTTGTTGAGGAAAATTCATGAGTGAGGTGAAACTCGGCAGATTATGAGGAGTATAATTCAATTGATTCGGTTGTGGGGGATAAACAGTTTTCCCTTGAGGGGGGTAAATAGTTTTTCCCTAAGGAGGGTAAACATTAGCCCCTTGGGAAGGATAAGGTTGTTTTCCTTGATGGGGGTAAATAGTTTTTCCCCAACGAGGGTAAACATTAGCCCCTTTGGGAGGATAAACATTAGACCCTTGGGGAGGATAAGGTTGATTTCCTTGAGGACCCCAGGTGGGATTTGGGACACCTAGATAAGCTTGTACAAAAGACAGTCCGGAAGGAACAATATTTGATACTCCTCCTTGTGGTTTATGGTATGTTTTCCCCCCTGGGTAGGGTTGATTAAACGTACCTCTTGAAGGTACTCCCCAGGATTGTGAAGGGCTTCCGGTAAAAGAAGGTTTCCCCCCTACCTTAGGTTGATTTACAACTGTGGTTTGACTAGTAAAGAGAGGTTGTCCTCCGAAAGGAACATGAAAAGGTGGTTGTCCCACAAGAGGGGTAGGCCCATTAAAGGATGGTTGTCCCCCAGGAGGGATAGGTCCACTTGATGGTGGTTTCCCCCCTAGTCAAGATATGTCCCACAGTTGGTTTTGTATGTCTAGAAAGGGTCTGCATTCTCTGTTGTAAAGGCATTCCAATAGGATTTTGTGGAACATAAGGAGCTACAGTGTGAAAAGTTGTTATGGTGGGAGTAACGGTTGAAGTTCCTTGTGTATGAGGGGTATTTATGACTCCAACATTGAGGTGGACTTGTGCTGATGTAATAGCAGGGTCGATGACTTGTTCGATGGGATGATCAATAGTTTGACCGGATGGTCCCACTAGTACATATGCCCAAATTTGCGATGGTTTTTCGTTGATATTTCCACACTTATCCGTCGCAATTTCCACAAAAGACGAGTTTTTTTTTCGTCGGAATAATTTTGTCACTCTATCGACGATACAAGTGTGCATAGAAACATTGACGAAATTATCTCTCCACGTGTCAACACCTTCAAGTTCGGTTAACCCTTTGCATTGTCGCAATTATGATGAAACCACATCGCAAGTACAACGAACAACCATGGAAATTACAACAAAATTTTGTCACAATTGCGACGAAAATTTATGACTAGTCAAAAACTTACAACGTAGATGTTGTATGTGCGATCAAAAACCGTGGCAATTTGCGACGAATACCCATGGAAATAGCAACGACATTGATTCATCACGACCAAAGTTACGATGAATATTTTGTATGTGCGATGAAAACCTGTGGCAACTTGCGACGAAAGTTCGTCGCTATTGCCATGGTGGTTAAAATGCAATTTTTTTTCGACAAACTATCGTCAATATTGCGACGATGGCATTAAGTTTAAAAAAAAAAATTACACGAGATATGGTATACCATATTACATTGTAATATGGTATTACCATACATTGTAATATGGTAATACCATATTACAATGTAATATGGTAATTCCATATTACAATGTAATATGGTAATGCCATATTAACCCACAATTAATTGCAAGCCAACATGAAGAAATATGAGCTTGGAAAACAATTATTGTTTTGTATGGATTTTGTAGTTAGAGGATGTGAATTTTGTATTGACCTAAGAAATATAAAATTTGTTGTAAATTGGTTGATCCAAGATAATTTAATTGAACCATGGTAATTCATGGGGTTAGCAAATTATTTAGGAATGAAATGTCTCTTCAATGCACATTAGAAAAGGCAAGTATAATCTTTCAATTCATTGCAATTGAAAACCAAGTAACTGAAGCTTTGACATGAAAGAATTGTAATGCATCAATATTAAATCTAATGAAACTTCCGATTTCATTTGAAATCAAAGCAAATTTCGCATGATACATAATGGTGTAACCTTTGATACAAATAAGGAGTTGGATAACATAACACTTGAAACTTTTGTTGGTGCAATCATAATATACCCCAAATAAGATAAGAAATTGTACATCATAGTTTAGGCATTGAAGTATGATAAATATGATAAATATATACATTCATTTAGGCATTGAAG
>ML795759.1:489921-500935 GCA_009831015.1 Picea engelmannii
TCAACTTCAATATTTTATTCATGGAGATTTCTTCCTTCATTTAATTGAATTAGTAAGTGCTAGCTTCCAACCATTAGGTGTGCAAGTATCCCAACCATTATTGTCACTATTATATTATTTTCAATTTATGCAAGTGTGATCCCGTTTGGGTACTAGGGATGTAACAAGTGGTATCAAAGCTTCAATCAAGATTTGTTGGTGTTTTTTTGTTAGGTCTTAAAAAATAAAAGAGAGAAGAAAATGACAATCAATAACTATCATTTCATCGATCAGGGTTGAGTTTCAAGAGCAATTCCATATCTTTATCGATGAAAAGAGAGACATATTATATCTACAATTGAAGGGAAAAGGGTATGTGGATTCCATAAACCTAGAATATTATAGAATCCACATACCCTTTTCCATAGAATATACTAACTAGATCCAAAAACCAAAGGCATGAAATATGGTACTACACATATTATAATATATTATCAAGGAAAAAACAAGCTAAATGAAATTTGGACATTTGAAAAAAAAATTACAAATTAAACGAGTACTTCAATAAAAAATAACATACTAACCTTGCAAGTTCAAAATCCGAGCTATGTAGATCGAGAATTGGATTTGTTCAACAGGTGGGTGAAGGAAAAAATAAAAAGCTCAAACAAAATCCAAGAACAGTGTTGCAACTATAGCAATTGTGTCGCAAAGTCTCTTAAAGTCACGTATATATAGATAAAATAGTCAACTAGTCGTTAACATCGACCAATGAGATAGGCAAAAATTTTGTCGCTATTGCCACGAAAGTTCATCGCTATAGTGATGAAAATCCCGACTAGATTTAAATAAGATTTTTGTCGATATTGCGACAAAATTTCATGGAAACAGCGACGAACATCCTGCCCTGTTTAAAAAAAATATGAAACTAGTTGAAGCATGGAAAATTTTCGTGGAATAATCCGCCCATATGTAGTAGTGTCCTGTCTCAGCGACAAGAGGGTCATGAGGATTAACAGGTTGTTGAATATATTCAAAATTATCATAAATATCACGTCTAGATGGAGTCCTCAATACAGAGTGAGCATGTGTTTGATGTGTATCTACTACATCAATAGGATGAACATGAGTCCTAAATTCATCACTAAAAATTGGTTTTGTGGATCCCATGTATGTCTCGGTAATGGCTTTTAATGGAAAACCAGGGACTTATTCTTATATAATATTACCGGACAGGTCTAATAGAACCAGGAGTGGTTCAATAGGATATTGTGACACATGTGTAGTACGAGGAGTGGGATCCTCAACCATAACCAAAGATCTTTCTGAATTTCCCAACAAAGGAGTAGCATCACTCCCAGTGTCAGAGCAATTTTCTACCTCTTCACGATATATATCTTCTGGTGAATTAAGAGGTAAGGGTTTGTAGCCTTATTCTGAAGGAAACCTGTACATCCTACATGATCTACGAATACCTTTATCATCTACAGGCTCAATCTTGAAAAATTATTAAAACAACAACAAACGCTAAAAAAATCTAGAAATACCAACAAGCAAACAGACCTTCTCTCAATGACCGTACTAGTTGGTGATAAAATCCAAAATCGTGTGATAAATTTGAGAAGGGGCTAGGATATGAGCGGGTGGAACATTTATGATGGAGACATGCTTAATGGACTTATGTATTCATGCAATATTCCACACAGTAATCGTGGATTTACCGTCCAAGGAGCCTAAGTGAGTTTGACCACCGTCTGTTCCAGGTAAAGTGAAAACTTCCCTTCACCGTCACCTTTTGTAAATACCCTAAAGATTATGGCTACTAGAGACACCAAGTCGTAGTCAGCCCCTGGGTAGGTACATTCAATAATGAATGTATGGGCAAGATATCAAGTCTGAAATCCTTCGAGAGAACTGAGGACAAGTGGACTAGTATAGCTCCATAGGACCCCGAACGGATTCGGAATTCATGAAGCATCGAGACCAAATGAAGATAGTTTTACCTCAAGAATAACCCCCAATATACGATCTTACTACTACAGTGGTTAAATCGTGGATGGATAATCTTCATGGCTCACCTGAACGCGACCTTGTGTGTAACCCCTATGTGAGAGGGGGATCCCAGATAAGCTTATACGACAATTCAATTTTCTCTCGCTATCGCAATATGCTAATTTTGTTTTGAATGCTTTGGAGAGTTGTACTCACAGCCTAATCCAAAACTCTAATCCTAGTCTAATGTTGGTTGAAGAATCTAAAAATAAAAGTTTCTATATTGATTTTAATTAGCGTTGATTTTTGTGGTTGTTATTTACTCATAGGTTAATGAGAGTGAAACTGATGATATCATGACTCGATTCCCAAAAATCCATAATAAAAATGATAAACAATCATTTCTTTCAATGAACTTATGCTTATGGGAAGGAGAAGAGATTTTTATTTTCACTATTAAAGACAAAAAATGCATATATTTCATGCAATTGCTTTCAACATGAATCCAATTCAATTCTAAACTATCCAAAAAATGATTCTAATATCCAAAATCTAATCATGAAAAGATATCTCTTTGTTTTAAATATGAACTTTAATTGATTTGATTCGAAGCTTCTTATTCCAACCAGATTTCACTATTTGAAGTTTTATACAATTGGAAGCAAGTATCATATAAATAGAAAACACACTCTTACAATTATCAAACAAGAAGAAAAACAAATTTAAACTTTTACAAAGAAAACCAAAACTCAAACAAAGAAAATCGCTTGGAAAGATATAAATCAAAGACCAAATGGATCAATAGAATGATCTTTGGGCTTCCTTGTGACAACTTTCAAACAATCAGATGAATGGTAAAGTATCAAAAACCAACTCAAGATCTCAAAGAGGAAGAGTGATTCCAAAACAAGGAAATATCTTAAAAAACCAAGCAAAGAACCAAAAGGGAGTGAGAGAAAATACTCGAATTGTCCCGACAAAACAAGTAACTAGAAAGGAAAATTTCACATTTTTGAAAAAATTTCAAGCCCAAATCAATACAATAAGAATTGATAAGTATCAAATATCAACCCAAACAAATTCAAGTGCAAATCCTGGACAGGATCTCTACAAAACAGGCTGCAAAAATATGATGAGAAAAAGGTAGAAAACCTCATAAAAGGAGATCAATGCTCCCTAACTCAAGGGCACAGAGTGATACAAATATCTGTAAATCATTGTAGGGGAGCTCTGATTATATATCAATTCTTTGATATGGCCTACAGAAGGGCGTTGATCTTCCCAAAAACTAAAAAAATGCCAAAAAATTCAAAAACAACTCACCCAAAATTCACAGAACTTAGTGAAATTGCTAGTGAAGATGGGAGAAAGGTAATGGATCATAAACAAAGAGTAAATATGATCTAAAATGTGGTAAAAGGGAAGGTAAAATACAAGTAAATACAAATCGATGTCACTCCCTAGTGGATTTGCCAATTTATGTTGTAGGAAAATCCCCCCGTAGACAGGTGAATATCCTCTTGAATTCTAGACCCCTATACCAAGACAAAAGGATGATAACATTGGACACTAATATCCATTTGAATATAATTACCTAATCATAAAGAGAAGGAGAAGGAAGAAAGTGTGGTGCACCTTATTTCGGTGTTTGTCCTCGTTGCTCCAATTTTGAGATTGATCCCTGAGCTCCTTGCCACTGTTCGACACCTACAATGCAATGGACAACAAGAAGACAAAGAAATCCTGCTCTACTCTATAATATTAGCCTAATCAAATCCATCTATAATAGACAACATATGTGAAGATACAAATTTTATAAGGGAATATCCCAAGTATATATTAATGAGAACTCAAAAGAGATACTTACAAACCGTAGATGAAGTCGCAGTAGCCTCTACAAGTCCTCCTCGTCTAGCCCTTGCACAAAGCTCCCAAAATAATAGGTTTGATATCCTAAAGCTTTCACCCAAGACCATATGTTTGATACCTCAAATTTGTTTCTTCCATATCCATGGAAAGCCCTCATTATATAGTATTTGGAGGCTTAACCACCATGAGGAGGATCACTCATTAGATCCACTAAAAAGGGATCTCTAATATATTTAGGAAGAAAATATCTCTTAAGTATTTTAGGGAGGAAATATCTCTCAAGGATTTTAGGGAGGAAATATCTCTCAAGGAGTTTAGGGAGGAAATATATCTTAAGGATTTTAGGGAGGAAATATCTCTCAAGGATCCATGAGATCCTCCACCTTCCCTAAAAAATAGGAAACCAAATGTGAGGTGGATTCTCACACTTAATTAATTTATATTTCATGAATATTAATAATAATTCATGTGCACTTGGTATTTTAGCCTTCATGTAATATATCCCTCCTCCACATTGACCATGGATTGTGACATAGGTTACCACATGGTTTCAGGGTGTATGAGACACTTATATGACACTTACGACACTTAGGGAGAGGTACCTAGGTGTGAAAATTTCATGTGTAACTGTCTTCACTGGTAGGTACACCATTTTGACATGAAGTTAATTGGAGTAGTTAAGGGACTAGTACATGATTTGTAGCATGAGAAAGTTAGGTATTTTTCCAATCAGAAAGATTTAATAAAATTGACAAGGGGATCCAAGGACCATGAACCCTATATTAAACACTTTATTGACATTACACCTACAAAATTGTATGAGATATTCAAGACAATACATAGTACACTTAACTTGGGCAAAATATCTTTCCATAAATGCAAACCTATGTATGTTCGAATAAACACATTTCATAACACATGTCTGTTTAGATATCGCATTGAGTTTGGTTATTATTATGACACACACACACACACACACACACACATTTAATGCATTTCATAACGACCTTGTGTAGGAATTCTCAATTATATTGTCATCGTCGTCATCTAGAGACTTTATTCACAACGTATTGTGTACAAAGCTAGAGGGTTGTACATTTTATCAAAAATATTTCTTAGATGGGAGAAAGCTAGAGGGTTGTATATTTTATCAAAAATATTTCTTATATGGTATTTGCAATAGGTGTGGTGGAGTGGAATTACTGAAAAAGTGCATCCATGTAAGAAATGAGTATGAATTGGGGAGGAAGGAGGTTTCCTTGCAAAGATTTAAATATGTCACATATGATATTGACAAAGGGAGGGAAAGAAAAAATATACAATTGGTGACTCTCGAGGTACAAGTGTGTGACTTCATCAAAGTCTTTTTAAAAAGGACACGACAATATGTTCAATATGTCCATGTGGCTCAATGGTAGGACAAGCATTTTAGAATATGTAGAGATACATTTCTCGTTGGTATTGTCTTATGAGTGGTTGACTTTGTTGAGAACTACACCCTTCAATCGCAAAATAAGATTCAAATCCAATATTATCAATCAGAGTAGGTCAACATAATTTTCCATATCACATATATGCATGGGTAAGATAGTAATGAAGAGAACATAGTTATATTGAAGGAGTATCACTTCTAAAAAATCAATGATTGGTTCCATGACTTATCCTATGTACAACATGCCTTTCAATTGTTTTACAAACAGTTCAAGGAAAAGAACATACAAATGGATCAACATTAGATTTGGTGAGATGGTTGCTCGGGCTAGTTCAAAAATGGTCAGGTATGTCTCACAAAACACACAAGGTACCACATATTTGGAACTATTTCAAGTTTGGCAATGGGAAAGAAGATCATGATAGAGTAGGAGTATGCATCAAAAGAGAATCAAACATGAAATAGATGAAGTTAACAACTACTTCCCTCATTCAAGTTACAAAATCCCTTGTTGAGTGGTGTTCTTTAGTAATGATGGTCCATATTATTTTGGGAATGAAATGAAGGAAGAGATATAACAATGAAATACACATAAATATTGCAATAAACAAAGAGATATAGTAATACTAAATTTCAATTAATGAGATAAATGTACAAAAACTACAAAAATACAGAGTGAATAAACTCGCTAGAATGGTCGAAAATTATCTATTAGAAGAGATGTGATAGCTACACTAATTTGCAAGAATATGATGTTTACAATGAGGCTTCAAAGGCATTTTTTACATAAATAAAATACAAAACCCTAACCATGGAAGATGAAATCCCAAAAGGTTTGTGGGACCCAATGGGGGTAGTTGATATGTCAACTTCCTAAGAGCATAACATTTTCATACGTTATTCATTTGTGTTGCATGATACCTCGTTCGGAAGGTCTAGGAAAGAAGAACACATTGCAATTGGGCCCAAGACAAATCCATCAACTATTTTCTGGGCCCCATGTTGGTTGTTTTCTTCCACTTCTTCTTGGTTGACCCAGGTTTGGATCTCAACAGATTTCCGAAAAAACCCTTAAAAACTATTCGCCCTCCTGGTAACCAGAAGGAAATGCTCCACACAAGGTGCACAATCCAGTCTCACCCGAGATATATTTTATGGGTGACTCCAATACTCAAGTGTTTGCATTCTAGGAATGAGTGGGGATCTGGGATTGTGTTCTTCCTTCCTCATGCATTATGTTTGTTAATTATTCAAGTACTTCTCTAATTTATTCATCTTTAAACCTATACATGCACGATGATATTTCTAGTTTAACCATTCATTCATAAGCTAATGATCAAAAGAAATTAAACATTCATTAATAATCACACATAACACACAAGTTTACTATGGTTCACTCTCTCATGGGGCTACATCCACAAAGATCTGGCTCTATGCTCTTTTATTTATTCTACTGCAAAATATTGTGTTGTGCGCATTACATATTTTGTAATACAATCAAGATGAGGGTAAGAACTCTCTGTTAGGAAGAATATACCACCCCAGGATCCATATCATGTGACCTAAACCACAATGAATAACTCATTTGACTCTTCTACATGACTTATTGCAATCCATAATCTGCAAAATCATAGTAATCAACTCCCTTTTCCTCTAATAAAATCACTCTCAAAATCATTCTCTCTCTCCTAGACCTCCTAGGTCCTTATTTATACTACTTTATGGTTTATAGTCATTACAATCTTTGTCAAAAACCTTAACCCTAACATGGTTAGGATTTCCTTCCTATGCACCACATGGTTTTTCCTCTCGCGTGTTGCTTTTCCTTCTTTTTATACATGTTTTTGTCTTTCCACCTATTGCTTTTCTCAAAAATTAGGTCTTCATTTCCAAATTTAGATATTTCCCGAAAACAAATCCTTCTCCAAAAATAGAATTGTGCCCAAGATAGAATTCCTTCTCAAATAGGCATGCGCATAACAAGCTCCCAACATTTACCTGTGGCTAGTCCCGAGCCACTCAGGTAGTGCACACTCCTTGTACAGCCTCTGCTAAGATGTGAAACTTTCCTTCTAATTCTGCCCTTTTGAATCTCGCTTGTGCAACTTTCTCTGTGACATCCTCTACCCTCTACATTGTGATGTGTTCCTTCAGAGACTCTACACTTTCAACATATTACTGAGCCATCCTTGTCTTCTCCTCCTCCAGTTTCACAATTATTTTTGTTGCTTTCTCCTGGAGTGGTTATAATTGGGCTTACCTTGCTCTCTTGTTATTCTGCATAGTCTTCAATTATGTCTGTAGGGTCTTCATCTCCTGCACTCCCTTCCAACGCTCTATAATGCTCATGGCCTTTTTTCGTTGCTTCAACTCCTGTATTGTAGTGTTGATTTCCTCATCTTATTGGTCTAGATTTTTCACCCTTTCATCTTCATCCAACATCGTCCATAGTTGCACAGTCCTGTCAAAAAGTTCTATGACCTTTTTGGCTTCTTTTTCCATCATTTCTACTTGCAAAGTTGCATGTTGTTCTTTTTCATTTGTAACTTCGAGAGGAGTGGTTGGTGTTGACTTTTATTTGACTTCCTCAATCTCCTTCTTATAATCTTTGAGTGTCTATGCGATGATTTTAATATGTTCTTCTGCATTCCTCATGACTTAATGTGAACTGTCTGGAATTTTTTTGAAGACTTCCTTTAGCTTCTGCTCCAATTTATCTATGTGCTACTTCTCATCCTATCTCTCTAGTTGTACCTACTCTATCACAATTTCCAGTGAATCCTTTCCATCTCTGGTGACTTGCAATTATGTCATATCTTCTTTGGCTCATTATTTCACTTCTTGTGTGGCACTTACTTGTAGCTTTTACAGTCCCTTTGTTGGTATTTTAGCCAATACCAACTATACATGCACCAGGTCTTTAAGTGATGTCTATGCTATGGCCTCGTCGACCTACAACATCTCTATTGTTATCTGGAAGCTAAGGCTTTCTTAAAATATGATTTGGAAAATGTCCTCCTCGTTCTGCGTGGTTTTGTCCCTTGCTTATGTCGCTCGGGGGATCGGTTCTACTTCCCTCTCTTGTAGTTGGGATGCTTCTATTCATTCCAGGACCTCCTTAATGTTGTCCAACTCATTCCTTATCCTTACTCTTTGATTCTCAACCTCCTCATGCTGGCATTTTTTTTAGGAAAAGAATGTGCTTGTCATTGATGGAAAGAACAACAACATCGATGGTATGCCTATAGGAAAGAAAAGAAACAATAAGGAAAGCGACAATGATGGAAAACAGGTGATCTGTAGGATCTTTTAATGACTTATGGTTGAGTTTTAATTTTGCATGTGTTAATTAACCATTTGAAAAAACTTAGTGAAAGAATGAGGAATTATGACAACCATAAACATATATGCAGATCTGAAATGAAATAATAAACATCAAACCATAACACGCAGATTGATAATGGAGTTCGGCACAACTTTGCCTACGTCTCCAGGGCTTTGTCTCTGTGGGGAGGCTTCTTTATTTTTGTTCAAGAGCTCAAAAATACATCACTGCAATTCCAAATGGCTACAAGACTGATTTGGCCATGTTCGTCCAGATCTCTAGAACCCTGCAAAGAAAACGGCACGCAAAACGGACGTCCGAAGCTCCTAGAAATGGTCCGACAGCGTCTCCTCCTCAAAAGATTCTCTGCATCAAAATGGATTTGGCTTGGTTTCCCTTCAGTATAACTCTTCTATGAATGCTCCTATGGCTTCAGAGCGTCCAAAAACCCCTATCTGGGCTCTTTCGGCACCTCAATCGGTCGAAAAACGAAGAAGTTAGGCCTCCTGGAAGTCTTTCCCTTCAAGCTTGCTATCTCTGCATCTACAAAACACACCCCTGTTTCATAAACCTGGCACACACGCAATATAAAGCGTGAAAACCTAGCACCGAGTGCAACCGCGCCAACAGTGCAAACCTTAGGATGGTTAAGGGCACGCTAGGCCCTAACTGCCTAGGCATCTAGGCATATGGGTCATAGGACCTCGCACTATAATAAAAAGGCTAACCGTTGTAACTCCCCCGCTTCGGTCATGGTCATATGTAATAACCCATATGACCAAGTTCCATACATTTCCGTGCCCATATGAAATGTGGCCACGAACCATATAACCGCGATTTTCCGTTTGAAAACATGTGTTAACTTCCCGCACGTTTTTTACACATAGGCATGGTTATATATAACAATAAAACCACGGAGGTTTGGTTTAGCACTCCCATATGGTCAGATATATTATCAAAAAGACCGCGGGTCGGGGCTAAGCCCTGACCCGTCCCCCCCGCCATTCATTACATAGTGCTAATTCAAATAAATTTAAACACACCTATGTAACAAGGAAAAAATGGCAGTGTAACGGTCAGGTGGAAGTTGTGAAGGCTTATGCGGTGGGGAGGTCTGGGGGTCGAACCCCACGGACTCCAACAATTTTACATAACACCCAATAAACCAATAAAAGGGGTGCCATGTGGCAGCCCATGATTGGGCCATGTGGCACCTTACCATTAGCCAACGAAATGCCACGTGTCACCATCTGATTCGACCATGCCTGCCAATCATCATACGCCATGTCATCTCTGTCGTACTGCTCTGTCAGGATACCACGTCAGCTGCTGACATCATCCGGGCCACGTTTCACCCTTACAGTGGTGACACATGTCACCTCTAGATTGGTCCAGCTATCTGCCCGTACGTCCAAATTTGCTTGACATGTGTCACCTTATGGAGCTGCCATGTGTCACCTTCTAGGATTGCCACATCAGCTGTACGGACCGTACGATCTGAACAGTCAGCATGACACGTGGACTGTATGGACTATACAGTCATCCCTTTTTTTACCTGTTTGGATTTTCGGAGAGAACACGATATCTTCTCCATACAGAGCCCGTTTGACAAAGTAAATATACCACCAGAATAAGGAAGATGAGACGAACACAATGGCATAGGTTTCATTGCATTCCGAGAACTTTCATTTTTGTGCATTTTTCAAGCCCTGTCAAGCTTCTGGATCCAATTTCGGATCACACATCCCCACTAAAAGACCTTTTGGTCCCCAAAAGGTTACTGACCAGTCAACAAGCTCGGGATAGGTCACCCAGCTTGCTCTCTGTCTCTGAACTCTATCCTGTGCACCTGTCTCATCAAGATCAACTATAACACAATCATGACAACTGACAGTATATTGTTAGTCATTCGAACCTTGTTACATCTTACTGAAGCCACTATCATCCATGTAGAAAACATTGCTAATGACAGCATCAAAAAGACGACTGCAAATGAACTGATATATTTTAGATATCTGCACGACATGAGCTTATCTTGAAGCAACTTATGATTGATTTTCCATTCAACAACCATGTCTTGTTCTTGCTTAAGATCAATTACTTCATTTGAAACAATTATTGGTTTGTTGCTTTCTTGCACTGCGTTCGTTAATTGTTCCATTGTTTGAAGTGTTTTATTTGCTTTAACATGATGAGCATGCACCACATAATCATGACTTGCTTTAGTGAATTGATATTGATTATTTTCCCTGTAGAAGATTGCCTTACGATCATACAAGTACGGACTACCTAAGATCATTCCACATTCTCTTAATGACACAACATCACAAGTTACTTCGTCCACATACTTAGATGAAATTGCAAATTTGATTGTGCACTGTTTTGTTATGTGCATCTGATGATGATTGCTTACCCAT
>ML795759.1:522643-541761 GCA_009831015.1 Picea engelmannii
ACTCGTTCGGGAAAACATCTTGAAATTCTGACAATACCGGATACTGATCCAATGAGGGTCCCTTCCTTTCATTCACTGCTTCCACTACATAAAGTCGACACCCTTTCCTCAAGCATCGCTTAACCTTCATAGTGGATATAAAGAGTAGTGACACTTTTCTCTGTACACCCTGGATCTCTACTGGTCTTCCTTCATCATCGACACAAAGCACCCTCTTGGCGAAACAAT
The DNA here is from genome assembly GCA_009831015.1 of Picea engelmannii. Taxonomy (NCBI): domain Eukaryota; kingdom Viridiplantae; phylum Streptophyta; class Pinopsida; order Pinales; family Pinaceae; genus Picea; species Picea engelmannii. The sequence continues at coordinate 522,872 of ML795759.1, forward strand.
CTACCAAATATCGATGAGCTGCTATCCAATCCATTCCAATGATTAGGTCATATGCCCCAAGAGTAGTGATGTATACCTTCAACCTGGTAGTACACACTCCCAGGTCTACTATACAATTATCGACACTAGGTCCTACTGCTTGTTTTTCCCCCAAAGCCATCTCGACTTGTTTAAAGTCATCGTGCTTGTAGGCTTCCAACCCACTCTTTTCTAATGCAGATGGTGAAATGAAACTATCTGTCGCACCAGAATCAAACAAAATCTTAACATTGATATGATTTAGCGTACCTGACGACTCCACCACCGTGGATTGATGTTCGGCCTGGCAGTTATTAACTGCTGCGTAAATATGGTGGCTGCTACTTGCTCTCCCCATCGGCACCTTTCCTTCTCTGTCCACGAACCCTGATTGTAACTCCGGGCAGTCACGCTGGTAATGGGGTCCCCCGCACCCCCAACAGGTAACACTAGATTGAACCTATGCATTGTTATGTGTCTGTCTTTGAAATGAGTTCCTTCCCCTGGAACCCCTGCCCTTACTCGTTGTTCCCTGAGATGGTCATGGTCCTGTCTGCACCGTTGGCGATGATCGAGAGGCTACACTTGTTGCCATTGAAATCCCTGCAGCTATTGTCCTTGGCGCGAATCTGTTACCATAAGGTGGTTGCCTTGAGCCCCCTCCCCTAGGAAATGTCTGCGGGACCTTTCCTACGAACCCTGGGCGATGCAGAAATGTCGATCTTACACCCCCAGTCAAGTTCATATGTTCTTCCACGTAACGTGCATTTTCCACCGCCTCCGCTACTGAAGATGGCTTCCACATCCTCACCATAGCTCTTATCCTAGGGTTCAATCCATAGATGAAGCGCTCTGCCTATCGTTGGTCATTATCCATATACGACACATATTTGACCAGTTCCATAAACCTGATCTCATATTCTTCTATCGTTTTGTTTCCCTGTAATAAGGCATGAAATGCCCCAACCTGTTGTTCCTCGTAGTATGCTGGTAGATATTTCCTTCTGAACCTCTCCTCGAAAAGTTCCCAAGATACCGTGTCTGGGGTAAGGTGCAGTTGTCTTTCCAGGTTACCCCATCAGTTCAGGGCGCTGTCTCTGAACTGAAAAATGGCGATCTTCGCCTTTGAGGTGGATGCATAGTCCCTTAAGGCAAAACACCTGATCATGCCTTCCAACCATGCTTCCGCGCGTTCACTGGCGCGACCTTCGGCAAACTCTGGAAGTTTGATCTTTTGCAATTCCCGCGTGATGTCTTCAAGTGGAGGTCCTCCCCTTGAATCCCTTGACGCTTATGGATTACCCATTCCAGACGGTGGAGGTTCCACTTCAGTCCCTCCCGGTTGTCGCCCCTTTAGAGTCTCGTTGATGGCTTCCAACAAGTGCAATATGAGGGCTAGTTCGAGTGATGGTGGTGGTGGCGCTGGCGGTGGTGGCGTTGGCAGTGTTGGAGGTGCTTGCGACGACACTCCCCTGCCTCGATTCCCTCGAGTCCTGACCATCTTGTATGCTTGACCTGCATCCACCAAAGTTGTCAGGGTGAGTTCCAGGATGTTTCAAATTGGTGCTACTAAACTTAGAAGTAGGGTTAGGCATAAGTTTTCTTTACTTGTCTGTAAACAAACATTACTCCATTAGGGGATTGGCTAGGTTAGGGTTAGGTTTAAGCATCTAAGCTTCATTTCTTCGCCCCTACGAAAACAACTATTGGTTCCTTTGCCCTGTAGCTACGCTAGCTTTGCGCCTTACTTGCCACTTCCTAGGCTTACTCTCCTAGTGCATAAGTCGCCTCCTTCCTGTTTGTCCTAGTCTGACCCCTTTTAATTTACGCTTACAACTTGATTAAAAGTGACCTCTGACCTTATGTTTATTAATTTATGCCGATATGCGTACACCAGTGCTATGTACCTTTCGACGTTAGTGTTCTTCTCAAGACGTCGCGTTGAGCACATACGTCCCTTTGTGGGCTCCTCCATTTATGTCTTTGGCGCTTGATAGCTTGTCATGTGACCTGTATGGCTCTAAAAGGCGCTTGATAGCTTGGCATGCGATCTTGGGTATGACAATTAAAGTATTTAAATGTGAAATTATTTGTAAAAGAAACAACGCATGGCACGTTGGTAGGGCGGAAATTGTTAAAGCTTTCACGGTGGAAGGAGGTTTGGGGTTCAATCCTCGCGGACTCCATAACATTTTAGTTAGCTTTTAATATAGTTTAACTTTATTTTACCTTAATTAAACTAATTAAGGTTACTTACTAATTAAACTTTAATTGAATTTTTTTTTTATTTGAATTTTGATAATCACTTTAACTTTAATATCGATAATAGGTTAATTAATTTATTAATTTATTTATTTTTTAATTTTATATATATTTTAAACTTAACACTAATTAAAAATATATATAAAAGAATATATTTTTTTATATTTTTTTTAAATAATTACAATATAATAATTTATGACCGAAATTATAATTAAACCCATTTTTAAATAATAATAAAAAAATAAATAAGACTTGTATTAGCAACGTGGGGATCGCATGACGCCCACTTGCCCCAAGACTCCCAAGTCGGCAAGGTGGGGCTTGCATGCGGCCCACGTGCCCTTCGCCTCCTGGGATTCCAATCCAGCGTTGGTCTTGTCGCAACCTACATGAAGATTAAGAGAGGAGCCAAGCATTCTGTTCATATCGTTCGAGCTGCAGGCGTTGAAGTGAAGACGACAAGTGCTCTCACTGGAGTTATATTGGAGCCTTTTCTGAAGTCCAGATTTCGTTGAAGACGCGTTGTTTGAAAATATTTCACTCTAAACTCTTCCTCCTCGAGACTTGATGCTCGACGCTCTTGTGGGCTTGGTCTTGGATTAAATCTTGTTGTGCTTGTTTGATAGGTAATGGTTTATATGGATTAAGAGATAGCTTTCGAATATGATAGGTCATACACTCGGGCACACACCACCTTTTTCTGAAGTCCAGAATGAGCTTGTGCAAGTCTCTCACCGATTAGGTTCAGTAGGGCAGATGGAGATGAACAGTTAAATAAAGGGTGCAGTTTGAGCTTCAAGGCCGTGAAATATCTGAGTGAGGTGGGCGTAAAGGAACTTCCCAATATTTTTCGATAAGCTTTCCTGGGTTTTGAAATGGAAACCTCTCAGATGGGCAGGGACCTTACTCTGAAGTCCTACGAGGGCCTGAGGTGTCCTCGATGTGCAACACCTCTCTCCAAATAGTTGGTAAGTCCCCCATTATTTCTATTTTTACTCTCATGATTTTTTTTTTTTTAGTCTGTTTATTGCCACGGATTGACTATCTAACCTGCCTGCGAGCTGCGCTACTCTATTATTCTGTGTGTTTTGATGCATTTTTCCTGTGGTTTATGATTTTATCATGCCTCTCAGCTGGTCGATGTTGTCATTGCGTCTCTAATAGATTTTCTTCCACAGTTTACGTATAATCTCTGAGAGAGGTTTGATTTCGCATTATTTCCTGAATCTCTCTCAAGATTCAGGAGACCCATGCCCTCAAGCAGAATCTCCACAAGGTTATTAACAGCTCCGCGTGTGCATCGTAGCAATGGTACTTCTTATTCTCATTTTATTTGTTTGTGTCTATTTTGGCCCTGTGATGGTCTTTTGAATCTCTGAGCCTTAACGAAAATGTTGGGTTTTCTCCTTTCATGGACTCAGAATATTACATTTTTCATCGCCTAGGTTTTGCGCGACCCATCGCATGCCAGTGAAAATGACTGCACCCGATTCGAACGCGCGACTCCGCCCACTAACACTCAGACCTAGTCGATGTTTGTTTGCTATGTAAAGTTGTTGTTCCCAGAAATACTCTGTAATTCATTGTGATTTTAGGGTTTCACGATGATCATTGTCAGTAGTGTGCTAGTTGTTTCAATGTTATTGTTTCAGAGGGTACGGTGAACGGGAAGTCCTGGTGATTTCGTACACCCATCTTCAAAGCCTGTCCCAAACAACTTCTCGGAGTTGAAACCAACGGAGGACTTCACCTTTCTCTTTTAAAGAATGGCCTTTACAGCGCCCTCTGTCGATTCCCACTTTCACTCTTTTTCCTCGAGACTAGAGCAGGTCTTCAGTCTACGATGGAATGGTTATACTCGAGTATTCTCAATGGGCTTAGCCAAGTTCTCGCTGTTCAGCAGTGGAATATTCCCATGATATATTCGCTCAGTCATTTTTTTTTTCATTCCTTTCTTGAGTCCAGGATATCGAAAATAACCTCTATAAAGAGTAGTCACCGGTGCTACACCAAAGCATGCGATTTTTCTTCTAGCAATTTAGAGTATTACTTTCAACTATATATGGCCATCCTTATTCACTATTTTTTTTTGAAGGAAAACAGTTCGTACTACTTTTATAAAATCTATATATACAAAACCAGAATCGCTGGAGGATTGCATCTTCTGCCATTACTGTTTTATCCTTAAACTAGAACCATACTGAAATTCAATGATTTGCGTGGGCAGGTCTTGTTAAACAGATTTTGCAGTAGAGAAGTATAACTACAGAACATATTTCAATAGATGCGAAAACGGGCATATACAATATGGGAAATTGAGAGTTGATCGATAAGAAGTAAACACAGGAATCGATATACATCAATGATTAAAATAGTGACAAATATGAAGTAGAGATCACACAAACATTTGACAAAATTCTATAAGCTCCCTAAAGTATCACGCTATAACAATTATATATGATTAGGGATCTTACAAAACCACACCAATATTTATATACATGGAGAAAAGTAAGACCAAACGTGTTTATATATGGTTAGGGTTCTTACAAAACCATACCTACAGAACATATTTCAAAAGATGCCTGAGAACTGATCATCCTCCTTACTAAATAGAGTTAATATGTTCAAAACAAGATACATACTCTGTACAACCCTAGTTGCATTCATAATTTACTTGTTTTACCTGGTAAATTTGTTTTGCAATTATTTATTTTATTTTTATTTTTTATTAAAGTTTCTTTGTTTTGTGTGTAGGTTAAGCATGGCTAGAGTTTTGGCCCTTGAGGCCCAATTTTTTTTTTTTATTCACCCTAATACATTTATTTAGGGATTTACTAACTAAACCTCTTATTTAGGCCCTTGGTTCCAGATTTTGAACCAGGGCTCTGATACCAAATGTAATAGCCGCATAATTTAAAAAAACAATTTATTTAGATAAACTAAGACAGTAATTTCATAACACAGTCATTTATAACAGTAACTTCTGTAACTCAAATTTTACTATGAATAATAAAAAAAAAAATTCTAACATAATACAACAATGCATAAATTTTTAGAGAAATACCTTAACTCTGATGCTAATAATACTTCCTGTTGTCCGCAGCTTGCTTCCTTCCCGCTTCTTTAGAACACTACCCAAAACCGTCCTCCCTGCCGACTACTTAGCTCCCTAGCCTCAGGATATCAATAGATATCCTGGCCCTCGGTGCCCAAAACCCCCAGCAACTCCGGTCCACTGTGTCAATGCCACTCACAAAATTCCTCCCTCTCTGCAATACTCAGAGCTCTCCCAAAATCCATGGCCAACTCCCCTAGAATAATCCCCCTCCAACTCAATCCTTCCTTCCTTATCTCTCCTTCCCGACACTCCTCCCCCATTCACTCCCTACCTAACCCATTTATTACCCTTATCCATTCCCATTAATTCTTTTATCTTCTCGGGATTCTTATGTTATCCCTTGTTGTATATGCAACTTAATTTAATATTATATTTTATTCTCCACCTTTTATTTAATACTTAATTAATTAATGAATTAATTAATACTTAAATTAATCATTAACCATCATGACTAACTCATTAATAATAATCAATTAGAAATGTTATTTTAAGACATAAATATAGTTTAGCTAATCTTTTAGGATTATATTATTAAATTAATTATACTTAATAATCAAGGGTCGTTACAACTACAAAATATATAGTTGAAGTTGAAGATGAACAGGTCCAAGGATCAGAAAGAGAAGACTCTAAATTAGATGAAGATACAAATACTTAGGTAGACTCAACTAAGAAGGTAGAAACAAAACCACCTCTCAAAATTTTTAGAAAGAATCATCTTGAAAATCAGATAATTGGTGATATGAATAAAGGAGTTTAGACAATAAGGAAATTGATTAAAGACTCAAAACAATCTAAGGTTGCTTTCCTATCTATGATTGAACCTAAAAATTGTTATGAAGCCAAGAAGCATGATGATTGAATTAAAGCTATGATTGAATACCTTCATTAGATTGAGAAGAACAATACTTGGGAGCTTGTTCCTAGACCTGAAAATAAGAATGTAATAGGATCCAAATGGGCGTTCAAGAATAAAATGAATGAAAAAGGACAAATTGTTAGGAATAAAGCTAGATTGGTCTGTAAAGGGTATGCACAAGTTGAAGGATAGGATTTTGATGAAACCTTTGCTCCAATGTCAAGATTGGAATCCATCGGGATGTTTCTTGCATATTCATGTCATAAGAACTTTAAAGTATATCAGATGGATTTTAAGTCAACATTTCTCAATGGATATCTAGAACAAGAAGTATATATGGAGCAACCTAGAGTATTTTCACTAACAGATAATCCTGACTATGTCTGCAAGCTGAAGAAGGATTTATATAGACTGAAACTATCACCATGAGCTTGGTATTATAGATTGGATAAATTTTTACAAGACAAAGGTTTCAGGAAAGGTATTGTTGACAACAATCTATATATTAAGTCTAAAGGTGGTGATCTATTAATTGTTTTGGTTTATGTAGATGACATTATCTTTTGTTGTACTAATGACTCTTTTGTTCAGTGGTTTGCTAATTCTATGCAAACAGAATTTGAGATGTCCATGATAGGAGAACTATCATATTTTCTTGGTTTACAAGTAAATCAGAGTTCTGCAGGAATATTTATCTCTCAATAAAAATATTTGAAAGAGATTTTGAAAAAGTTCCAGATGGAATATTCCTCTCCTATTAGTACACCTATGGTGGTTGTTTGCAAGCTCAGTAAAGATGATATTTCACCTGATGTTGATCAAAGAACATATCGATCAATGATAGGTCGTCTTTTGTACATCACAACACCTCGTCCTGATATAATGCAAGTTGTTGGAATGGTAGGTTGTTATCAATATGCTCCCAAACAAATTCATTTAGTATTTGTCAAAATGATACTCAAAAACATGAAGGGCACAATGACTTATGCTCTGTGGTATCCTAGAAATTAGAATTTTCAGTTAATTTCTTATTCAGATGTTGATTGGGAAAATTGTGTGGATGAGAGAAAGAGCACCAGTGGAGGTGCATTCTTCCTAGGTGACTCGTTAGTAGCATGGCATAGTAAGAAACAAGGATCTATTTCTTTATCAACTACAGAGGCAGAGTACATTGTTGTTGCTACTTGATGCACTCAGTTATTATGGATGATACAAACTCTTGCATATTTGAAGGTAACTTATATTGATCCCATTCCAATTCACTTTGATAAAACTAGTGCCATTAGTGTCTCCAAGAATCATGTACTTCATTCAAAGACTAAGCATATACCAATCAAATACCATTTTCTCAGAGAACAGGTTACAAACAGAGTTTTTCAGTTGAATTATATTCCTTCCACAGAAAAAAGAGTTGATATCTTTACTAAACCATTAGTAGCGACACCATTTGAATATCTTCATCAGAAGTTGTGGATCATATCTTATTTCATCTAATCTATTCACCTTGTTAGGGGGAGTACTTATTGAATATCTGGTGTATTTTTGGTGATTTTTTCTCTGGTTCTTTCTTTCATATTCGAAAAGTATTATTAAATCTCAAGGGGAGAATGTGTTCTTTGACATTGAAGTCAAAGGGGGAGAAAAGTTGTGGAATTTGTGGTTAATTGTCTAGATGCTACAGTTGAAGAACAAACTAGAACAGTGCAGGGTGCAACCTTTAAGCATTGCCATCAATGCCAAAGGGGGAGATTGTTTGCATGTTTTTCAGGAAAATAATGTGCTTGTCATTGATGGCAAGAACAATAGTGATGACATTCAGAATATTGATGGCAAGAACAACAACATCGATGGTATGCCTACAGGCAAGAAAAGAAGCAATAAGGAAAGCGACAATGATGGCAAACAGGGAAAGAATAAGCTCAGGTGAAGAAGAAAACAATAAGCAGATATCATAGCTCAAAAGAGATAGTGCTTTGTGCTTTCCAGAAGTGCAACCGAGGTCCAAGAGAAAGACTTACAGGAGGAGTAATGGTCGAGACCTTTGAACACTTAGAAAATCTTCTAAGTCAAAGAGATCATAAAGATCTGGAGGAAGAACGACAATGGTCATTGGATCACCAATCCCGACTACTTGATGACCATTAGATCAGTGTGCAGTGACCAGAGGAAGCACAGAAGAGCATTACAGATCTGATCCATTGGATCTGAGTGATGAGGACCAACATCCGTCGGATCCAGTATAACTGTAAAGAGGATAATGGGCGAGAGCCATCCTCCAATTCTGTGAAACACGAAATCGCGATGATATCTGAGTCATTGAATCCAGAGGACACATGGCAAGAGATCAACATTTCACTGACTAAAGAGTCAAAGGAAGGAGGTGCTCTAACCTTTGAAGTTGCGAAACATGAAATCGTGATAAGATATGGACTGTTATTTCACAAAGGGTTGTGGACTGTTGATCTAGAGTATTTCTGATATCGGGAGTTAGAAGAGTCAGGGTTGGCTCACGTTCAAACATCTGAAACGCAAAATCACGATAAGATCTAAACCGTTAGATCACAGAGGGATGTGGACAGTTGATCTACAGTATTTCGGATATAGGGAATTAGAAGAGTCATGGTTGGCTCACGTTCAAACATTCGACACGTGAAATCGAGATAAGCCTTTCTGAATAGGCCCATGGTCACATCCAGTGGTAACATCAATGGAAGAGAAGGGAAAGAATTAGCATTTCTGGACTCCATCTCAGAGTTTCATGAGTTGGGAAAATCGAGGTGACTCGCAGCTGATCACCTGAAACGTGAAATCGTGAAACAAATCTTTGGTTAGCGTAAGGCGACAACCAGTGGGCATGTGGGAGAAACATGCTCGGTGCTAGTTCAAGAAGGTAAAGTTCGTGAGGAACATATTATAAAGATCATGAATTCTCTACGGATTTAATCCAATGGTGTTGATTAATCGGCATTTTGAGTGAAGGGTGACTATTGTACTTCATGGACTATTGATCAGTTACAATTCAGTTAGAAGAACTAAATCACAGTTCTTGGGTTTTTGGTGATTCGGTTGCTTGTGCATTTCTTTAGAGATTCGAAGTGTAACTAATTGGAAGAATTGTATAAAAGAAATAGGTCATGACTGAGTTATGTTGGTTGTTCTCACTGGAAAAATGAGTTGAACTGGGAGAAAGGAAAATCACAGTATGCACAGTGTGAGATCAAACTCAAATATGAGAAACAAAATCTTAACAGAACAAAAAAGGTGAAGAGAGGAGAATGTACACATACCAAAGAGCATGAGAGGAACAGAGAAAGAAAAAATAGAAAGAGATATCAATTCAATCCAAGTACAAACAGAACAGAAGAATAGTGAAGCATAGAAGAATTGCAGAACAGAGAAGAAGTGGTAAGAATTGATATATATGTATTATTGGTTAATCAATCATTTATTTATAATCAAGGAGGTAGGGAGGTGCTATGGAGGAATGTAGTCCTCTGTTATTCAAGTTGGTTCTTGAATACTGGAAGTTGTAGCTTTCATCTAGTTGTGGCTAGAAAACAGGGTGGCAGGGTAGTGCTTGGAAAAACATTGAGTTTTTGTATGCAAATTGGTGCTTGTATAAGTGGAAGTATGTGATTCCATCCATTTGGTGTTGGAACACTTAGGGATTTGGTGCTTCCTTCTAGTTGGTGCTAGAGAAACCAGAGATTTGGTTCTCTCAGTGAGTTGCATATTTTAAAACAGAGGTGATAGCCTCATTTTGAGTTGGTGCTCAAAGATAGATGATGTACATAACATAAAAGATTGCCTATCATTCGAAGAAGAAGAGGTTTTATCCCTTTATGGGTTTCCTTGTGAAAATTTGTCTCTATGTATATCATATGCGTGATTGATGGTTATTATTTATGTTGTTCATATCTTGTATAATCTTTATGGTCACTTGGTGAAGTTTAAAAAATGTTTTAATAAACATAATATTGTTTAAGAACAGTAACAATTGATTCACCCCCCTTCTCAATTGTCTTAGTAACTTCAACACCTCATACTCTTATGTTTCACAGTCATGTACCCTCACTGTGACTATATCAACATCATCCTCGATGATTGTGTATTCCAGGATTTGTTTGTGGGCCTTGGCCTTCTCTAGAGACCCACCTCTATGTATAATCGGTCGTTTGGGTGGCCCTGTATATTGTGTAGTAGTTTTCGATGGGTTTTTTTGTGTCTTTGTGTGCCCCCTTCCTTTTTCTTCCTACAATGGGGAACTATCCTTATTTCCTATCTTCCCATCCTTCTTTGGGGCACTACCCTTCTTTTGTTTCACTATATTTGGAACAAGCTTCACCTGTTGTATTGGTTTCTTGATCGCGACGCTTCCCCCTGCAGATGTCTTTGATGAACCTGCTTCCACTTCTTTCCCTTTGGGAAAGTCCTTGGTGATGACTGTGATCTTCCATCCATCCTTCCAGTCTTTCATTTCCCATTCAACTTCCTTTGCATTGATGCATAATCGAATTTGTATCCATTCTTTATCTGGATCCATGTGTTATTGGATCTACATGTTTTGTCATGTAGCCTTAAAGTTGGATATCCCTTGGTACTACATGAACACTTCAAGAGTTATCCTCCATGTTTTTTCTATATTCTCTTGTATGTCCCTGAGATACTAAGAAAATTTTTTGGCATTACCACTTCTCCACTTGGGATGTTCTCCCCAACAATGTGTACCTTGCTCCTCGACATTGTCCTATTTTGTCGCAAAAATATGAGTAGGTAAACTCTTTCCATCCAATTAGCATTATCAATATAATGATCCAGGAGTAGTGGAAATTGGTTCCCAACTCCTACACATCCTTCCAGTCATATAGGAACAGATTCAGTAAGTATGGGGCCCAAATGAGCATGGTGTCATTTGTGCATTTTGTTGTTGCTGCAACAACTCTTACGGTGACCTCCTCCTTTCGACATTTTCAAAGGATTTTGCATTCCATTAGTTTCATTTCCATCCGATTGGCTACATCACTGGTCCTTTTTATGATAATGTTGCGTGTGCCCCTTTTTGTCCTATAATTTTAATTCATTTATTCTGTGAGGTCCTTTTCCTTGGTTTTATCATCCATGTAATGCGCGGGCTTCTCTCTATTTGATGGCAGTCCTATGATCAATGAAATTAATTCCACATTGATGGAGATTGGTTCATCCAACCACAAAAATCCCCCATCGAGGACCACCAATAACTTCTTGACGTAGTTGTTCACATATTTCCCCCTGTCGAAGTGGGGAATCTCCAACAAATTAAGAATCTCTGTGTATACTAGGCTTTCCACCCACTGCTTTGGTTGCATCATTAGATATCTTAATGGCCATGTGCCCAAGCTCTCCATATACACGTGTTGTGCAAATTATGGGAATTGTCTTTGGTAAGACACATCTTGGTTTGTGTATCATAACCTTTTGAAATAGCCCAGTAAATCTAGATTGGTTTGCACACCATCTAGAATGCACAGAAAAATGATCGAGGCATCAGTTTTCTTGCACGGGGACCGCATGATGGGTTATTTCCCATTTCTTTGTAACGGCACATTAGATGTCCCAACCTATTATTCTCTTTCTTCCTAGCTTGACTCTAGTTTCCCTATGATATCTTTGAGCTTCACTTCCTCCTGTTGCACGGACCCCACCATAGGTTGTAGCCTTGGCACATCATACTTTGTCATGTCATTGTCAATGCCATTTGTTTTGTGGACTGCTTCAGCCCTGGAAGGTTGTTGTGGGTTTCCTATTTCTAATGGGTCATGGCCTTGCACACTATCATGTGAATCGATGTCCATACCAACCATCATCAGGGCCTTCCCTTCTTCCTCTACCAGTGTGGTGCTCACTAGTTAGATCTATGGCAAAGGAATATCATCGACATTGACAATTCCCTATGTCTGTGTAAATAGATGTTTCGTCTCTGTGGTTTCCTACAGGGACATGTGGCTACTGCATGTTTTTTAGTGTTGTTTACCTAGGTGCACCAAACTTTGGAGGTTCCATCATGGGTAATTCTTCCTTCTTTGGTTGAACTTCGACTGCTACGATCTCTGAACTCACCTATTCACCTCCTTTCTTCATGTTCCTTAGGTTCACGGGTTTGTTAATTCACAATACGTCTCGTTTGGCCTATGTTTTAGTTATATACGGGTTGTCATAAATACCCCTAATATTCTCAGAGAGTCTTCCTTTATGGTTATAAATGCGTTAAATCTTGTTGAGCATGCTTCGTTAAGTTTCATAAATACTCAATTCGTAACTTTTTACCCCGACGACCAATTTTTTCTTTTCCTGTCATTGGCATGTTTTTCGGTGCACTGTATGTTTCTGCTATTACCTTTCCCCTAGTGCATTGTGTTTGCTTCATGTCATCCATATGCTACACGCGATCACTTTTTCCTTTTGTTGCATTGATTCCATTGTCTGCTGCACACAATATTTCTGAGTATTTTGTATTTTCCTTCCTTTTCTATTTTTGTCTTCCTTTTTCTTCTTTTTCTACTTTTGTCTTCATTTTTATGAGTTTTCTTTCCCAATATCTACTATAGTACACTATATACATGAATTTCATACTGTGTTGTAATTTTAGGGGTTAATAGGTCGATTGTCCATGTACAGTTTTAGTTGACTAATGATGATCATTCCTTTCAGTTATGTTCCTCCCAAGTCCTTTAGTTGTATATAGCCCCCATCTGTGATATTTTTTACTTCATATGGCCCTAGCCAATGCATTCTAAAATTACCAGGGTGTTGCAAAAATTTGTTGTCATAGAGTAGAAATAGGTCTCCCTGAAATTTTTTCTTTTTAATAAGCCTATTATGCCAAGATTTGTCTCTTCATTTCTGTAATTCCTGGTCAAATCATGTCAGAATCATGTCCTCTTCTATTTCCATAGTTTATTTAATCGCTCTTGTATTGCACCTCTTTCTGTCATGTTGGTAATTGTTGTTACACGCAGACTGGGTACCAGAAATTCTAATGGAACCACTACTTCCTTCCCATACACCAATATGAATGGTGTATATCCTGTCAACTTCTTGCATGTGGTACGATATTCCCACAACATTGTTGGTATTTTCAAGTCCCAATCATCCACGCTAAAATTCTAGATCTTAGTCAATGCATTTTCCAAAATTTTATTGAAAGATTCTAAGGATAATATGATGTACTCTTTTGGTGATAGAATTGAAATTCCTCAGTCATAGCCCTGATGGTATTATTGATAAAATGAGTTCCTTGGTCACTCATCAGAATCCTAAGACATCCAAATCTAGTGATCAATTTCTCAAATAGGAAGTGTGTTTTTGTCTCTGCGCTATAGTCCTTGACCGATGTTTCTTCTGCCCATCTCATTAAGTATTCAGTCGCAATAATGATATATCTAGGTCCTGAATTATGTGTTGTTGGACTAATACGTCCAACAAAGTCTATTTCCCATTTTTCAAATACCTGCAAAGTCACTTGTTGTATTAGGGTAATCTCACTCCTTCTGTTGGGTTTTCCAACCCTCTAACAAACATCACATTTGTGGAAATAATCCTTGGCATCTTTATGGACTATTGGCCACCATAATATTGCACATAATACCTTCTACATGGTATATTTTCCTTCATAGTGTCCTCCAACTATGTAACAACCCTAGTTGAATATATGTTTAGGCATTATTAAGTAAAAATTAATTAGGTGATTAATTGTCTTAACATTGTTTTAACTAAACAAAGATTGGCATAATAATATTAATTAAATATTTATTAATTAATTAATTATTATAATTTTGATTAATTAATTAATTAAATTAATTACCTATCACATTGAATGAACAAGGTAATAAATTTAAAAGGGTTACTAAATTTAATTGTTTAAATTAAAGGATTACGTATATGGAGGGGATAAGGAGCATTAATAATCGGATAAGGAGCATTAATAAACGGATAAGACAATGAATGAATGGATAAGAAAATAAATGAGGAGAAAGGGCAGTGAAGGAGGGATATGAGTGGAGGAGGTTTACGAAATAAGGGGGATTATTATCATTCTACGGGGGTTTTGGGGAGGGTTCTCTTGGATTTGCAAAGGAGAGTTTGAGTTCTATAGTCGGGAAGGATTAGTACAGGGGGCACCGGTTTGCTGGGGGTTTTGGGCACGGGGGCCAGGATATCCATATGGTATCCTAGAGCTAGGAAGTTGTCCTAGTTGGCAGGGTGGAAACAAGGTTTTGGCAGAGTTGGGCAACGCATTAGGCAACAACAAAGCAGTGGGATGAACAACTGGGTCGACGGAGAAATTAGCATCAAGAAGAGGTAAAATTGTTTTATTCTGTTATGAAATTATTACTCGTTCATAAATTTAACATGCGTATATGTTGAATTAAAAGAAATTATTGAGTTTTCTGCATTCAAGTAGAAGTTATTGTTTCAGTTTATGGAATAAATTGATGCTTAAATTAATATGGTTATTACAAACTATACCTTCATGATATTTTACTAAAATTCTAGGTCGTTCATGTTCCAATACACACCTTCTAAAAATTCTATATGCACCCATATTGTATAAATGTCCTGCAATGATTTGATATTCTACAGCTTTGACTACCATATTTGTCTTATGCGTAATGCTAAAATCCTATGGTGCAATACATGTACTTAATTATTTAACAATATTAGCGAAGTATTCATCAACTACATGTATTGAAAATAACTATGCATCAGGGAAGTTGTATTCCAAGTTAGTATTTTATTCTCCATTAGTTACCATTGACAGATGATTAGGTATTTCATTTAGCTTCCTTGTTTTGATTATCACTTCGAAATCAAATTCTTGGAATAATAATAAACATCTAAATATCCTCCCCCCCCCAACATTGTCTTGTTGACTAGATATTTGAGCGAAGAATGGTATATGAATATTTTAAAGTGTTTACCTAGTAAATAGTTCCTGAATTTATAAAGTTTATATACCATAGCTAGGCTTTATCTTTGTGTGGTGTTGTATTTCTGCTCACTTTCTGACAACTTTTTTCTTGCAAAGTCTATAGGATGTTCTAATTCCCCTGCTCTTGGCCTCCCCAAAATTACTCCAAGCGTTATGGCTGATGCATCTACGTTCACATTAAATGTATTTTCCCAATATGTAAATACTAATATAGGTGTTGTTACCATATTTTCCTTTAGAGTGTCCAATCATTTCTGACATTCCTCATTCAACTGAAATCTGATGTCCTTCTTTAACAATTTTTATATTGGTGCAGTGATCTGTGCATACCCCTTTATAAATTTCCTATAATATCCTATATGTCCCAGTGTTTACCTTAACTGGAATATTGAATTTGGTGGTGGTAAATTCACAATGACTACAATCTTAGAAGGGTCCACCAATAAACTTTGTTTACATACTATATGTCCCAACAATATTCCAAAAGGTGTGCCAAAAATGCCTTTTTTTATGTTTAATGATATCTGGCATTGCCTGCATCTTTCCAACATTAGTATTTACACTTATACATGGTATTTTAATAGACTATTTACAATCTTGTCATCAATATATATTTTTAGAAACTGATGTATGAATTCCTTAAAATAAGCTATGACTACTCTTGAAAAACTGGTTGGTGCATTCTTCAACCCAAATGGCATGATTGTATACTGGTAGGATCCCCATTCTATAGAAAAAGTAGTATTATACCTATCCTCTGGAGATATTTTAATCTGATGCTAACCTAAAAATCCATCTGTGAATGAATATGATTCTTGTCCACCCACATTCTCTAAGACCTCATCTGCAAAAGGGGTATGGAAATGGTCATGTAAGTAAGAATAATTAAGTTTCCTCAAATCTACAAAAATCCTTAGCCCCCCTTGCTTATTTTCTTGGACTACCATAGGACTGATCCATTGAGATTCCTCTACTGGTTCTATGATACCAACTTCCAACATTCGGTCAATTTCTTCTCACTTTCTTCCTATACACTGGATTTAGTCCATAAGGTCTTTTCCTGGCATGTTGAGCCTCAATTTTGATGAGTATATTCATCTCACCTAGATCTCCTTATATTCCTTTCATATTTGTAACGGTTGTTGTAAACAGGTCACTGTATCCATGCAGTAACTCCATTATTCTTTCTATTGTTTTCTCATCCCAATAGTCTCCAATACTTTCCATTTTAGGTTTTTCATTTGTCCCAATGTTGACATTCTCAACTTTGATTGGTGCATAAAATACTTTTGAATCCAGAGATGGACCTTCCACCTCTCTTTCTCCCTTAATCTTTGTAATATGAATGTTGCATGGATCATCTTCATCTGGTGTTTCCTCTTCCACATGATAGCATGAGAGTAACTCTTTTATTGTCCGTTTGTTCTGTTGTTGATATTCTATCATGATTTCCACTTCTTGTTCATAAAAAATTATCACTCCCCGTATCTGTTTCAATGATGAATAAATGTTGGGGTTCTCATGTTCAAATGAGAAGGTTACTACAAAATTATGTTGTGATCTTTTTCATTCTATAGTGCCTCTATGCATCTCCTGGTCTAAATACCAGTTCCCTGGGATTCCTTCCAATGTATGCATAAAGTGATGAGGCCATTACTCTGGTGGTGTCATCCTCCATTATATCTTGCACTTCTCCAAGTGTTCCATTGGTATTCCTTTCCCATCATACCTTTTCATTTTATTTCTCCCCTTCTCTACACCAAATATAATGTGCAATAATCATTTGCACTGATACCGGTTTTGAATTGTTTATTTATGTGCACCCCACCATATTGTATGTGTTTCCTTGAGTTCCATATCTAGGGATAAGAGCCTTTTATTTTCTAACACTTCCTCTTCATATGTTGTCAAGAATTCCTCTAAGTCATTTAGCCCATGATAATTGGGCAATTCTCTTATCTCAATACCAATCCATCGTATAGTGTGATCTATTCTTCTGCACCTCCTTGTGGAAACTTCATGTAATCATGTGGATAATGCTTCTGACATGATGTAATTCTTCTGTAGTTGAGTACCAAATCTACAATTGAGTTAACATAATCCTCTTGTCGCGCAGTCATTCTATAAAACTGGTTTATTTCTTTCAGATCCAAACAAGTGGCCTCTACAAACCTTTCTCTTTATAAAGGATACAATGGTGCAATGAATCTATATTCACTTGATTCAAAAGTCATATTTCTTGTGTTTGGGTTGATTATATCTTGGTTATCTAATTCCCAATCCAATATGTTATCACTGAAATTTCGTCCGCACATGGCGACAAGAACTCTGCATCATCAAAACAGCAATGAAGTCATTCATGGCACTGAATTAATCTCACATCATTCCAGAAGGGTCAAAAACTATACAAAGTAACCAAAAATTGAAGGGCGCTTCACAGTAGTTTGGTGCGCACGCACATGCGCAGGACAAGAACGTGCTATGCGCGCATGCGCGCACGACGTGCGGCTGTCAGCGCCAAAACCCGCGCACCTGCTAAAATGGCACATTTATTGAATTGGCCGGCCTCCCAACCACTTACGAACCAGCTCCCAATCTGATTTGACTCCCAAATCCGAGATGAATATGCAGGGTAGGCGGGTTAGTGACCTAATGAAGCCCTAAAGAGCCCCTTTTCACACTTTGAAGAGGTTACATAATCACCCGGTGATCTGCTATAAAAAGACATGAAGAAACATTGTTTTCGCAAGGAATTTCAGGTATTGTTATGCTGCTAAGATTGTCAAGGGCTCATTCTTTGACGATAACACATTGGCAACATCTCAACACATTGGCAACATCTCACAGGGCCATTCACCTCTCCATTGAGTGGATGTGCTGGGAGTTCTTTCATCATCATTCTCATTTCTTCGCATTGTAAGGAAAGCAAGTTTGTGAGGGCCTCAAGAGCCTTCCTTTGGGGGAAGAAGGAACCACAGTTCTCTTCCTTCATCGTGCTCTGATTTCATCAATTGACCAGCTCAAAACCATTGGTGATATCGGTGTCTTTTTGTGTTTATTGTTTCTTTATCCATATGCTCACAGTTTAGTTTGTTTTTATTTAATTCTTGCTTCTAGTTTGTTTTGTTTCCTCTAACCCTTTCTTCCACAGCTGTCATGCTCTGCAAGACCCAACAGGGCATGTAAGCACCCTCGATTTGCTCACCTGGTGATGAATTGGGTGCGAACAGACTAGCGACTCCACTAGGGAGTAGGTATCAATTCCTCCCTCATTTAGGTTTATTTTTCTTTTCTTTTGGTTTTATTAACTTCCAGGGACACAAACCGGCCTCTGCTGACCTGCTAACTAGTCAACTCACAGGAGAATTGAGAGAAATCCTTTCGTATTTTCTTTCTCGTTCACTTGTCACGGGCGCGTGGGTATTCCACCCCACAGATGCGCATCTTGCGCGCATGTGCTTGCACAGCGTTTTCTCTATGCGCGCATGCGCTTTAGTTCTCAATTCGTTCCGTGCGCAGGCACCATATGCGCATCTGTCTACACTGGAAGCCGCGCATATGAACTAAATTTCACATTGTAAGGTTTTTGGATGTGGGGAAAGTCATTTTCCTTCTCAAGAATGATGTTATGCATGCTCTAAATACTGCACCACTTAGACCCCTCA
>ML795759.1:547381-581788 GCA_009831015.1 Picea engelmannii
ACAGCTGGGGGCAGGAGGAAGAAGAAGGAGCCCACCGCTCCCCTTCCCCCACGCATCCCACCACCTTGCGCACTATGTGAGAAAGAGGGCCACCAAACCAACAATTTCCCATCACTACCTGAATTACGGAATTTGATTCCCCCTCCACCAACACCCGTCACTACTGCAAGTACCACTACCACTAACCCTTCCAGTAGTAAAGGGTTGAGGACCAAATTTGCGTGTGCTGTATGTTCAGAATATGGCCATTACACCCACCATTGCCCAGCACTGCCATGCTTTCGACAGACATTAGCGGCTGTATGTCATAACTTCCAGAACAATCCCCGCCCTGCTACGTCCTCTTCAACAAATATCACTGACATTCGCTATGTCACTACTTCAGTTAATGAACGTATGAGATGCCCTTGCTCTCTCTGCGATTCACTAGCTCATTTTACATACCAATGTCCAATGATCCTTGCCTACAGGCAACGTCAAGTGGCCCTGCATCACCAACCCACAGAGGCGATAATTCACGTTACTTCACCACTCGAGGATCGTCATGTCATTTCTCCAGAGCCCGAGGCACTCCCATCACCTCCATGGTTCTTACATGACGTTGCTGAGGACCTACCCCACAACCCCCCCAACTCTCATGTTCATACAGAGACCCTCCACCCAACCACCACGGGTACCCCTCAGTACTTCAATATATGGTTCATGTCGAGTGAACCCTCACCCTCTGCCCACACTACTCCCCTTGTTTCTCCCGCAGGGGGAAATCACACTAGCACCGAGATCACTCCTCATGACCCCTTGTATTCCCGCCGCTTCCTATGCGACGAGGAAATACTCGAAGAGCTCAACCGCCCCGACTCTCCCTGGGATGCGCTACATCATCGCACACTCTGCTCACCACAAGAAGCCCTCATACCTCCTAACCAAAATCCTGCTTACGCGGTCGAAACCAAAGATTTTATCCCATCCGGGCCTATTGATTGGTTCAACAATCCTATTCCTGCCCCTAATGCATTCGAAGAAGGAAACATGGCTAATATTTCCCCCACCATCAAAATCGATATTTCCATTAAAAATGGCGTTGTCGAAGAAATCATCGTTGGAGCTGCTTGCACTCCTCAGGAAATTGCCGCATATAAAGCCCTCTTCCAGGAATACAGGGATATTTTCACCTGGTCATACACGGAGATGTCGGGTCTTGACCCATCCATTGTCGAACATCGCATCGACACCTGGCCCGACATCACACCTGTTCGCCAGAAACAACGACCGCTACACCCGGCCAAAGAAACGACTATCAAAGCCGAAATTGACAAATGACGTGCTGCCACGTTTATTTACCCCTTCGCTTATACTTCGTGGGTTTCCAACCCTGTACCCGTCGACAAAAAACAGGGCACTATCCGCGTCTGCATAGACTTTCACGATCTCAATAACGCATGTCCAAAAGACAACTTTCCAACGCCATTCATCGATCAAATTATCGACGACTGCGCTGGCCATGAGGCCCTCTCCTTTATGGACGGATTCTCTGGCTATAATCAAATCCAAATCCACCCAGCCGATCAGTATAAAACCGCATTCATTACCCCATGGGGTACCTTTGCATATCGTGTCATGCCTTTTGTCTTAAAAAATGCTGGCGCAACCTTCCAGCGGGCCATGACCTACATATTTCACGATCTGGCGGCAATCATCCTTGCCTACTTGGATGACCTCACAGCCCGCTCCAAGAAACACACCCAACATCTTGATGATTTACGAATCATTTTTCAAAGGTGTCGTCAGTATAATATCTGCTTGAACCCTCTCAAGTGTGTGTTCTGTGTCACCGCTGGGCGCCTCCTTGGTTTTATTGTTTCCCAAAGCGGTATTACCGTGGACCCCCTCAAAGTCAAATCCATCACCGAAATTCCACCTTCTCAGAATTTACGACAACTGCAGAGTCTGCAGGGCAAAGCTAACTTCCTCAGACGCTTTGTTCCTGATTACGCCATACGCGCGCATGGTTTCCTTCGCTTACTACGTCACGACATCCCTTTTCACTGGGATGATTATGCCCAACATTCGTTTGACGATCTCAAAACAACACTTTCAAATGCACCTTTAATTAGTGCACCTGACTATAATCACGACTACATCCTCTACGTATCAGCATCAATTGTATCAGTAGCTGACGTCCTCGTCCAGCTCGGAGATGACAATCATGAACATGTCATTTACTACGTTAGTAAGAACCTCTCAGGACCACCCTTGAAGTACAAACACAAATAGAAACTGGCTCTCGCAGTCGTCCTCGCAGTCCAAAAACTGCGCCATTACATTCTGCTTCGGACCACCAAGGTCATCGCAGACTCCAACCCTATGCAATACTTGCTCAGCCGTCGACAATTTAACGACAAATTCTCTCAATGGATCGTTATCCTTCAGGAGTACGACCTCGAGTTTTCAACACCTAAGAGTAAGAAGGCCCTCGTTCTCATTGAACTTGTCACGACCCTCCCCTCTGACACCACCAGTGCCCCCGTCAACACCGACTTTCCTGATGAACATCTCTTTTACATCGCCTCAGATGATCCTTGGTATGGCGACCTCCTCGTCTACCTACGAACTCAAAATTTTGGTCAGCACCTTTCACGAGATGATCGTCGGCGGATTCGCCATCAGGCCCCCCGCTATCTCCTCATCAGAGACATCCTATATCGGCGGGGCATTGACACCATTCTTCGTCGTTGCCTAACTATTGACGAGGCCGACAGATTCTTAAACGACTGCCATAGCGGTGCATGTGGGGGCCACCTTTCGAGTATCTCCATGGCTCAGAAAATTATCCGAGCCGGTTACTTTTGGCCTAAATTGTTTCACGATTGCATTCACGCCGTGAAACGATGTGAGCAATGTCAGCTCTATGCCAACAAAGCCCGCACTCCCCCCGCTCTTCTTCACCCCGTCATTACGGCCGGCCCCTTTTGCAAATGGGGCATCGACTTTATGACTTGTAATCCCCCCTCTAGCAATGGTCACTAATACATTTTTGTCGTCGTTGATTACTTCACCAAATGGGCCGAAGCAATGCCAACTTTCAACAACACCGCTGACACTGCAGCACATTTTTTCTTTAATCACGTCATATCCCGTTTTGGCGTACCACTCCAGCTCGTTTTCGACCATGGAAAACACTTCGAGAATGAGATCTTCGTCGAACTCTCATCTCGGTTAGGCTTCTCTCATGAGTTTGCCTCACCATATTACCCTCAGTCGAACGGACAGGTCGAGGCAGTAAACAAAGTCCTCAAGACCATGTTACAGCGCACAGTTAATAAACATAAAACCAATTGGCATCATATGTTATTTTCCGCGCTATGGGCTTATCGAATGGAAGTAAATACCGCTATAGGTTTCACACCCTTTCATTTAGTCCATGGGGTCGAGGCAACTCTTCCCATTGAGTGCGAAATTCCCACCCTACGCACCACAATTGAGCTATTACCTGACACTGCTCCAATGGAGCAGCGCTTGCTGAACTTGGAATCGCTGGATGAAGATCATCGATCTTCATTACAGAACAATGAGGCAGCTAAAAAATTATCCAAAGCTACCTTTGATCGCCATGTCAACCTCCATTCATTCCGATAAGGCGACCTCGTCTTGGGCTATGATATCGCTCATGATACCTTTGGCCACGGCAAATTCGAATCACTTTGGCATGGCCCTTACATCATCCAACATTGCCTCACCAAAGGCGCCTACATCCTGGCCTCCCCCGAAGGCCTATCACTCAAGGAACCCATCAATGGGTTATACCTCAAGAAATTTTATGCTTAAAAGTAGTCACACTACTTTAGGTCATTTCCTTTTTCTAGCGTTTTTAATATTTTTTCTCTCAACCCTCTCATCTAAACTATCTTTTGTGCTATTGACAGATGCTTCTTCCACCGACCCATCACATTGGTTACGTCGACGGCGCCAGCCATTGGACACAAAATCTCGCTTCGGCTGCTTGGGCTCTCTATACCCCCTCACATGAAATGCTACATTCAAACGGCATATGTTTGGGGTCAGCAACCAACAACCAGGCTGAATACACTACCGTCATTGGCCTCTTGACCGACGCCCAGCATCATCATATTCGTCACCTTAGCATCTTCCTCGACTCTCAATTAGTCGTTCTCCATCTCAACAATGTTTAAAGTGTATGCGATCCGTGCCTCTTTCCCAAATACCTGCAGGTTAGATTATTATCCCGACATTTTGATTCCATTACATTTACACATATTCCAAGACAATTGAATCAAATAACATATGAAATAGCTAACATGGTGTTAGATTGGCATATATCACATCAAGCTACACATGCATAACACATCTCATACATCCTGTCACAGCATATAGATAAGATAGACATCATCATCATTATCAACAAAAAACATATGTAAACAACACCAGGATCTCAAAAAGATGTATACTCATATATATATATCAAGGCCTATCAGGCCATCCGAATGTTTACCTACAAAAAATACATATGCCCGCAGGCCAGTGCCACACCTCGGTACAAAATCGGCTCACCAGCCTATATACGATCAAAAAGAATACAATATACATCCATCGGGGTGCCTCTATCGCACCCCCAGCTGATCCTCCCTCAGGAGGAGGTGGTGGCCCACCCCCACCTGCCCCAGGCGGTGGTGGTGGAACACCTGCAGGACCCTCCTGCCCCGGCGGCAGGCGTCCACTAGTCATGGCAGCAAGCACAGTTGCTCATCGCACGATCGACCGCCATGGTGGTGGTAACCCTATGCACTGCTCCAGGAACCCCTCATCCTGGATGCAGATCCACATGCCCTCAGGCACGTCCTGTAACACCATCTCCAAACGACGACGTATATCATCAAAATCACTTCCGGCTGCCACCGGAGGAGCGTGTGATGGCCCCTCGCCAGGGTCATCAAATCGGCGCCTCCTCGCTGGTCTCCCAGGCTCTGCTGGTCGCCCCACAGCCTCATCCCACTGACGTCGCCCTCCACGCGGCAGTCTCTCTGGCTCTCGCTGAACTGGTGCTCTGTGTAACTCCACCTCGCGCCCGCGAGGTGCCACATCTGCACATACACCAAACAACAAATAGCAGATCATATCAGTGTCTATAAATCATACATATGAACTAGTATATCAAAAAATAACATAAATCACAACATACACAATAATCAACATACCTCGATGGTCAAAAACCTCCCCAGGAGGCAGCACCATATCCGAATCATCCCGGAAGTCCACCCCAGCATAGGGGTACTGAAGTATGACCTGCAGCATCTGCCGCCATATCTGCGTCGCCTCCGCCGTAAAATAATGTCCACCCTCGCAACCATTGTGGCGAACCAAAACTGTCGACCACCGCCTCAAGCGCGGCTCTCGTGCCCCTGGCACCTCAAGAAGAACCCTAGGGCGCAGCATTGGCACCCTCTCCAAGAACCAGGCCACCAGGATCGAGCCGAAAGCAAACTCTCCGGTACCTGTGGACCGACAGCGGTCCAACTGTGCGATCATCCGCGCGTGTAGCATAAGCCCCCATGCGAAGCGCTCACGACCCACTGCCACCCTCTCCAGCACCAGTAGCTGGCCACCACTAATCCGTTGGGTTGCCAGTGACCTATACACGCGAACAATCATCGCCGCTATGCAGCGATGAGCCAGGGAATCCAAACCACTAATGCTCACTACAGTCCCAAACATGTAGTTCTCGCCTGAGCAATATCGCTCGATGATCTCCCGCAAGTGTGTGTCCCTCGGCAGTATAGGCTCTGCCAGCAGCGGTGTTCCCCAGAAGGGCAGCCCAGTCAAAAAATAGATATCCTCCACCGCAGTGAAGGGGATCTGCTCTCCTCGCACGAGGAAGCAGTGAAGATCTAGACTCCATATCCCGAGCAGGAACTTGAGTAAGTACTCCTGTGCCCATATCAATGGACACTCAAAAAACTTTAGCAACCAACAGGTTGCTAAAGCCGCTCGCACCTCAGGCCCAGCATTGCCCACAGCATCTTGCAACTGTGACCAATCCCTCTCATGCCATCGAATTGCCATAGTAACTTCTGGTCACCTGCACACAAAACAGAGTCCTATATCAGCTTATGCAACCATCCAATGCATCAAAAAGACTCATGTTTCACCCCTTAAAACTTGCCTCAAAGGCGCGGTTTTTTTACCCAAAGGCGCGCACATATGCGCGCCTGTTCACTACACAGGAGCGCATCTATGCGCGCCTGTTCATTCAACAGGCGTGCTCGCAAGCACACCTATTCATTACACAGGCGCGCTCTTGAGCGCACCTGTCCATGCTTACAGCCGCGCTCAAGAGCGCGACTGTTCACCTCACAGTCGCACACTAGTGCGCGACTGTACACCTCATAGACGTGCCTCTAGGGTGCGCCTTAAATTCCTACTCATGCACACCCATGCTCGTCTATTCTGTGGACAGGCGCGCACATCTGCGTGCCTTCCATAGAATCGTCCGCGCATGCGGGCCCACATCTTATGAAAAATCCCCTTAAACCCCCTGTACGGCCCCCCGTACCTACCCTACCCAAAGATTGGAAACCTATTTCTATGCAGGATGATCAGACCACTAACCTGATACTCGCACATCGTCGATCAGATACCCCATTCTCCCTGAAACTCCAAATCTCCTCTGCAATCTGCTCGTCCAGTCATTGTAGCAGCAGGTACAAATGAGGTGGCAATGTGGGCCCTACAGCTATATATAGGCCTTCTGCCAAACTTCCACTCAACATTCCGAGAGCTCAAGGTGTCCGTTTTTCAAACCGTCTTCAGCCATAGGATCAGCGTCCCGTCACCTACATTTCAGCAGTCCCTGGGCCGCTTTTCATCATGAGCCCCCGGGGCACCTTTTTT
The DNA here is from genome assembly GCA_009831015.1 of Picea engelmannii. Classification (NCBI taxonomy): domain Eukaryota; kingdom Viridiplantae; phylum Streptophyta; class Pinopsida; order Pinales; family Pinaceae; genus Picea; species Picea engelmannii. Next base: position 554,288 of record ML795759.1, read on the forward strand.
CATATCATGGTCAGGTACGCACGCGCATAGTCACATTTTTCAAATACAAGATCATATCTTTGATTCTCTTCAGATATTGTTCACTTTGGGTACTTGGTTGTTATGTGCGCAGGTACTTGCTCATCGATCATCGACATCATCCCTTCAGGTATATATTCAGCACTGGCATGTAGTCTCTCTCGCTGTATTGCATTTACATTTTCCAGTCACACCCTCTGATATTGGCCTTTAGGATCCTCATTCCCGGCTCTGCAGTACCCACACCTCCATTTGCATCTTCGGTACTGTAACCCGGTAGCATTATCACCCACATGAGTTGTCCCATTCATAGCACCTTTTGGCACTTTTGACACTCATGTTGTTTTTCATTACCCTTTAGGGATGGGAGTCCCGATAGTCTTCCATCATGTCGTGAATCAGCCACATACTCTTTCTCTTCATTTTGCTAGCTTTCCCACATGGACTCCCAGATTATCTCTTTATGGTCCTATTTTTTACATGCACCTCCGCAGGATCATGAGCCCTTCATTTCATCCACACTCAGTTTGCCCATCTGCGAACCTACCCTCATTTCACCTACCTCATACAGAAACTCACCAATGGGGCGCCCACCCTTCATCAGTTTCCCAAGAAAATTCTACCCTCCTTGGGGCACGCATTTCACACTGGGGCACCCGTTTCTGTATTTATACATTTCTCCCCAAAATTATTCATTATTTATTGTACAAACACCTTTATTTCCAGTCATTACATTCTTTGTCGTCACCATTGGCGACTTGCTTTCTTTTGGCCACACGCAACCCATGTCACCCTTGGTTGGAGCATTACTTATCATCTACTCTTGCCGACATCCTCCATATCTTCAGAGTACTCCATGGGTCAGTTACCTCTACCCTCTGAATTTGTTCACCTTATCCTGCCTCTGGCACAACTTATCACCGGTCTTGTCGTCCCCCTGACACTTGACCTTGTTACACAGTTGCGGCCACTGTTTCTCTCATACATCCTCCAGCCAAGGGAAGTCTTGAGTCTTCCCACTCCTTGACTTCGTCCATGTACCTCTGCAACTTCCTCACTTCAGTAGATTCCACGGAGCCCTTTGCTTCTGGGAGTCGTGTCCCCCTTTTTTTGTCGACATCAACACACTTTTCCAGAAGGGCGACAGTATCTTGATTCTCATTCTCTATTTAAATGAGAGATCTCGGACGGCACAGGGTGAAACACCATTGCTCCCTGATGTCATTGGCCCCCATAACATTCGACGCCAACACTTTCTCATGTTATGGTGGGTCTTACTTTGCGACTATTGCAGTTATTTTCGTCATTTTCCGAAGACCTTTGAACTTGGTAGGGCCATCAATGCCCACATCATCATCGTTGCTTATTACCGCGATCATTGCCTATTATTCAGAGTATGTTCCTTTGCATAATTGTCTTCTTCCTTTATCATTACCGCCCCCGAGGGCACTGCAGTTGTCTACACCAACACTTCCGTCATCTTTTTTCAGAGTTACATAACATGAGCATGGGGCATGCCCGCCTCGTTTGTACACAGTTGTATATTTTTCTGCACAACTCTCCGAAGGTCGGGTCCTACCAGTTCCTTTTTTCTCTAACGGATCACTTTGAACAGTCCCACTATTGCTCTCCCTTACAACAACATTCTCAGTAGAAGAAACATTGATGGATTTCAGCTATACGTATGCTCCTAACCTCATCCATCAGGGGGCATCTGTTATCACTGAAATTTCGTCCGCACATGGCGACAAGAACTCCGCATCATCAAAACAGAAATGAAGTCATTCATGGCACTGAATTAATCTCATAGCATTCCAGAAGGGTCAAAAACTATACAAAGTAACCAAAAATTGAAGGGCGTTTCACAGTAGTTTGGTGCGCGCACACATGCGCAGGACAAGAACTTGCTATGCGCGCATGCGCGCACGACGCGCGGCTGTTAGCGCCAAAACCCGTGCACCTGCTAAAATGGCGCATTTATTGAATTGGTCGGCCTCCCAACCACTTACGGACCAGCTCCCAATCTGATTTGACTCCCAAATCCGAGCTGAATCTGCAAGGTAGGCGGGTTAATGACCTAATGAAGCCCTAAAGAGCCCCTTTTCACACTTTGAAGAGGTTACATAATCGCCCGGTGATCTGCTATAAAAAGCCATGAAGAAACATTGTTTTCGCAAGGAATTTCAGGTATCGTTATGCTGCTAAGATTGTCAATGGCTCATTCTTTGACGATAACACATTGGCAACATCTCACAGGGCCATTCACCTCTCCATTGAGTGGATGTGCTGGGAATTCTTTCATCATCATTCTCATTTCTTTGCATTGTAAGGAAATCAAGTTTGTGAGGGCCTCAAGAGCCTTCCTTTGGGGGAAGAAGGAACCACAGTTCTCTTCCTTCATCGTGCTCTGATTTCATCAATTGACCAGCTCAAAACCATTGGTGATATTGGTGTCTTTTTGTGTTTATTGTTTCTTTATCCATATGCTCATAGTTTAGTTTGTTTTTATTTAATTCTTTCTTGTATTTTGTTTTGTTTCCTCTAACCCTTTCTTCCACAGCTGTCATGCTCTGTAAGACCCAACAGGGCATGTAAGCACCCTCGATTTGCTCACCTGGTGACAAATTGGGTGCGAACACAATACAAGTAAGGTTGGGTAAGGTTTTGTGCCATCCACTATCTCTATTACTTCAAAATACTCCTTAGTGCACACTTCATCCAAATATACTATCACACCTTTAAGTCTTCCAATAGGTAACACTCTCTATTGATTTTATAGTTTCAACTGGAGAGGTGAATAGCCTAGCGTGGGCTCCCCCATACACTACCATGTATTCTTAGGTAATACATTTACTTCAGAGCCTAAATCTAGTATAACATCTCCCATGTTGAAATCCCCAATGTTGGCATTCAGTCTGAATTCCTTTCTTGCACTTCTTCTTGTATGGAGATGACTGATTGTTTTCTTCTCTAACTTCCCTTCTACATTTGTGTTACATATTTATAACATATTTTTTAATAACCTATGAGATGATGGATCATTCAATAACTTAACACCAGATTGTAGAAAATTATTTGTGGTACTTACTTTCTCTGGAGGTTGTTATTTATTGGTATGGTCCATTGAGAATGGAATTATGTATATCGGTGGGTTCTAAGCTTGTTGTGCGACTGATGTAGACATAATATTCTGATTGAGACACTCCTATCGAGCCTCCTTAAATGTTTCCTTTTCTTTCTGCGCATCAAACTTCTTGTGTGGCCCTGTGCTCTTCTTAACCCATTGGTGTTGAGATGGATCTTGTGTTACTGCATCAATTCCTGTCTTGGATCCTCCGCAAGTGACTATATTGATGTTTCTCCCATCATCCCTAGATTCTGCAGAAATCCATTGGACATTCTGGTTATTCCAGTTCCTTTTTTCCTAGATATTTCCCAAGAGTGTTGGACAGTCTTTTGTGCCATGGTCTATTGCACGACAATACATACATGTCACTGGTGGGAGTGGACAATCCCTTGCATAATTTCCTATTTTTTGGAAATTGTGGCACACTACTAGTCCCCTTCCTCATCCAAATCCTCCTCTGCCTCATCCTCCACCTATGTATCCACCTCGATCTCCTCATGGTGCATTGTACTGAGGTACCTGGTTATACTACATGGGGTTATACTGTGGCTGCCCATTATTATAATGCGGTTTCTCATTGTTTTATGGTGGTTGTACTTGGCTGAACTAAGGTGCAGTTTGTCTTGTCATCATATTTCCTTACACCCTATAAGTATATGAAGTTATTTCTCTCATCAGCTCCATTCTTCTACAATCCTTATCATCATGACCCACTGATTTGAAAAAATTGCAATATGAGATTTCAAGTATTGTTTTATACTTCTACATCATTGGACAATGATATGGGTCATGCCCATACATTTTAAAAATCTTGCACCATGGTCCTCCTGCTGGAAATGGGTTTGGAACCACTGTCTCCATGTATTGCATGAAAGTTGGACATTAATTCTTATGGTGTCCTTTTGTCATGCATAGGATACAACAAACAACTTCTCTTTTCTATTTACCCTTATTCTGGTTAAGTTGAAATGTTAGATTCTTCAAATCCTCCTTCAACTCCTATATTGTTAGATCTTTCTACTGGTATTGGTTCTCTTCCAGTTGTAAGGATGTCTACAGAGCTTCTTCCTGAGTTTGGAATTTATGTTGTCTTAATGGGTATTTCAAGTGTGGTAACAGTGAGTTCACAAATAAGTGCTTACGTTTCATGTTAGTAATTGCATATTTCAACTTGCCTTTGAGTATTTTGAACCTTTGATAAATCTCCCACAAAGAATCACTTGGATTCTTCTTGATTTCAATCATTTCATTCATGTACTGGCCTTCTGAGATGGGCTTCTAAAATTCGTTTACCAGTAGTTTTTTCATGTCTGCAATAATTTTTGGTACTCCCTGTGGACTCTTTACATCTAGTATCATATACTAGTCCAGTGTGTGGTCTCTTAGTGTGATTTCTAACTATGTGAGATTTTTTTCCTCATATATGATCTACTTTGCTTCATATATCTTCTCACAAATGAATAAGTGCTTTTTAGGGTCCTTTGTTGCCTCCCTGAAATTCTGGTAATCTTATCGTGGGATCATGTCCTGCCATTTTGAGTTATGTTGAACTACTACCTCCACACGGTGTAGATAATTGAATGCTACTTACTGAATTGGCTCCCCTAGTTGATGGTCCTTTATTTGATCCCTGTCATGTTTCTTTTCTTCAACTAAAATTCGGTAGTCTAAATGATGGTGTTCTTTCTGGTGTAGTAGTCGCACATGGGGTTGTAGGTTCCACACTCAAGAAGATTTGGAATGGAGTTATGCCTTTTTCCCCTAACCTTGGACCTCTTGTTTTCCTTTCATACATTTCATGTAGGATTTCCTCAATTTTCTCCACATCCTAGAGATCCTCTACCTCCTCTTCATCGCTTTCCAAGCCCTCTCTATTGGCTATGGATCTCTTCTTGTTATTCATTTTGTATTGGTAGGGTACTCCACTGCACGTCTTTCCATATTTTTCCATTATATTCTTTATCTATTATTTCTCCATCATCCATCTCTTCTTCCATATCTCAACCTCCTTTCAGTGGCTTCCCCCCCTCCCCCATGCACATAGGTAATTTTAGTTGCCTAGTTCCATGGTAATCACATCATTGTCATACGATAAAATATTGATTGAAGTATATAGTGATATGATGTACCTAACTTTGGGTCGCCTTAGAAAATCCTACTATGTAGTGGTGTAAGACTTCATGGTATCTACTACAAATTTGATGATAAACCCTGCACCAATACTGTCTAACTAGAAATCTACTATGCACATAAATTTGTTACTAACTTGTTGTACCTACGTGATTTCCACAGGATTCCACTGTAGTTGTCTGATTCGATTTGTAGGGTGGTTTTATTTTAATCTCAATAACCACTCCTACAAAAAAAGTGGGAAATCATAGAAAAATACGTCATGCAAGTCGTTAAACACATATTTGTCGATATATTTGTGTAGTGTTAACTTAGGGTTTATGTTTTCCTTCTGTACAAACTCAAGTTCCGTTGTTTCCAACCATATTTCAATCTCCGCCTTAATTGGATTCCATGGCTTGAACATTCCCTTCTATACTTTCATTATCTGCATGTTTCTTCCATGAATCTTTTCCACTCAATCATGTGCAGCTTCAGTCGACAACAAAACCATTTGTTGGTTGTTCTCTTCCACTTCTTATTAGGTTGACCTAGGTTCATATCTCAACAAGTTTCCAACAAAACCCTCAAAAACTAGCATCCCTCTTAGTAACCAAAAGGAAACATTGCACACAGGGTGCACAATGCAGTCTCACCTAAGATAGATTTTATGGGTGACTATAATACTCAAGTGTTTTCAGTCTAGGAATGAGTGGGGATCTAGGATTGTGTATTTCCTTCCTCATGAATTTTCCTTGTTAATTATTCAAGTACTTCTCTTATTTGTTCATCTTTAAAGCTATGCATGCATGATGAAATTTATAGTTTAACCATTCATTCATAAGCTAATGATCAACATAAATTAAACATTCATTAACAATCACACATAACACACAATTTTATAGTGGTTCACCAACTCCTAGGACTACATCCACAAAGATCTAGCTCTATGTTCTTTTATTTATTATACTGAAAAATCTTACACTGCACACATTACATATTCTGTAATACAATCAAGATTAGGGTAAGAACCCTTTGTGAGGAAGACTATATCACACTAGGCTCCATATCCTGGGACTTAACCCTTAACAACTATATTATTCAACTCTTCTACAAGACTCATTGCAATCCATAATCCGGAAAATCACTGTGATCAACTCTCTTTTCCTATAATAACATCACTCTCAAAATAATTCTCTCTCTCCTATACCTCCTAGGTACTTATTTATACTACTTTATGGATTATATCCATTACAATATTTGTCAAAAACCCCAATCCTAACATGGTTAGTCTTTCCTTCCTACGCGCCACGTTGCTTTTCCTCTTGCATGCTTCTTTTCCTTATATTTATGCATTCTTCTTTCTTGCCACCTATTGCTTGCGCTCCAAAATTAGTTCTTCCTTTCCAAAGTTAGATCTTTCCCCAAAAAATATCCTTCTCCAAAAATAGTTATTCGCCCAAAATAGACTTCCTTCTCAAAATAGGCATGTGCCCAACACCCCCAAATGCCAAAAAAATGTCGTTTAGGGCATCAAAATAGCCTCGGAAGTTTGGGACCCGAAAAAATATAGAAAAACTACCAAGGTGAGAAAACAATTTTTGAGCTAGTGGAATAGGTGGGTGGCCATCGATATCCACTTCGATCATTCCTCCCCCTTTAAGAAGCAATGTTCTTCATTGCATCACATTCTCAGGGAATATTTTGTTGAATCTGAACCTTAGTGATTTGCTTGCCTTACTAAAGAACTTGCCCTTCTTAGCTTGTTGAAGGCTTTCGTGAACCTATTTTCGGAGTGGTTGGATCCATTTAAACAATCTAGTTGCATGATCTTCTTGAGTGTGGGAGGACTTTGTTGGTGAATATACAGGATGAATAGTATGAAGGGATATGTTATGAATTTTCCTGTCTAAGCAATGTGGAGTAACCCCCATAGATGCAGTAAGAATATCTTTGTGCACATCTACAATATTTTTGATCTTCTTTTGTTGGATAGAAAAGTCTTGGGTTGAGGTTGTAATGATTGTAGTTTCCTTCTTTTTTTTGTCTGACCATATCATGAAGAAGAAAAAAAAATTCATATGAGAGATTGTAAACATACAGAGCTAATTTTGATATTCATGTTTTTGAAGATCAAATAGATGCGGATGCTTTGGAAAAGTGTTTAAATATGATAGAAGGTTATTTCTCTGTCCACAATTTTTCCGACGGAGAAAATACTTTGCTTGACTGGGTAGTCCTACTTAGCTTGTTCAAGGTGTTCATGAACTTATTGTTGGAGGGGTTGGATCCATTCACCAATATAGCTACATGATACTCCTAAGTGTGGGAGGAATCTGTCGGTAAAGATGCAACCTGAAGAGTATGAAGGGATCTATTATCACTTTGCTTGACTAGGCAATGTGGAGGCATCATCGTAGGTGCAATAAGAATATATTTGTGCACTTATTCAATATTATCAATCCTATTTTGATATATAGAAAGCTATCGGTTAGAGGCTGTAGTGATTACAATGTCCTTATATTTTCCTTTTGACTTGATTGTGAAGAAGATACGCATTTTTCGTATAAGAGACTACTTTGTGGCACTGTTTTGGTGGGATAGTAGTCAGAACTACCTCTAGTTTCTGGTAGAGCTGACCCCCAAGAGTAACATTTAGACTACAACATCGAGACTCATAAATAACATGAATCTTCCACATATACATCTGGCCTAACAAAAAATCATAGAATTTCAGTGGGAAAACATCACACAGTACCTCATCCATGAAGGGCTTGATGCCATAGGGCAGGTGACACTATTGGATGACATGGAGATATCAACACTGTAAATCCACCCAATGTTGGATGGATGCGAGTGTGGTGTTGTCGATAAATACAATTGTTTTATTACCTTTGTTGAGATGAGTTTATTTTGAATTCTTTTATCAGCAATGAACTACAGTGAGGTCCCTTTCACCCACATCTGTGAATGGAAGATGTGCTCCCCTTCCCTAGGATTTTTTTGATGTTTTGGTAGCTACAGGAGGTATTTTCCTCCTAGAAAACCTCTCTTAGAAGAAAAGAATATTCCATAACTCCAAGTAATACCATTAAACAATGGAAGAACACCCCAGAAAAGAAGTCGACCCATGGGAAAATAATAAAGTGAAATTAGAATCTCCAGAGAAGAAGAAGGCCCAACTAAAATGAATTCAAGACTATAAATAGAGGAGATGACTTGCTCATTTGGATACACACTGACTCATTCTCTCACTTAATAAGGAAGTGCAAGTCTAAGGCAAGGAATAATACATAGTGTTGGGTCATATGAGGTTCTTGGTTAGTCTTGGTGTTGGTTTTCTCGTGTGTTCTATCTCTAGGAAGAGGTGCGCTACTCTTGTATGGTGTTGTTGTTGTAGTTGTCTGGCTTGATAAATCTATATTGTGCACTATTATAGTGATAGGGTTTCTTAATTATCCATTTTCTCTTAAAATCTTGTTCATGGTTGGATTATTTTGGACTGAATATATCTAAGAAAGGTTGGTTGGTTTTTTCCCCCATTTGGGTTTTTCTTAGGATAAACTATTTTGTTATATTATTCTTGTTTATGCTTCTCATATTTCAGTATATGATATAATTGTTAAAGTAAAAGAAGATATAAGAACACTGGTAACTCTATTTCTCTGAAAATTAAGAAAATATATCATGGTATCAAAGTTGGTTACCTTCATAACAATTTAACCACTGGAAGGAAGATCATTTGCAGTAGTACCTTGTCGTTGCATAGTAATAGTTTTTCAATATTGTTGAGAACTGGTTCCAAGGATTTGGGACTAATTTAACCATAGAGAAGTTATCCCTACAATAGCACACCTCCTGCAACACTCTAGTTGCAGTTATGTGAAGTTCAGAAATTTGAAATTTCTTAGATCTAGGATTTCTACTGGCTAAAATGACTAGCAGTATGAGAGTTGAAGATAGACCAGATGGAGTAGATAAATTTATATTATGGAAGCATAGGGTACTCCTCATTTTAGAAGAGAATGAGTTATTGGATCGTGTCAAGCAGGTTCTTCCAGAACCAGAAGAAGAATAAGCCAAAGGAAAGTTCATGAAGAATGAAGTAAAGGCTAAGAGGATCTTGACAGACTTGATTAAGGATCATCTGATACCAAATGTATCAAAACTGAAGAAACTAAAGGAAATGTTTGATGCCCTAAATAGACTTTATATGATCTGGATTTATGATCGAAACAAAATGAAAACACATAATTATAATATTAACACAGAGGAATAGTGAATAATAATAGAGATATAGTAAAACTTGACTTATATTAAATAAGAAATATGTTGAAACTATAAAATGAAGATTGAAAACAAGCTTTCTAGAATGGTGGCAGCTTATCTTTGAGAAGAGATTTGAAGGATACACTCATTCAAAATAATATCCATACAATGAGGCTCTGAAGGAATTTTTTCAATAAAAATGAATTCCCAAAACCCTAGACATCCAAAAACCTAACCCTAGGAAATGAAGTGTCAAAAGTCATGTGGGCCCCGTTAGGGTAAGTTAGTACATCAACTTCTCGGTGTTGTAACTTTTGAATATGATCTTCATTTATGGTGAACAATAGCTCGTTATAAACTTATTTATGAGTAGATTCATTTCAAAGGCTCAATAAGATCCTTTGACTATCATTAAGGTGCTTGATCATGAAAAAATGTCATTTAGGCCCTCAAAATGACCCCCATAAGTTTGGGACCCAAAAAACTATTAAAAATAGTAAGTTGCCAAAAACTTGTTTTAAGCCAGTTGGAATAGGTGGGTGGTCGCTAAGATCCTCCTAGATAAATCCTCCCCCCTTAAGAATAAATTGTATCCATTGCATTGTGTTCCCCCATCAGTTGAGGAAATTTCTATTGAATTTGTCCCTGGGTGAGCCACTTTCCTTGGTGCAGGAGTTGTCGGCTTTGACAACTCGATAAAGCTGGATATTATTCTCACGAGTTCCATTGACCTATGTGTCCATGATATTATCAGTGGATGTTTTTTCCATGTAGTTATGGTTGAGTTTTGTTGGAGATAATTGTTCTTATATCTCTGAGGTGTCCAAACATTCTGGAAAATAAGGACAAAGGAGGTCCACATTGAACACTAGGTACAAGTCAAGGAAGGGGGGAAGGTTGAGCTCAAAATTATTGTCACCCATAGCCTTGGTGATGGTTTAAGGTCCACAATAGAGTGGAAGAATCTTCCAATGATTCTGTGTAAGGCGTTCTTTCTCCAAGTGCAACCAAACTTTGTCTCCCACATGAAACTAGTGTGGCACCCGGTGTTGATAATGGCATTGATTGTACTTGTCATTGGAATTCTAAAAAATATATGGAACCTATTGGTGGATGTCTTGGATTCGCTCAATAAATCAGGTGGATTTTTCAGCTTCAGTTGGATCATGCAATGATTCTACCATGGTGGTCACAAGGGGTAGTGAAAATCCATGGGACCCAATGGTTGAAATCCCAACCCCACCTGAAAGGGGTTGTGGTCGGTTGAGCTATGTAGTTATCTATTGTAGCTATGATGAAAATTGGTAAGAATCTCATCCCATGTGCAGGGGTTCTTGGAATTATACATGCATAGGATGTGCATGATCATCCAGTTGATTACCTCGATTTGGCCATCCCTCTAGGGGTGGAAGGTAGTAGATTTCGTGAGCTTGGTGTCCAGTAGTGACCAGAGGCTTGACAAGAAAATGTTGAGGAACTGATTGTCTCGATCTAAGATAATGGTTTGTGGGAACCCAAAGTGTACCCGCACTTTTTAAAAGAAGAGCTTGGAAGTGGCCTCTGTTGTGATGATATTATTGCAGGAGGCCAGAATCGCCATCTTGGAAAAGTGATCAACAACCACAAAAACACAACCATTTCCCCACTTCATGGATTGAAGGCCTAACATGTAGTCCATTAATATGGATTCCCAGGGCATGTGAGGAGTTGGAAGAGTAGTGTACAAGCCTTGTTTCTTAGTGGCCATTTTGGAAATAACAGAGATGGTGTAGGACCAGATATACTTGATGACATCCTATTGAATTTTCGGCTAGTAGAAATGTCATTGTAGCACTGCCACTGTATTTTCCATGCTGAAGTGTCCTGCCACCCCACTATAGTGGGATTCCAAAATCACCTTTGTTCGCTCACTTAATGGACCACAGATATGGCCCAAATGGCACAGTATCCCTTCATGAAGATGAAAATTAGTCACAACTTTTTTTGCACCCAACATTTGGTAAGTGTTGGTGAAGTCAGTATCTGTCTCATAGAGGTGGGGCCATCTAGAGGTCTCATGTTCGCAAGAGTATAGAATCACGGTGAGTTTTGCGACTGGAGGTTGGCTGATGCAATCAATGACTTGGTTGGTACTTCTTGTTTTATACGTGATGATGAGGTGGAACTACTGCAAATATGTGGACCACTTCTGATGGCGATCATTATGCAATTTTCCTTGTCTCTGCATGAAATGCAATGGATTATGACTAGTGTGGATTGCACAATGGAGTGCATTTATTTATCATAATTACGGTACTTATGAACAACATTTGGTAGTGTCTCACTATGATAGGACAGAGGTTGGTTGTGCTAAGTGAGGACTGTGCCCACAACATAATCTGAAGCATCTATCTCGATCTCAAAGTGATGTTGTAGGTCAAGTAATGAAAAAATTGGGATGAGAACAAGAGTTTTTATAGATCATTGCACGCTTGTTTTTGGGACAGGACCCTCACAAACTTATCCTTACCACCACCCCTAGTTACTTTGCTGAGGGCCCATGCAATATGGGAGAATCCCAACACAAACCTACAATATAAATTTCTAAGGAATAAGAAGCTTTGAAGCTTAGTGAGTGTGGTTGGGGCTGGTTAGTCACGTATGACTTGGATCTTGGCTGGATCCACATGTACACCATGTTCATCAATAATGTATCCTAGGTCTGGACCTTGTCCATGCCGAATGAACAATTTTCCATGTGAGCATATAGCTTGTATTACTGAAGAGTGTGCAGAACTTGTTGAATATGTTGTAAGTGCTCCACCCAAGTCTTGTTGTAGATAAGGATTTCATCCAGATACATGACTACAAAAGAGTCAGTGAAAGGCTGAAATATATCATCCATCATCCTCATGAAATTTGTTGGGGCATTTTTCAAACCAAAGGGCATGACTAGCCATTCAAAAAGACCTTTTTTTTACTTGAAGGAAGTCTTCCATACTTATGTATTCTCTATTGGGACATGATGATAGCCAAACTTCAGATCAATCTTACTGAAGTATTTGGACCCTTGCGTTGATCAAGGATAATGTTGATTTGGAGAATTGGGTACCGGTTCCTGACTATTATTTTTTTTGGGCTCGATAATCAATGCAAAGTTACGAGGTCCCATCTTTCTTCTGCACCAACACATTTGGGCTTGCAGAACATGATGAGATGGGTCGGATGTGCCCCTTGTGAAGTAGTTCTTGGATTTGATGTTGGATCTCCTCATTTTATAACAGGGACATGTGATAGACTATCCCATTGGATAGCAGTGCGTCGAGGGTTAGATCAATGGAATGCTTGACCTAACAATGCATCGGTACCCATGTAGGTGATGAGAAGATATATTTTTATTCTTCCACGACCTTATCCACTTGTTTCTGTGACATGGAGAGGTCGGTCATGGAGGCCATGGATGTGGATACAACCTTTCTCTCACTCTGAGAGTGAATCATGAAGAATAAAAACTTCCCAGTATGAGAAACGACCTTCCTGTATTTCTTGGCAGAGATAAAGGAAATAGAACTAGGTGGGACTACCTCAGCTATCCTATACAATTTCTTATTCAAAGTAATAATAACACTGTGAGGACTAGAATCATATACAATATGAAATTTCCATAAATAAGGTTGTCCCAAAAGAACATCACAAACTTCAATGGGAGAAACATCATGCAATACCTCATCTTTGAATGGCTTGATTTCATATGACATGAGACAATGTTGGCTGACATGAATATTGCTTCCTTGGTGGAGCCATCTGATGGTGTAGGGTTTTGGGTGTGGCATTGTCGGAAGGGATAGTTACTTTATTACCTATGATAATATTATGTTCTTCTAGCTATCGTTATCAATGATGAAGTGCAACAGAGTGCCTTTCAACCACATCTGTGAATGAAATAGGTGCTCTCCTTCCTCTGGCTCATCAAGTTCACCAAACTAGATCTTGGTTGTAGCAACGGTGGCACTGGGTTCTACGTCAATGACCTGTCTCCCATTTTTTTGTTCTAACTCAGAGTAGGATATTTCATCTGATTCAAAGGATTTCACCTCATCCACTAATGACTACTTTTAGTGGGACTCAACAGTGTTATGTCAGGGGATCTTATGGAAGTTGCACCACTTCCTAGTATCCTTCTTTGTTTTTCCATTGTCTTTATTTTCTTGTGGCTTGCACTGCTTGTCCTAAGGTTTCCCATATTTTATCTATCATTTGTTATGTAGGTTTGGGATGCCCTTTCCCTCCTTTTTCTATGTGGGGTTCCCAAACCCAAAATGGCACCTCTTTTGTTTAATCTTCTGCTCAATTTTGAAAATATATTGATAGGCCATTCCAAAGAATGATATGTCCCAAAAATCCATTTATTTTTAGATGTATCTATGTAGAATGCCACAATACTTTTTCACTAGACATCACTCATAATATTTGATACATAGATTAGTGCACAAGGTATGGAAGACATTGCTGAAATCTAACACATTTTGGTCTCTTTCCTACTGAAGTGTGGTCCATATTGTATACAAGTCGTCATAACTTCCAACATGGTAGTATTGTTCCTTAATAACATCCCTAAAGGAACCCCAAGTGGGTGAAAATGAAAATAATGTAGATCTCTCCATTTCCTTTTCCTCACAGAAAGTCTCCCACCAATATTTGACATGGGGGAAGGCCATGAGGAGAGAAAATGTAATATTTTCTCTATTGAAAACAATGTGGATCGAAAGATACCCTTCTCGAAGGTTTAACAATTTATCTACAACATCCAAATATATTTTCCCTTCAAGTATAGGAATATAAAAATTGATCTATACCTTGAAGGGGGAGGCGCCTTCGCTTGAGGTGGATGCATCACTTGTCAGCAGTCGTCGAAGGATTTGTGCAATTTTTTCCATCATCTCGTTCCTCTGTCACTCGACGGATTCCTCGAGAAACATTTTTAAAGTATATCCTATCCCATCATATTTATTTTCTCCCTCCATGGATGGTTTTGTGGGCATGCGAGAGAAGTTTTCCTCAAGAGAAACAATCTTGATACCCAACTCTCTATACCATGACTACGTTGGGGACATGCACTAAAAAACGACAAGGAGCAGACCACTCTAATACCATTGATCTGGATTTATGAGCAGAACAAAATGAAAACACATAGTTATAATATTAACACAGATGCACCATGAATAAATATAGAGATATATTAAAAATTGACTTCTATTAAATAATAAATATTATGAAACTGGAAAATGCAGACTAAAAACAAGCTTGCTAGAATGGTGGCAACCTATCTCTGAGAAGAGATGTAATGGCTATGCTCATTTGCAAGAAGATGAGTACAATGAGGATCTAAAGGAATTTTTGCAATAAACATGAATTCCAAAAACCTTAGACATCCAAAAACCTAACCCTAGGATATGAAGCGCCAAAAGTCATGTGGGCCCCATTGGGGTAAGTTAGCACATCAAAATCCTGGGGTCGTAACTTTTTCATACAATATTTTTTTAGGGTGTACAGTAGATTGTTGGAAATTTATTGTGAGCTTCATTTCATAGGCTCAATCAAAGCCTTTGCATACTATTGAGCTACTCAATTGTGATAAAATGTCGTTTAGGCCCTCAAAATGGCCCCTAGAAGTTTGGGACCCAAAAGTCTGCTAAAAATAGTAACTTTCCAAAAAACAGATTTGAGCCAGTTGGAATACATGGGTGGCCACCGAGATCCCCCCATATCATTATGAAAGAAATAACACGTTCCAGAAGCTTACTCTAAGGAATCAACTCAAAAACATGACAATGAACATTTTAGAAACAATCTCCAACTATTTCATGAGAATCTTGTAGATCAAGGACTAGTTAGCAGCTATTGGATAACCAGTGAATGACGTTGAGCTCATGACTAATACACTCAATGCATTTCCTTCCTCTTTGGACCCATTTTCTCAAAAGGATTTGAGCAAGAAGAAAAATACCCAAGTTTGACAAGTTATGGTCAGATTGTACCCAAGAAGAATCTAGGTTGATATCCAAATCATAGAAAACAAATCATGAACAAAACCAAACTCTTCTCTCTCATGTTAAGAAAAGGAAAGAGAGAACAAAATTCAGTTTGAAGAAAGATAAAATACCACGTTATAAGAAGGATGTGTCAAAATTCATATGCTACAACTGTAAGAAGATGAGACATTATGACTCTCAATTTCCTCATAAGAATGAACAAGGATAGCATCATGCACATTCAATTGACATGGAAGAGTCCACACCACAAGAAAAGAAAAGGGAGTCGAAGGATGAAGATTATTTATTTTAGATAGTGGTTCTTCAAATCACATGATCGATAAGTAGAATACAACTCAAATGGGAAAGCAACATTCAGACTCGAAGTTTGCATATCAGGTTTGATATTTTATATTTTTATAGCTTAAATACATGTTGTAACTGGAATATTAGTGTTTAGAGTTGCATTATTGTTATTTCTATCAAATTTTTAGTAACACTTGAATGTTGTTGATACAATGATCATTAAGAAAATACTCATTTTTTAGTATTAATAATACACTTATTTGCAAGATGAAATTGATCTCTTCTAGGATATGTTCTTAGTTCTTAGCTTTGTCCTAAGCATGTTACTATGAGGAATGATTGGTCACAACATTGGAATATTGTTGAGGAGTTTTGTTCTTATTTCTTCTTATTGTATTATGTTTTTACTCTTGTTCCTAGAGAGGTCACGGGTGATAGCTCTCAAAAGGAGCTACTATTACGATTGTTCCCTTTCTTGTTTTTATTATTGTTTGTATCATAAGGATATTATTATTGTCTGTTATTTTATTTTGTTGTTGCTCTTATTTTCGGCAGGTCACAGGTTATAGCTTCGAGAGAGAGTTATAATTACGGTTGCAGGAGGAAACAGATTAGATGGTATCTAGCTCATACATGGAGCATGTTGTTCAGACATAGAGTTGTGAAAATGACCATACCATCCATGTAATGAAGGAGAAGAGGACAAAGTTGGAACCTTATGATAAGAAGGGTACTTTTGCATGATACAAAGTATATTGTATGGAGATTGATTGCAAGGATAAGAAGGCTATGGATATGACTATACACATCCATATAGTTTAGTTGAACACTCTTTAGATCGTCATGAAGAGTCATTAGAGCCAAAAGGGCCTACCCATAATCATTGAAGTAACCAGAATGAGGCTAACATGGTCCTATGATACATTGCAGATATATGACATAGATGAGCTATATCATGGGGAGGAGAAGATGGCTCCACCAATGGTGAGGCAGGTGAACCTACCAAGTACTATCTTATAAGGAACTATATTTTAGAGAGAGTTATCCCTCAAGATCTAGTAGGGAGGAAAAACCTCTCAATGCAATTCATATGATATCAAACATCAGAGGAAGTTGGCATGTGAAGAGGGAGAATATATATTTGGATATTATATAAACTAAGAGGGACTCAATCTTCAGAGGGAGCATGAAGACTCAGAGTGATCATGATCTCATAGAAAGTCAGTTGACTTAGAGGAAGAACAAATCATTCAAAGGAAGAGAGAGACATCTTTTAGGAATGACAGCCAGGTGCCATGAGTTGAGGAGGCTATATCGTAGCCTAAGAGGCTTCTAGGAGACGTGATATCTCCTGGGAGGATCCCTTGTTTCAATAGATTTTTCTACAGTGACACTGACAAAGGAGGAAACTAGTCAGATGGAATGGGATATGGATTTTTCCTTGGTTCCAAAGACCACACAAGTTTTCCATCTATGTGGCGCTGATGAGGAAAATCATTGATTCAAAACCTTCCAATTTTGATAAATATGTTAAGAAGAAAGTGTGTGGAACAATGACATGATGGAAGAGTATCATTCCATCATGAATAATGATGTGTGTAAAATGGTTTTGTGACCAGAAGGGAAGTCAATGGTGACTTCCAAGTTGATCTACAAGATCAAGAATGTTGCATATGACATGATAGAGATGTACAAAGCTTGATTTGTAGCCAAGAGATTCTCCTAGAAGGATGGAGAATATTATGACGAGACACTTTCTCTAGTAGCAAGAATAAGTGTACATAGAGAAACCACAAGATACATGAGAAGGAGTCTCATATCTACAGATTGGAGAAGGATTTGTATGAACTAAAGAAGGCACCCAGGGCATGGTATGTCAGGATACATAGATACCTAATGAGATTGGGGTTTACCAAGAGTGAGGAAGATCCCAACCTTTAATACAAGGTTGAGAATGATTAGTCGTTGATTTTGGTCCTATATGTGGATGACCTATTTTAAGAAGAGATGGTAAACTAATAGTTTGGTGCAAGAGGGAGCTAACTTCAGAGTTTGAGATGAAGAATATAGGTCTAATGCATTATTTCTTGGGATTGGAGGTTTGGTAGATACTAGATGATATTTTCCTTATCCAAGGAAAATATAATGTTGATATCCTATAGAGATTCAAGATGATGGAATGCAAGTCCATGGCCACACCTACGATAAAAAATATGAATCTCTTGAGTGATTCATCTTTAGATTTGGTGGACCCTGTGATGTATATACAATTGATCAGATCCTTGATGTACATGGTTAACACCAGGCCAGACATATGTTTTTCAGTGAACACCTTGAGTCAGTACATGGTTGAGCCTAGACATGTACATTGGATGGGAGAAAAACATGTGTTGAGGTACCTACATGGTACAATTGGATATGGATTGAGATATGTATTGGATGGAGATGTGAAGGTGCAAAGTTATACATACTTTGATTGGGAAGGGACTACAATGGATTGGAAAAGCACGTCAGGATGTTTCTTCAGTCTAGGGCCATGCATGATCTCATGGTTGAGCAGGAAGAATATGTCAGTGGAAATCAATACAATAGAGGTAGAGTATATTTCATCCAGTGTTGCAAGCCATGAAATAGTGTGGCTTCAAAAGTTGCTTGCATGGCTATTTTATCTAAAGTTGGAGCCAAATTTGATATATTGTGATAATAAAAGTTGCATGAAGCTTTCAGGGAATCCTTTCTTTCATGAAAATTCCAAGAATATAGAGATAAAATACCACTATATCCGAGAAAAAGTGAAGAGAGGAGTGGTGGAGATCCAGTACATATCCACAGATGAACAAACAACAACCATTCTCACCAAGTCTTTATATAGGATGAAGCATGAGTACTTCATAGACAAGCTTGGTGTGATGTAGAATCTCCACCCTCATTGAGATGGAGGTGTGATGTTTCTCTTCTATCCAAATAACCCCTTTGGCCAAGGGTTTTCTAGATCAATCATAAGAGATGACTGGGGGAGTAATTCACAACCATGTACAAGTATTTCCTATGCCATGCAAGGTATATAGGTGTGAATAAGACTACTGGGAGAGGAGAAACATCACAGTGTAGTCATGATACTATGGCAGTAGTTATGTGCTACTAGACAACATTATAGTAGTTGTGTGATACTAGTTGATTGCTACATAGTCATGATACTATAGCACTAGTTGTGTGCTACTAGACAACATGATAGTAGTTATGTGCTACTAGTTGATTACTACATAGTCATGAGACTATGGTAGTGGTTGTGTAGCACTAGATAGTAGTTGTGTACTTCTATGAAAATAGTTGCTTAATATTTTTGGGACTCATCATTGTGCACACCCTTGTTTTGTTTCAGGGGGGCTGTTGGGGTACATGCTCAACTATATACTTAGTTACATACTCATTTTTTCCATTTTTCCTACTATTTACGAGGACTGTTACTTATAGCATGTCTATTTATAGTAGGTCTAGTTTTAGCCAGTGGATTCATGTCTGAAACACCATGGGAAAATACCATGGGTTTTCAAAACCATGGGCTCATAAACCACCATTTGACAATTCCTATTTTTTAGCTACCATTAATCCAATTCCTATTTTTTAGCCACCATTAGGAAAATTACTATTTTTTCGAAGATAATTCCTATTTCCTTAATTTTAGGATATATTTATTATTTCATGGCTATAGAGAACACTTTAGTAATAATATTATCCTCCTATGGAAGTGAGCATTACCCATCTAATACTTGGAGTTAGCTCACTTCACTTATTTAGTGACTTTCCATAATTAGCAAATTCTCACTCAATTAGGACTTTAGTTCCATTCTTGGACTCTACTCTTATTCTAGGAGATATTTTCTATTATGGAATGCATGCTAACTTCATGTATATTTCTAACTAAGTTTGCACCTATATTTTTTACCTTTTCTTATTATTAACAACTTTTGACTTTAGTTAATTGTTTATGTTGTGAGAAGTTACTTTTTTGCTTGAGTATGCACATGGAAACCCCAACCTAGTGTGCATTACTCCTCATGTGGAAAGTCCTTTATATTGTACTCATTATCAAAGATTAATGCATTCTCATTAGTGTTGGTTTCTTAATGTCTTATGTGTGAAGTTTGATTCTATTTTTATCTCTCCTCTCTCTCTCTTTTGTAATTAGCTAGTGTAGTATTTCCTTCTCACAATTAGGTCTTGGGTTAAGGTTTAATCCAACATATATCTCTAATGTGAAAATATTATTCCAGTAATAATGATATGGCATTTCAAATCTAATTTGTGTCTATTATGAATGAGTTGAGTATGTGTATGTATATTTGTAATTCTTAGTCCTAAATAGATTATCATACCTAAGTTACATGGATGCCAATTGGAGCAATGTTTTTTATGTTTAATCCTTTATCCCTATCACAAGACCGCATCGTCTCTATGATCCTCTTTGCATCTCCAGTGAGACCATCCTTGACCTTGGCCAAGGATTTATATGTGACTTCTTTGGTGTTTTTTTGGACTACTTTCGATGAACCATGGCTCTAAAACTCCCCAGTGTTAACAAGGATGATACATGAGCAAGTGTGGACTGGAAAAATGTGAACCCAATAGTAATAACACTCCTCCTAACCCTTGTTTTGAGGCATTAGTACAAACCAACAAATATTTATGTGGGTTTGTGTTCATGGCTAAAATTGACCATCATCAATATTTAGGAAATCACCCGGTCAGGGTCCCAATTAGACCCTTATTAATTTGGTGTGGTGATCCTAATCGGTATGTATGACCAGTTACCTCAACCTAAAACTAACCTAAAATAAGTTCTTAATATAATATAAACTAATATACCTTAAACTAACCCTAAATATAACTAAGGTTAACCGAAATAAGGGCTCATTCAAGCCACATGAATGTTTGCTCCTGGGAAATGAGACTTTCGATATGATTCCTTATATGCAAATGAAAATTCCATTTAATCTAAGATGCAAGAAACAAAAAGGAAATTTAATCTATCATGATCAGGAAAAGGAACAGTCCTAATCTTCATCAAGCGAAAGGGAAAAAGGAACCAGAGTTGGATCCAACATAAAGGTAAGCTAATAAATCATTGAAGCAGTTCAATGATTTATAGTTATTTAAACATATTTGCATTTACAACTATCCAATAAACATTTATTAGATCCTTTCGCACATATACCCAAACCCAAATGTCATTAAATGAATTAAAGATAAATAATACTCATTACATTAAATAAATAGTTCATATAATGTAATGATAATCATCATGAAGATAGGATTCTTTAGACTGATAAACAATTATTAGATAATACATATGATTCTACTTGAATCCTATATTCAATTTAATCTGACTCTATTCAACCCTGCAAAGATAGATTTGCAATGAATTATGCAAGCATAATTTGTCTAAATTTAGCAACTATGCTAAAATATCAATTTAACTTATCTGAACAGAAGAGAAATCAAATTGAAAAGATGTACTTATTTAATAGTCAAGACTGAAGCACAATACTCATATTAATTACAAAACAAAGAATAATCATCTATGGTTCAGTGCAACAATTCCCTCTCTCCTTTAAGAATCTTACTTTGCAACGATGCTTATTTATCTTCTCTTCATAAATTGGGAATCCTCCTTCCTTGATATGTCAATCCATACTTCCTTTTATACCAAACAAAGTTCCACCAAATACAAAAAAATTACCCATTAAAAATGAGAAAATATTCCTAAAAATGTCACATCCGGCCCCATCTATTGTGCCATGGCTTCTCAAATCAAGTAAGATTTTAACTAGAAGATAACCATAACAGACAATTGTTATCATGAATGTCTCCAGATATTTATTTTTTTATTTCTCATAAGATTCTTCAAATAGATGCCATATCTCGATTTGTTTTGCTTGTCATATTTTGTCTTGACCTTGTAACAAATACATTGATACTTGTACACACACAATTGAAACAAATTAACAACTTGAATATATTAAGAGTGACTATCGAATCTACAATTTTGTAGTTACTCTATATTTAGAGATTTTTCTATCAATTAAAATATAAAAAAAACAATAAAATAAAATAGAAACAAACTCAAATATATGCCTATTAAATATCTTCTCAGCATTCAAACACATACACAAACCAAAAACAAATATATATACAGGAGTAAATTGAAGAATCACTGGACATTGACGATTTGGAACTCAAAATGTTTCGTTGACGAGAGGTAATAACAATATGAATTTATGATCTTCAATATATTTTCATTTCTCATTTACTATAATGATTTCTAGTTTACATTGTGCGACCAATGATTTATTTTGTGTCTTCAAATGATGATTCTTATCCATGTAGAAATCATTTTTTAGAATATCTTACAACATGTTTCAATTTCCTCATCCAAAACTAACCATTCAGACAATGGGAGAGTTATTATTTACCAACATAATACATATTACCCAATATCTCATTATTAAAGATAAATTTGATTCCTAAACATTGAATATAACTTTTAAGAAAAATAGGAAAGATTGAAACAAAGTCATATTCTTTGAAAAAATAAGGACATTTTGGTATGGATTTTGAGAAAATAACAAAGTGAATTTAACCCAAAACATAGAAACATCATTAGTAGCCAAACATAGTAGTAAATAAGTCAAGCACATGGGGCCTATTGGTGGGGGACGGTGATTTTCACCCATCCCACCAGGGATCAAACCCAATCGAGACATTGGCTCGCCTTGATAAAGCTCAGAGGATAGGTAACCCTTCAAAGGATAGGTGACCCTTGGATAGACTTTCCACTCCGGGTGAAGGTCGTGGGATTCATCTACATGGATTTAGAGATTACCCATGCGAGGATTTTTTTTCATTAAGCGACTGTGCATAAACTCTATTAATCAAGACATTAAAATTGTGGAACGCCCGAAGGAAAACCACCATCCTACTCATCGTATGAGATAAATAGAGTGATTATATGTGTAGACAATCTCAATAACAACAATTTCAAATTAAACTAGCGATGTCATAAGAAAGATACGGAGAAGGATTTCAGAATGGGAAGTCACATGGGTCAAAAGTGCTTTGAAAGGATATAATACAATACAAAATTCCAAACCCTCTCATACTAAAAAATAAAATGGGCCATTATGATTTAGATAAGACTGGTATAGGGATAAAAAGATTTAATAAACTCCCACCATGTGACCTCCTCTAACAAAGAAAGATATTCACTGTATACTTCCAGAATTTCAGACCCTGCAAGCTCTATTCTTACCATAGTTTCCATGAAAATAGAGTTGGATTCCCACAATACCAACTTTGAGAAATAACAGAGGCTAGGACGCAAATGAAAAGACGATAACTCTATAAAAACATAAATAAATGTGCAGATCATGAGTAATAACGATTCAGATTGGCGATGTACTCTAAATTGGGTCTCACGTGAATCTATACTATCGACGAGTACAATGGATAATAATACGATTCCAAGTAGTATAGATATCATAAAATTTCAACTACACCTGTTACCAGCATATCATTCCATGATATCGCTGAATGGCTTGAGGTGAGGACTTAATCATGGTGTTCATTAAATTACTTCACGTGATAAGTACGTGGC
The DNA here is from genome assembly GCA_009831015.1 of Picea engelmannii. NCBI lineage: Eukaryota > Viridiplantae > Streptophyta > Pinopsida > Pinales > Pinaceae > Picea > Picea engelmannii. Next base: position 577,782 of record ML795759.1, read on the forward strand.
ACAACTACCATGATCATTGCAATGAGGGTTAATGTAATAGTAGTTAAATGTTGATATTTCATAGTGATAGGACTATAGGAATAAGATCGTGGTAGTAAACTTTACAATTCCACATACATCAATTCGTCCAAGCATAAGCAGTTGAAATATAAAAAAACCTTTCATACCAAACTCAAATAACTTGCAAGCCTTGGAATAATAGAATATAAGTCCAAACTTTGAATTAATAGGATCAAAGGTACACAATAAATATAACAAATCAATTAAACCAATGATCCAAATAAATAATTCCATCATTAGACAAAACTTGAATTCATAACATAAAAAAGATAATCATGATAAAGTTGAGTGAAGTTATTTCCTAGCAGTGTCATATAAGTTAGGAAAGCAAGAATGTTCATAATAACAAGAAATAGTAAGCTCTTGAATTCCAAAAGATAGTGAAATTTGAGTTATGATAGTAATGGATTTCATACATGCACGATATAAATTCACATACAAATCATTCAGAAAAAATAGATAAATTCCTCATAATCACATTTCTAATTTCATGCTTACAATCATGAAATTTGAAATAGATAATCAATATGAATATAAAGAACTATCGTTAAATTTAGTTCCAATTACTAATGAATCCATAATAATGTCCATAAAAAACAAAATCAACAATAACTATGATAAAAATATTCACATCATCATAAGAAAACTAATTAAACTCATAGAAACATAAACAAGATAGGAAAAAACTTTTTATTAAAACCAAAAGGGACCCAAATTTTATATTGTTCAAAAGAAAATTTGGGTGGTTGTTGTTTTCCACAAAAATTGGTGACATTATGGGAAGACCAGTTATCTTTGTTCATGAAAATATAAGAGATAGAAATTTAGATCACATAAAGAAGAAAATCTATTAATTTTGAAATATCAATGCTAATTTCCTTATAACTAATTTCAAAGATAAGAAAAATTACAATCGTACTCATACTCATTCACTTGGTATTTGTAGAGGGAAAGGGATTAAATTAATTTTAATTAAATATAAATGGTAGAATAAGCTTTTGATTTGACTAGTGAGTAGATTTTACTTACCATGAGTAGATTCAATCAGTTTAACTCATCTTTCTTTTACCTGGCATCGCTTCGCTGCCAACGGGCATCCATAGGCCCAGAAATTTTCTTTGACATCATGTATACATTGCCCCATTGCCAATGAGGGTCTTTAGCCCCAACGAGTTTTCATACACTTCCCACACATTCCTATGTATTATAATTTATTAATTTCCTTTTGATAATTATATTTTTTATTGCATTAATTCAATGGCGAATAGGAAGTGGGGTGATATTGAAAGTTACATTGATATATTGCACTTCATGTGGTAAAACTAAGCCTTTCATCTTAAGATTTTCCATTCTGATTGTATTGATTTCATTTATGTAAAAGGGAAATTAAATATGAAAAGACCCCATTTCAAAGTACTTTCCTATGTATTTGGAAACATGTCCTGGAAATTTTTCAGTTTTGGATCCTCACTTAACAAATTTTCATTTATTTCTTCATTATTTTCGGATATGTGAAAAACATAAATATCGCATCATTTTCTGGCATTTATTTTTAACTGGAAATAATATATCTTTCTTACTGACACAGCCTCCAATATTCCTCTTACTGTTCTATTTTTTCCAAATTCATATAAACAATGAAAATTCTTGTCACGACAGTTTACAATAGTTGAATGTTTTTCCAACCAATCCATTCCTATGAGAAAATCACAACATCCTAGTAAAATATTTAGATTTAACTTATTCTCCATTCCATCCATATTTATTGTAGGTCAAATATAACTCAAAATTGCACTAAGGTCTATTAAAATAGATACAGGTTTCTGATTTTGCATACCTTCTATCTCCACCAAGGAAGATTGATGGTGAGCCTCTCGATTTTCTAAAGAAGCATTGATTTTGTGAATGTTTTGAGAAATTCCATTTACTATTCTCACTTCCTAAATATTATGTACTGCTTGATTTTTTTATTTATTTAGAGGACAGTTTTGGTACAGGTGAGGTTCTTTATATCCCCAACACCGTAGAGGTTCCCTAACTATCTCACTAACTGTCTTCTTCATAAATTTTGTAGGTTTATTGTTGTTCTAAACTAACACACTTTATTCTCCAACAAATATGTTTCTCATAACTCATGCAACGTGTGATGGTTGTCAAGGATGTTTAAAAATTTTCTTCTCGGGATCATATTTATCCTTATGTGTATGTTTCCCATATTTTTTGTTTCTAGTTCTTTGTTTAAACTAAGTAAAACATATCTTAGGATGCCTTATTACTTCATCCATTGTCTTAGGATTAAGAAATTCAATTTTTTCTTTGTATGCTTGAGGAAAGCAACTCATGAACATTTAAATTGTTTCCTTCTCCTAATGAAGATAAGGTACTTATCTCATCGTATTTACAAAATTAGTCACAAAATATTCAATGGGCATCTATCCCAGCTTAAGGTCATGGAATTTTGTGGCCTTTTCATCATAATATGGTTATGTTAAATATTTTTGTTTACAATAATTAATGAATATTTTCCAGTTTATCTCACTACTCCTAATCTTGTTGACCATTTTTGTCTCCTGCCACCAAATGACATATTTTACATTCAATTGGTACACAACTAATCTAGCCCTCAAATTCATGGGATAATTATAATTTTGAAAATATTTACTCATGTTCAGAATCCAAGCTTCTACTCCCTCCTCAGACTCACCATCAAAACTTGGTGGTCTTATTTTCTTAAACTTACCAAAAAAATATTCCTCATGCCATTTCCTTTTCTTTGTTTTAGGTATAAGTTTCTGCAATGTGTTGTTATTTGAGTTATCTTCACTATTTTCTTCATCTAAAAACTATGTTTTATCACTATTTTCTTGATAGTCCTTACGCTTGTGTGACTCTTAATTAGAAAGTTCCTTTTTGGCATTACTAGAAGTTTTCCCTATTTGTCTTAGTTGTTTCATATCAATCATGTTTTTAAAAAGGATTTCATTCAACTCTTATTGTTCTTTACTTGCCTTGAGTAAATTTTCATTATCTACCTCTATGCTTTGCAATTCTTCTTTTATACTATGTATCATTTATAATAGTCCTCCAGAGTTATCTTTTGGTTGCTCACTATTTAGTTCCACATATATCTGTGGTCAAATTTGCGTTGATCTACTAATTTCTTCATCCATGTCAATTTGTTATTTAATTATGATATATGTGCAAAACATAGTGACTCCAATCCTTTCTCTTATAAGATATCTATGTATTATATAAACCAATTTTTTTTTTCTTTGATCCCATAAGGTCGTAGTGTTTTAACCATTCTATGATACCTTTTGTAACATCTCCTATTACCAATATTTTTTTTTAAATACTTTTAAAAATGTATATTGTATATCTATACCTAGCATTTCCATTGTAAAAACTTGAAATAATTGTTTTCACAAATGATCATTCGATATTCTTATGTATTGGTCATGGTGTTTCCATGACAGGCCAAAGACTCATTGACATTCAATACCATGATTCAACTCTATCGTCACACCCATTGGTAGTATTACACGAGAATTTTCTCATTCATAGGCATTGTAACTTGTGTTGTTAGTTTTTCCTGATATGATGTTAAACATATAGTCTCAATATTTTACTCATCATTACCCATGTATATGGTAGGCATGTCATGTTTCTAAATATTCTAGACATCTTGCATTATAAGTAAATTTGCATTTTAATTTTATTGGAAATCCTTAAATCCCTAGGTTAAATATTTAATTATGAATTGAAGATTATAATTTTTATTGATAAATAATTAGACAAACCCCATATAAACCTTTAATATCCATGAGGGACATAATTCTAACTCTTTTCTTTAAGTCATGATGCACTAGTAATTTGACTGAGTCATTGTTCTAATGCTACAATGGCAAGTATATATATATATATATATATATATATATATATATATA
>ML795759.1:581822-613134 GCA_009831015.1 Picea engelmannii
GAGAGAGAGAGAGAGAGAGAGAGAGAGAGAGAGAGAGAGAGAGAGAGAGAGAGAATGAATGTGATGGTTTTTGTCTTGATAAATTTTAAATCATTCCAACAAAATTCTTAATTTCTTCATGATTTCCATCACAATCCACACCTACGACTATTACCTAGAGTGATTGATCATCCATCACACCTTGGTTATGAAATTGGAAATAATGTGCACTTGTTTAATTATTAACCATAAGTAAGCTCATATATAAACATGTAGTTATCCACTAAAGAATGATTAGTATGGGCCACATCTTGGCACCATTTATGAATATTGATAGTCCTAATCATATCCTATACTACCACCCTTTAATGCAGTGTGATATCCAAGTTTTGGTATCATTCATTGTTCAACATAGTTGGATGGTGAGATAAGGAAAAATTACACTTTGCTATGTGAGATAAATGGTTTCATCATTTAACTTTTACACTTGTATACAATCTCAACCATTTGTATGATGATTACCAATGTTTGTAAGAGGTGAATCATTCTCCTTTGTTATCATGGATCATATGGATTAGGTTATCTCTGGTAATTTTATTTTGTAATTGTTTAACTTGTATAATTAATTACCTAGTGTTTTACATGTAGGTCGACAATATTTGGGTTTAGTGATTCTCCCAAAAATAACATGGTTAGTCTCCTTTGAGGATCAAGGTAAACAATGTGGGAAGCGTTTTTTTCATATGGATGGTAAAAATAGCTTAGTATTGTATTTTATAACATAGTTATCAAAACTTGGCTATCAATTTGTAACGGCCCATCATTATGAAAACTAAAGAAACATACAACATGAATTTGTTTTGTTTCATTAGGAAATATACATCACAATTAATAACAACATCATTGACACACCATCTAATACTAACAAAACAAAATTAATGCATTAACAATAATTCACTCCTCAAGCTGACACATCCTTAATTTAGTAATGACATATAATCAACCATCATCATAAATGAAATAACGACACAAATTAACAGCATCCCCCACTACTCATCATTGAAATAGATAACAACGCTTCAACGAAGGGTAGCGACACATAAACATAATAGATTAGCAGATTAGCACATATTGAAAGCTTGAAGCAAATTCCAATAACATTCAACCAGACAAATGATATAAATGTCTACCCTCCCATCCTACCTTGCAATGGTTAGGACCTCCACAACACATAAGAAACACTCAAGCCCAGGTTCCAATTTATTTTAACCATTTAAGGTATCAAGTCAGGTGACTGTTCTGAGGAACAAGGAGGTGTCTACATCCCACTAACACAATAAATCCAAGTAACTAGGTAAATCAACAACATCAACGATCATCCAAATCATCAATCCATCAATCCTAAACATCAATTAACCAAGGCACAAGGGTAATCATTCGCATAACACATCATAGACCATAATAAATCCAAGGCGCAAATGTCAGTATCAGTTATATTCCTGGGGCAAATCCCAGTCACTTAATCATGTACTCATCAACAATTAAATGACACAAGAGAAACAGAATTTAACATAATCATACATCGACATACTAATGGTACAAGTAATCTAACCACATTAATTCAAGGCACAAGAGAATCATTTTACTAAATCCATTATATGATGACATAAGAGAAGGCACAAGTTAAATGACTTTAGTTATTTGTTGTGTAAGGAAATCTCATCACATACATAAAATCATACATCGCCTTGAGTTGAGGCACAAGGGTATCATCAATTAATTCATTGCATAAAAGATCTAAGGTCTAACAATCATTCACCACATCATAAATTCATTATGTGCAAGTAGTCTAACCTCTAAGAAATCAACATTACACTACATTTTGGTGCACACAAGGATCCTAGCATCTAATAATCAATCATACTTCAATAATATTAAAGGCGCAATAGTAATGACACACATGACAATAAAAATGAATAGAATGGAACCCCGTAGTTTTATAAATCCAGTCGAGTATTTCACAATTTAAGGTTAAGCAAGTGAGTTAAGAACAGGACATGGATAATTTGCATATTAAATCTTTCAACTTATAAGAGTGTTTCAAGAATGATAGTTATTTATTATAACCACTATGAATTAACTCCTAGTTGTAGTCCTTGAATAGTTAAGGTAAGGCACGAAAACAAGTGCGCTAGTATCAATAATCAAGGTGTGGATAAACAAGAAATACAACTTCTATAGGATCTCCATAGAAAGTTTTGCAAGTTACGAATGGACTGGGGTGCTATCTAGCCAATTTACTTACATAAAAATATAAGTTCATAAACATCATTAAATTTTCAATGAAGATTCTACTCCAAACAAATTGTGAAGAAAAGGTTATTTACCTTGTTTATATACCATTAAGGATACAACTATCAAGGAATACAACAACCAAAGGTAATTAGGGGACTTGGAAAAATATATTTGGTGTACTCATTGTTAAAGGAAAATCAGATTATAACAACAAAATTCCAGTGTTAACTATGGTCTTTTTAAAATAATAAAACAAAGAAACATTTTAAGAAAAATGGCCTTGCGTTACTCAACTCAGTAGTTAATACAATATAGTTTACATTTAGGACACCTATCATCAAATGAAACTATGTAAATAGTTAAGTACAGGAACGACCTTCCCCAAATATGAAGAAGCAAAGGACCGCAAGCACACCAGCAAATGAAAACGGGTGAGGTAAAAAGTCTGGCTAAGGAAACGCTGGAAAAACTTGTCTCTCAACGCAAAGAATTACAATGGAAAACCGTAGTCCAGACTCATCGAAACACAAAGATGATTTTCCTAGAAAATATTCCATGCGTGGAAGAGGAAAATCACAGGGGTTTAGGAGATAAAAATGAGAAATCCATTGCGTAAAGAGGAGTAAAACACTAAGCGTTGGAAGATAAATTTGTTGGGTGGAAGGGAGTAAAACACTGAGCATTTGTAGGGAATTTCGTTGTGTGGTCAATAATTTGAGTAAAAATAGAGGTTTCATATTAATGGAAAACACATGCATACCTGAGTATCATATGAGCATAGCCTTAATGGATCGTATAAATTTAACAATTGAGATCGCTCCCAGCAGATCTATACATCAAATTATACTTCAATGAACAACTGTAGATATTACTTTATAATGTACCATTATGATATCACCAAGAATGCATGAGTTTTATAAATATTCAGACCCAAAATCCATTAACATCAATATCCAATCCATAATAGTACCTTGAATTTGGTTAACACATAAATAATTAAATATACAGTATTGTGACAAGGTGATAGTGGCAGCAGAGTTGCACATCTATCTGAAAACCATCATAGTTCCTTCCCAGCTTGCACCTCGTCGATGCACCTTCGCCTTCTTTCTAATCGTTGATATTTCACTCGTACCTCCTAGCCAACGCTAGGGGTACTCTTCTTCTCCCTTATCCCCCTGAGCTGCAAAGGGGCCATGCACAATACAAGATGAAACTCTAGCTCCCAGCTCACCTCACAAGGTCAAGCTACCACTCTCCTTTCGAGTTGGGTATCCCAACTCCCACAAGAAAAACCAGTCATGGAAATTTCGGTAGCATAACCTTGTGCATGCCCGTCATCTCCCATTCCTCTTATCTCCATTACTTTTATATATTTCTTCTTAGTTACCACTTGCCAATTGTGCGTTAAATTATTTTTATTAAAAATTAATTAGGAAATACTCTCCCCCTTAAACTTGTCACCCGATCCCTTAGTTGAACTAGAAATTCATTTATTTAATTAAATTAATTTCCAATTGCCCTCACCCATCCTAAAAGCGCTCCTTGTTGTCCCTTTATTCCCTCAATTTCCTTTAATGAATGACACATTTCTTAAAACTTAGTTGAGTTTTATTTAGTAAAGTTCTCTAGACTAGATTCCTTTCTATGTTCCACATTCCTTTATGCATTCATTTCCCCTTTTTCTAAGTTCCAAATTAGCATGTCTTGCACACAAACAATAATTAATATTTAGATAAATTATTTCTCCTTTAAATTCTTAATTGATTTTTTTTCTTCATCCCCCTTTTATTAAATGATTAATTATGTTTTTTGTCTTCTTACCCTATGTAGACATAGGCTTAAATTTCAACTAGGCTTAGCATTTTTTTATCGAAAATTTATAATTAATAAAATTACTCATTCAACATTTATTTTACGGCTGAACATGTCAACATAAAATATAGTTTTCTAGGCACCTAGGTTCATTCTCTCACCTGTGTTAAAATCGCTATGTTCCCTTCAAGATGCACTACATGCTCCAAGGGTGCCACTCACTTTTGTTCGTGTTTTAATTGTGCGACATGCCCTTCAAGACACACTACATGCTCCAAGGGTTCCGCTCACCGTTGAATAATTTTGGTAGTTTTCCAACCTTTGGAGTCAATACTCCATCAGGAGACCTTGTGGGAGACTAAGGGACTCTAAGGAATAAATACCCTGCCTTATTGTGCGCCCCTTAGAATATTCATAAGAGACTGTCTCGGTCTGCCCTCATGACATCGTGGATCTCTCGAACCAGTTAATCGTTAACCTACAATTCAAGCCGCAACAGGAGTGATAGTAGGTTGTGGCAGGGATGTTGCCACACCTCTCCCTCAATATCTTTGGTTGTTGTGCATGGCCCCTTTACTCCCAATGTGATTCTGATTAGAAAGCAATCGTCAGCCTGCATCCATCAATGAAACAAGTCAACAATCCATAAGAACATCATAATATACCTTCTCATATTTCACATATGCAAAAACAAAAATACCCAAACCATATATAGTCCACTCCTTGACTCGATCTAGAATCCAAGGAGGTCCATTGATGCAATCCTCATCCCCAATATTTTAATGTCCTGCACACTCAGGAAAACCCATCCATAACACTTTCATATACATATATAATCAAATAATGTAACATCATAGTCCATAAGCATCATCATCGAAATCCATAAGAGAAACACTCAATCATATAATGAACCTGATCACTTGCACACAAGTGTCCTCGAAGAATAAGTCAAATCATGTGTGTGCAAGAGAGGGATGTTACATACACCCCCTCTTGTTTTAAACTTCATCCTAAAGTTTCAAAGTATATAAGTGTATAAAATAAAGTATCTGACAATATCTAAATGTCTAACAATCAAACAAAAATGGAAATTGTTGGAGTATATCATATGCGTCCTCCCAAGTAGCCGAGTGTGGACTATAATTGTCCCACTAGACCTTTACCTGATCGACTATTTGACACCATAGATGTCGAATGCGATGGCATAGAATTCAGATTGGTCCTGCCATGAGCACACCCTCTTCTAATACCTGCAAATAACTCATGTCAATCACATGTGTAGGATCGCTAGCATAATGTCTCAAAACATATACATGAAAAACATCATGCATACACCTCAAATAATTAGTCAAGGCTAGTCAATAGGCCACGATCCCTTCCCTTTCCACAACCTTGACAGGTCCCATGAACCTAGGAGAGAGTGTAGCACCCTTTCCAAACTTGATCAAAATCTTGTGTGGTTTCACCCGCAAGAAGACTTGATCACAAACTTCATAGATACGGTCAACGTGATGTGCATTGCATAACTCTTTTGTCGATTGTGTGCTTCCTTTATCCTTTGTCTTATCATTTGCATTTTCTCAAGTCCATTTCTTGGATTTCTTCTGGTCCTACCAGGAACCTATCCTCAAGTTGATCCCAACTCAAAGGCATTTGACATGGTCACCCGTAAAGAAACCCAAAAGGCGTTATCTTAATGATGCTTTGATAGTTAATGTTGTGTGAAAACTCTACTAGTGGAAAGAACTCTTCACAACTCTTTTTTTGGTCCATTACGGACATATAAACATATCCTCCAATATTTGGTTCGTTATTTATGTTCGCCCGTCTATCTCTCGGTGATATGCGGTACTAAAGTTAAGTTGGGTTCCCAAGGCCTCTTGGAAACTAGTCCAAAATTGTCCTGTAAACACTGATCCTTGATTAGATATGATCCTCTTAGGCACACCATGCAGTATCATTATCTTGCTGATAAAAACTCTAGCTATGCCTGGAACCCAATATGTCGTATGCATATGGATAAAATGTGCACTCTTCATTAGAATTTCAACTACCATGAAAATAGAGTTGTACCTCCTTGTCGTCAATGAAAATCCAACAATGGAGTCCATTGAAATGACTTCCCATTTCAATTCTGGAATAGCCTGTGGATGTAGTAATCTTGTTGGATGTCTATATTCAACCTTCACTTGCTGAAATTCTCAACATCTCACCACGTAGTTGAATATATATTCATTCATCCCCTTCCATAAGAATAAGGGTTTAAGTTCTACCCTCATCTTTGTGACTCCTGAATGAGCCATGTACACTACTCTATGATTCGTTTAAGATCAAACTTCTCAATTCGTCATTAGGCAGTACGTAAATATGGTTATTATACCTTATTAATCCATCATTGTCCACAGTAAATCCATCCAAGTTTGGTACCAACATGGTGTCTTGTCCAATATTTTCCTTAACCTATTTATACCATTCAACATCCCATTGTATCATTAGAATAATTTCATGAAGATTCATCCGAAGAGGTACCACCGAGAAATATTCATGGTCTCTGAATCAAAACATCTGCCAATATGTTTATTGTTCCTTTGATGTAGGTAATCTCACAATCATATTTGCTAAGCAGTTTCGACCAATGACTTTGCCGTGCATTCAAGTCACCTTGAGAAAGATGTGCCGCAAACCACAGTGTTCTATTTTCAGTTCGAATTTTCATCCAATCAGGTAGTGTCTCCACACTCTCAGGAAATACACAATGGCCAATAAATCCAAATAATGTCTTGCATAGTTCACCTCATGATTTCTTATCTTTCTTGAGATGTAAGTGATCACTCGACCGTCTTGCATCAAAACTTCGCCTAAGCCTTCCTTGGATTCATTTGTTCATACCAATAAATCCTTGTCCATGTTAGGGACTTTTAGTATCGACGTCGTCATCAACAAATCCTTGAGCCTTTGAAATGATTCTGTGCATTTCTCGGTCCAAAAAACTTCTTGTTTTTCTTTTGCAACTCCGTGATCATATTTGATATCTTAGAAAAACCCTTGATGAATTGTCGATAATATCCAGCTAAACCCTTGAAGCTACGTACTTCGGGTACGCTCATTGGCGGAGGACATTCCATAATAGCCTCTACCTTCACTAGATCCACAATGATACCCTCGTTGGAGATAGAATTCCCTAAATAATGAACCCTCAATTGATAAAAGAGTATTTCAACAATTTCCCATATAATTTGTTCTCTCATAAACACTGTAGTACCAAGCACAATTTTTTTCATGTTCTTCCATCGCCCGAGAATATATCAAAATATTGTCAATGAATACTTGAACAAACTTGTCCAAGTATTAGAAAAACACCCCATTCATAAATCTCATGAATACTCCTGGGGCGTTTGTCAGTACAAATGGTAAAACGGTAAACTCAAAATGTCCAAACCTTGTCTGGAATGAAGTCTTAGGAATTTCTTCCTCCTTGATCCATAACTAGTGATATCTTGATCTCAAGTTGATATTTGAAAACACTTTTTCACCCTTCATTTGATGAAACCAATCATCTATTCTTGGAAACGGATACTATTTATTGAACGTTGCCTTGTTCAAATGACGGTAATCAATGCAGAGTCTCCACGACCCATCCTTCTTTTGTATTAAAATAACCGCCGCATCCCAAGGTGACACACTTGGATGCATAATTCCTAGGTCTAGAAACTCTTCCAGTTGCATTTTCAACTCCTGTAACTCAGGGGTCGACATCCGATAAGGCATTCTTGCTACCGGTCAAGTTCCAGGTTTTAGGTCAATGGTAAATTCCAACTCTCTTTTGGGCGGTAAACCTAGTAACTCCTCTAGGAACATGTCTGCAAACTCTCATACTCCTGGAAGGTTTTCTAGTCCTTTTTCCACTCCCTTTTCATCCAATGCTAAGATGGAATATATATTTCATCCCTTACGCATACTCCTTCGTAGTTGTAGGGAAGAGATGAACCTTAGGGAAACTCCATGGTTTCTTCTTACAATCACTTGTCTATGTCCCTCGTCATCGATCAAAATTAATTGTTTCATCTTATAGTTGAGTATCACATCATATGATTCCAACCAGTCCATACCAATAACGATGTCATAAAATCCTAAGATTGTGACATACAGGTTGGCCTTCGTTACAAAATCTATCAGGTTAAGGCTATCGTCTGTAACCTTTCCTCCAACCTTATGTTTGGCATCTGAATCCATTTCCATGCAGCTAAACTCATCCTGAACAGGCCTAAATAGGCCTAAACAACTATTGTTGTAGACGACACTATTGTTGCCGTTGTGGTCCTCTGTAGGTAGTTCACTGTTGAGGCACTGATCTCCGTGGTACCGTGAATGTGGATCCTCTCGGAGTGCCTCGATACCCTGATGGATTTCTAGTTGGTGTCTGATGTTGTTGTGCACCAAAATTCATTTGTCTCATCGATCTCACAAGAGTCCTACTTTGAATCCCATTGATGAGCTCTTCCTCAGCTATGAGGTCCTTCTAGATAGCATCGTGCAATGTTTGAGGCATTAATATCCTCACCTTCACAAAAATGTTGATGTTAAGGTTGAATACAAACTTGTTGAGCTTAATCTTCTTGGTGTTCATATGTGGAGCATATCTGAGAAGCTCCATGAAATGGGCCTCGTACTCAGGAACTGTACGACCACCCTGTCATAAGGCATTGAACTCATTGAGTTGATGCTCATTGAATGCCTCAGAAAAATACCTCTCCTGAAACCGTTGCTCGAACATTTCCCATGTCTTTGACGACCATGTTTAGTTGTGGTAGGAACGTCTTCCACCATAGAAGACTTCTCCCCTTCAACTGAAATACCACCATGCATACCTTCATGTTGGAGTTATAGTCGTGAAGTGAAAAGAACTTCGCCACATTCTCCAACCATGCCTCAATGGTTGTGTCATCCGTGGCACCCAAGAACTCGGGAAAATTGACCTTCTTGAATTATCATTGAATGCTACCAGTATGAGCTGGGGTGTGTTGTGGACCCTCATGGGTACAAGAGCCTTGGCCTCATCTCTATCCTTACGGTTCATCAAGGCCTATGATACCATCTTACAGGACCTTGTCAGACCAAACGCATCTCGCTTGAAAATCCTCTCATGCTCAATACTTTCTCTTCTCCTTGGGGGTTGTACCCCTTTAGCATGGGTGCTACTAGAGACATTGCACCTCCACCCTTAGTACCATGTCATATATTTCCACGACATCCTCTAACCAATATTACCCCATGGACAGGTTAAAAATTTTAATGAGCGTTAAGTTTTTAATCAAGGGTTTAATACAGTGCAATACGTGACAATCCACAGTCACAGGGTTGAACCCGCTCTGATACCATATGTAATGGCCCCACCATTATGAAAACTAAAGTGATATACAACATGAATTTTTTTGTGTTGTTGTTGCATTAGGAAATATACATCACAATTAATAACAACATCATTGACACACCATCCAATACTAACGAAAAAAAATTAATTCATTAACAATAATTCACGCCTCAAGCCGACACATCCTCAATTTAGTAACGACATATAATCAACCATCATCATAAATTAAATAATGACACAAAGTAGCATCATCCCCCGCTACTCATCCTTGAAATAGATAACAACACAATCAACGCGTCAACGAAGGGTAGCGACACATAAACATAATAGATTAGCAGATTACACATATTGAAATATTGAAGAAAGTTACAACAACATTCAACCACACAAATGATATAAATGTCTACCCGCCCATCCTACCCTTCAATGGTTAGCACCTCCAGGACACATAATCAATTCTCAATCCTAAGTTCCAATTGATTTTAACCATTTAAGTTCTCAAGGCTAGAGATTTTTCTGAGGAACAAGGAGGTGTCTACATCCCACTAACACAATCAATCCAAGAAACTAGCTAAATAAACAACATCAATGCTCATCTAAATCATCAATCCATCAATCCTGAACATCAATTAACCAAGGCGCAAAGGTAATCATTTGCATAACCCATCATAGACCATAATAAATCCAAAGCGCAAATGTCAGTATTAGTTATATTTGTGGCGCAAATCCTAGTCACTTAATCATATACTCATCAACAATTAAAAGACACAATAGAAACATATTTTAACATAATCATACATCGACATACTAATGGTGAAAGTAATCTAACCACATTAATTCAAGGCACAAGAGAATAAATTTACTAAATCCATCATATGATGGCATAAGAGAAGGCACAAGGTAAACAACTTTACTTATTTGTTGTGTAAGGAAATATGATCACATACATAAAATCATACATCGGCTTGAGTTGAGACGCAAGGGTATCATCAATTATTTCATTGCACAAAAGTTCTAAGGTCTAAAAATCATTCGCCACATCATAAATTCATTACGCGTAGGTAGTCTAACCTCTAAGAAATAAGAATTACATTATATTTTGGTATGCGCAAGGATCCTAACATATAATACTCAATCATACTTCAATAATATTAAAGGCACAATAGTAACGACACACATCACAATAAAAATTAATAGAATGGAACCCTGTATTTTTATAAAACCAATTGAGTCTTTCACAATTTAAGGTTAAGCAAGCAAGGTAAGAATGGGACATGGATAATTTGCATATTAAATATTTCAACTCATAAGACTACTTCAAGCATGATATTTATTTATTACAACCATTATGAATTAACTCCTACTTGTAGTACTTGAATAGTTAAGGTAAGGCACTGAACACAAGTGTGCTAGTATCAATAATCCAAATGTGGATAAACAATAAATCCAACTTCTATAGGATCTCCATAGAAGGGTTTGCTAGTTACAAATGGACTGGGGTGATAGCTAGCCAATTTACTTACAAAAAAATATAAGTTCATAAACATCATTAAATTTTCAATGAAGATTCTACTCCAAACAAATTGTGAAGAAAAGGATATTTTCCTTGTTTATATACCATTAAATATACATCTATCAAGGAATACAACACCCAAACGTAATTAGGGGAATTGGAAAAATATATTTGGTGTACTCATTGTTAAAGGAAAACCGAATTATAACAACAAAATTCCAGTGTTAACTGTGGTCTTTTTAAAATAATAAAACAAAGAAACATTTTAAGAAAAATGGCCTTGCGTTACTCAGCTCAGTAATTAATACAATAGAGTTTACATTTAGGACACCTATAATAAAATCAAACTATGTAAATATTTAAGGACATGAACGACCTTCCCCAAATATGAAGAAGCAAAGGACAACAAGCACACCAACAAATGAAAACTGGCAAGGTGAAAAGTCTAGCTAAGGAAACGATGGAAAAACTTCTTACTCAACGCAAATAATTCCAAGGGAAATTGTAGTCTAGACTCATTGAAACACATAGATGATTTTACTGGTGAATCCGCCATGGATGGAAGAGGAAAATCGCAGGGGTTTAAGAGAGAAAAATGCAAAGAAATTTGTTGCATAAAGAGTAAAACGTTGAGCATTGGTAGATAAATTCTTTGGGTGGAAGGGAGTAAAATGTTGAGCCTTCATAGGGAATTTTGTTGTGTGGAAATTATGTAAAACGTTGAGCTTGGACGGAGAGTTTCACTGTGTGGAAGGGATGTATATCGTTGATATGTGTGGTCAAGAATTTGAGTGGGTTCCTCCACATGAAGTGATATTTCACACAGTCAACTGCTTTATTTGTTGTTGGATCTACTTCTACTTATGTGGTTGGAACGGTCCCTCCGAACCTATTTTTGAATCTATAGGGCAAGTCTCATAGGGAAGGGAACGAAAGAGAGAGAAATAGAGGAAAGATTCTTTAAACAAAATTATGCACTTCCCTTCTCAACGCATAACAACATCATAGTTGCATCTCAAACGTCATGCTTTCCATGGGATAGGATCGAGTGAAAGTAGCACCCATTTTATAAGAATCTAAGCCAAGAGGCTCACAGGGAAATTATTTAAATTTGGCATATATCCCTTCATGCCAGGTTCAGGTTCTATACTATAAGTAAGGGAGGGATATGGTTTTTTGTTATCTATTAGTACGCTCAATATCTATAGAGGGTGGTGGTTCCACTTAATATGAATTGTTCTGGATCCTCTATCATTTCATGGAGAATACATGGATGGAAAGGTTGAGCAATCACCCAGAAGAGAAACATAGACGAGTAATGGTGTTGCCAAGAAACTTGCTAAGAAAAAAATGCAGAAGGTAAAAGGGTGGCCAAGAAGTTCGCCTCGAGTAAAGATGCAAAAGGTAAATCAACACCAGAAAAAAAAAAAACACTAGGGGCATGGCTATGGGTTCCATAAAAACAGAGGTTTCATAGTAAGGGAAAAGGAATGCATACCAGAGTCTCATATGAGTCAAGCCTTAATGGATAGTAGGAATTTAACAGCTGAGATCACTCCCAACAAATATATACATCAAATTATACTTCAATGAACAACTACAAATATTACTTTACAATGTACCATCATGATATCACCAAAAACGCATGTGTTTTATAAACATTCAGACCCAGAATCCATTAACATAAATATCCAATCTAGAAGAGTACCTTGATTTTGGTTAACACATAAATAAATAAATATACATTACTCTAACCACGTGATAGTGGCAGTGGAGTTGTGCGTCTGTCTGTCAACCATCACAGGTCCTTCCTAGCTTGCACCTCATTGATTCACCTTCGCCTGCTTGCTAATAATTGAGACTTAACTGGTACCTCCTAGCCAACATTAGGGGTACTCTTCTTCCCCCTTATCCCCCTGAGCCGCAAAGGGGCCATGCACAACACAACATGAAACTCTAGCTCCCAACTCGCCTCACAAGGTCGAGCTACCACTCTCCTTTTGAGTTGGGTATCCCAACTCCCACAAGAAAATCCGGTCAAGGAAATTTTGGCATCATAACCTTGCACATGTCTGTCATCTCCCATTCCCCTTATCTCCATTACTTTTATAGATTTCTTCTTAGTGACCACTTGCCAATTGCACATTAATTTTCTTTTTATTAAAAATTAATTAGGAAATACTCTCCCCCATACACTTGTCACTCGATCCCTTAGTTACACTAGAAATTCATTCATTTAATTATATTAATTTCCAATTTCCCTCACCCATTCTAAAATCGTTCCTAAAAACGCTCCTTGTTGTCCCTTTATTCTCTCAATTTCCTTTAATGATCGACGCCTTTCTTAAAACTTAGTTGAGTTTTATTTAGGAAAGTTCTCTAGAGTATATTCATTTCTATGTTCCACATTCGTTTTTGCATTCATTTCCCTTTTTTGTATAAATTCCAAATTAATATGTCTTGCACACAAATAGTAATTAATTCTTAGATAAATTATTTCTCCTTTAAATTCTTAATTGATTTTTTTTTCTTCATCCCCCTTTTATTAATTGATCAATTAGTTTTTTTGTCTTCTTACCCTATTTAGACCTAGGATTAAATTTCAACTAGTCTTAGCATTTCTTCAAGGGAAATTTATAATTAATAAAATTTACTCATTCAACATTTATTTTAAGGATGACCATGTCAAAATAAAATATTTTTTTTCTAGGCACCTAGGTTCATTGTCTCACCCGTGTTAAAATCACGACATGGAATTCAAAACACACTACGTGCTCCAATGATGTCACTCTCCTTTGGTCATGTTTTAATTATGCGACGTGCCCTTCAAGACGTACTATGTGCTCCAAGGGTTCCACTAGTCGTTCAACTATTTTGGTAGTTTTCCAACCCTTGGAGTCAATACTCCATTAGGCAACCTTGTGGGAGACTAAGAGAATCTAAGGAATAAGGACCCTGTCGTATTGCATGCCCCTTAGAATCTTCATGAGAGAATATCTTAGTCTTCCCTCACATCATCATGATCTCTCGAACTAGGTAATCATTAACCTACAATTTGAGCCACCTTGGGAGTGCTAGTAGGTTGTGGCAGGGATGCTGCCACACCTCTCCCTCAATATCTATGGTTGTTTTGCATGGACCCTTTACTCCTAATGTGAGTCTTATTAGTAAGCAATCGTCATTCTACATACATCAATGAAACACATCAACGATACATAAAAACATCTTAATATACCTTCTCATATGTCACATATGAAAAAAGAGAAATACCCAAAACATATACAGTCCACTCCTTAACTCGATCTAAAGTCCAAGGAGTTCCACCGATGCCATCGACATCCTCAATATGTCAATGTTCTACACACTCAGGAGAACCCATCAATAAAACTTGTCTATACATAGATAATCAAATAACGTAACATCATAATCCATAAGCATCATCATCAGAATCCATAAGTGAAGAAAACAATCATATAATGAACCGAATCACTTGCACGCAAGTGTCCTCAAAGAATAAGTCAAATCATGTGTGCACAAGAGAGGGATGTTACAAAAAATTTGGTAAGTTGGTTTCCTTTGATGTCAACACTTGTATGAATCTGGAATTCCCATAGGTGTGGTCATGAAGCCCAAAGTTGTTTAAATAAAAAGGGGATGAAGGAAATGGCACATACATACAAAACCATAGTATATGGATAGTCATCTTTGTGTCGTTTCCA
Organism: Picea engelmannii; assembly: GCA_009831015.1. NCBI lineage: Eukaryota > Viridiplantae > Streptophyta > Pinopsida > Pinales > Pinaceae > Picea > Picea engelmannii. Next base: position 596,515 of record ML795759.1, read on the forward strand.
ATGGTAGGTCGTATACCACATGGTTCCACACGGTTGATGATATATGCCATATTCAATATGGAATCCCCGAAGTATGGTTAAGAATCCCAAAACACTTGTAGAAAGAAGTGAAAAGTCTGCCCCAAATGAATTAAGAGAAGAAAATGTGTTGCAAAAAAAAAGTTACAAGTGAGCCCCACTGCAATGAATATTAAAATCAATATTATGGGTATTGTTGGTAAATTCGACCCCAATGGAATAATCATTAAAAATTAAATTGAATTGAATTTGGATTAAGTTGGCCCTAAAAAGAGGGTGTCAGATCTAGTATAAATAAGACAACTAGGATTTCATTTATAACATGAACTCAATTTATTTTTATTTGAGGTAACCAAGGATATCTGAAGCAAATTTCAGGGGAAATGTGAAGTGAATAAGGTCCAAATTCCAAGGGAGGATGAACTCTTGTGATGATGTATTCTAAGGTATGTTATTTAAAGTTCATATTACAATTTTCTCTATAACAATTTTTATAGCCTGATTCATACAGTGAAACATGGATTATGTTGAGAAGACATGTTCTAGTACATGTGATAAAAAATTCAACTTCTGGGTCGTTGCATTTTTGGAGATACACTATGTGGAAGATATGGTTTTTTACTAGTTCTGAAATTAGTCTCAAACAAGTGTTCTCAGAAAAAAAAAGTCATAACTTCTTCATAGAGGATCCAAATTCTATGAAACTAATTTCATTGGAAAGAGTACATTTTGTAGTATGTTGTGTGAAATTTCCATATCCCTATATAAAATATTCACCATGTGGCATGCTCTACAAGTTTTCTCTCCATAATATGACAATATTTAGCAAGGTCTGCCATTTTAACTATAACTCATTTTTAGGGATGAGTCAAGTAGCGAAAATTGGAGGAATTTCAGAGAAGATATTGAAGACAATTGGGTAGAATTTCCATGCCTTTATTCATTATATGTACAGAGTTATGCTTGTTGAAAGTTAGGGTTTGTGACTAATCCAAAAAATAGTCCTGCGAGACTAAGGTAAATTTTGATGAAGATGCTACTCTCTTGTTGTTGAAGATGAAGAAGGTATGAGGGTATGTGATGGTATGCACTAGGTTTCTCACAGGTTGAAAGGTATGGTTTTCTATGTATTTTTCAGGTTTGTATCTTGGTGATTTGGCACATTCTTAAGGAATATCTCTTGGCACATGTTTTGAGGAGCATCTATGTTATTGAGCACATGGTTTGAGATATACTTTGGTATTTGTTTTAATGTTTGAGTCATATCTTCGCACATGGTTTATGGATACAACACATGCTTGTTACATGGATGATATGGTGCACATGCCTTATCATACGGTTTGATGCAAATCTTGGTGATGGTCTTGATATATGATTTATGTGAGTGGATCTGGTTATAGTTGATGATGATGTTGTTGATGAGATAGTGACAATGATAGTGACAATGATAGAGACAGTGACAAGGATAGTGATGATTTGGATGACATCTTGATTGTCAGTGACAGGTTGATGTATCAGTATCAGTGACAGTGAGAGAGACAATATAAGTGATAGTTACAGGTTGATGTGACAATGAAAGTGACTGTGATAGTGACAGGTTGATGTAATAGTGAAAGTGGCAGTAATAGTGTCTACACTTATATTTCAAAGTGGTAGGATAGGGAAAGGAAAGGGGGTTCTACCCTCCTTGTAGTTGGAGTCGGAGAATTCAGGGAGTCGTATCTTACTTTAGGTTGGATCCTGTAAATTAGGGGGGCATAGCCTCCTTTCGGTTGGAGATGGAGAACATATGGGGTTGTATATTCCTTCATTTTGGTGCCTTTGAACTAGGGGTTTGGAGCCTCCTTCAAGTTGTAGCTAGATAATCCAAGGCGTTGTAGCTTTCTTCAGGTTGGAGTCTGCAAATAGGGGGTTGGATCCTCCTTTCAGTTGGTGTTGCAGAATTTGGAAGTTGGTGCTTCCTATGAATGAAATATTTGATATATAAGAAATCATTCCATGGTTTTATCCCATTTAGGATTCCGCGTAAATTCTAGTGTATTTTGTATCTGTGGTTATTTTTTATACATTGTTGATTGCTACTGCTCGTGATATATTCAATGCAATCATAAATTATCTATTACTGAAAAATTAATGTTCGCATGTTCTTATTAAGAAACGGTAAAAAGTGTCCCAATATTGATTCACCCCCCTCTCAGTATTGGAGAATATTCGAACAGTGGTCGACACTCTTGGGCCATCACGCAACTTCAATATAGCATAGCCCTTATACCACAAAAAACAAAATAAGTATTAAAACTTTAGTACCACTATCACTTCACAACATGAATATGAATCCTTTATCTTTATGTTTGTCTTAAGGTTGTCCAACTATTCTTTGACTGAAACATCGTACAAAACTTTTAAAATTCTTGTTTTGTATTTCTTCTAATGCTAACTAATACTATAATCCAAGAATTAAACCTTTTCCTATAAAGACTTAATTTGATTGTAATGCCATGCATCTCTTTATAAAATCTTGTTTAACAAAATTATTTTAATTCTATTATAATATCATTATTATCAAGGTCCTAATCTTAGAGCCTTATTTATACAAGGAAATTTAAAGAAAAACTCCAAGCGACTTTCTATAAGTTTACTTATATAATTCGTTTACATTAAAATCCTAATGATGTTTCCAAAGTCCCTATTTCACGACAAGTATGGATTATGGGTTTGTAAGGTTTCATGAAGCACTTCACAATTGATGGGTAATTTTGAAGGAGAATTAAAATGATAACCTATGGAAACCGAAAGGGAAATGAACTAACATTTGATTTTGAAAATAATGAGAGACAATTAAGCTAAGTTAGGGTAGACTAACAATGAGGTAACACTTTACCATACCATTACTCCTTGTTTGGACAGTCTAGAAATTCATATGGTCTGATAAACCACAGATGACCATGTCATTTCCTTCACATGGTTTCCCAAATGACGAGGTAATAATGCAATTTTTCTCTCAGAGAAAGGTATCTTGCGATGGGCTCCAAGTTTATCGACTTTTGAATCAGAGGTGAAGTTTGGTTTCTTCCTGTCGCTCGGAATTTCGTATGGTTTAGCTCTGGAGTCTTGGCTATTGTTTCTCGGCGAGTTCCCTAAGGTAATGTAATTCCTGTAAAAAGGATCATGTAAACAACTGGAGAGTTAATCTCATCATCGGAGACAAGGTTCATTTGACTGTTACTCAGCCTGCTCATCTCCAGGTAAGACTTTATATAGATGTTAATATAGGAAGACACTTATTTTTATAATGTTTAATCTGGAATATCGATTTTGTTTTATGTTCTTCCCATATTGGTATAATCGTATGATTCCTTTGTTTTTTATTTCAAGTTCCAGAAAATATTTTTGATGTTTACAGTTGCTTTCAAAATTGAGACAGTGGTGCCACAATTTTCATCTAAAATGAACGTTGACGGATGATATTTATTTTTCAAGTATTTTTCAAGGAGTCGCATTTGGCCTCTTACAATACTCGAACAACCCCTATTTCTTTACCTGGTTTTTTTATGTCTGAAAATCAATCGTTTTGAACCAAAGTAACAATGCATGTATGGTTAATTAGGGTAACAGTATTTACTTACTACGATTTGGTTAAGGTGTCGATCTTGGATAAGTATTAAGCCGTTGTTTTATTTTGGGCATCTCCTATTATACATGAATTACATTTTTGAAAATATTATGGGGTTAACGACGCAAGGCACTCCAGTTCGTTAAACCACATTTTGAGATTATTTACCCTACATGCACAAAACCCTAGCCTCAATATTTCTATCAAGGTGAATCCTGGCAATGCCTTCCAAAGAATTTATATCAACTTTATACGCCCCTACGTAATGATCATATAGTATAACAATGATGATTTCAGTTTTATTTTGTATTGTCGTTTTAATAATCTCTCAGTTTACGCCCGAGATATACACACTGTATTCTCTGTAGATTTGTTTGATATTATTCACATTATAGATATATTCTGGACTGAACTCAACTGTACTTAAAGTAGTCAATCACTAATTATATATATTCTATTCTATACAAATAGGTATTTGTATAAGAATAATATCTCCCTATATATTCTATTCTGATACCAGAGCATCGCGGTAAGTCCTGCTAGGCAGGCTGTCGCTAAAGGGCAATAAGGCGTTGGGTTGTTCGAAGGTTCAAGCTGGAATCTTTTTAGGTGCACCTAGGGGGTCGCGAGGTTCAAGCTGAAATCGCAAAAGAAAGCATCGGCAAAAGCAGAAAAACAAAGACAAGCAAGCAAAACAACCTTTCAAGCTTCATTCTTTGTCGGAGGAAGCCTCCGTGTTTACAAAATGGTATCAGAGCCAAGCCTCATTTTGACCCAGGTATGATAAGAGACTTATCTCTATGTTATATGTTTCATTAGTATCTATATCTACGAGAACCGTATCAAAAGTCTTGGGCCTTTGAAAGACAAGGTTTCCACTTTTACGACTCTCTTAGTTCTAGCTAGTCATTGCCTGAGTAGTCGGCCATGAGCCTATTCAAAATTCTCTCACAGAACTAGAATTAAATGCCCTACTTTTATGTGCAGTGATAGTTATTACTATCTTTAAAGTTATGGATCGCTCTATGTTTTTTAAAGAAGTAAGCGATGTTGAATGCAGTACTTCTGAAAGTAGCCTTAGCTCCATGTTATCTGATAAAGTTGTTGAAAGGTATTTAAGTTTAACACATTATGATCCCATAACTTGTCTCATGATCCACCACATGCCCTCCATTGAGACATTAGATCCTAGACTCAAAGACATCTATAAAGGTATGAGACCACCTGGATCTCCCAAATATGGATTGGGTTACATAGAACAATGTGACAAAGTTATTCCAGCCTGCAGATTTGATAATCCCATACCCCCATCTCTCCAAAGACCAAATATTTCTGAAATCCATAAATTTCACTCTATCATGATGGGATGTCCAAAAGACACCATTGAAGAAAAATGGATAAAGAAAATGCTAAATTGGGATCTTTTTACTCATCCAGAGTCAAAAGAATTCAATCTATCTGTCCCTAATGAGGAAAAAACCCTTCTATCTCAAAAACGGCAGACATTTATCTCAAAAAACAATCTTTGGATTTCTTTCTATGTCTCGAAACAAAAATTTCAAAATCCAGCAGTCCAAATGTTAGAAGCAAGAAGTCCTTCTAGAGATGAATGGAAAAATATGGAAGGAAAACCAGTAGAATCAACATCCACCTTCCCGCCTTTCAAATGCATTGTCCTTGAAGATGGAAGCAAACAAGCTAGAGTTGTGCCACTTATGTTGGCAGATGAAGCTGCCCAACTATCTGGTTTAGAAAGAAAAGTACAGTCTGTGTCTGAACAGATAAACTGGACTAATACAGCCTTAAGAGGAATGGATACTCACACTTTTGTAACAAATGATTATGCCCGAAAAGGACAAATCAGAGATCTACAAGTTTCTACAAACACAATAGTCCAGTCTGTAAACCAATTAAACAGCAGAGTAACAAACATTACTGATTATGTTGAAAAAACACAAGAGTTAGTAAAGCAGAAAATTGATGATTCTGCTAAAAATCACAAGGAATTAATGGAAGGATTAGGAGAAGATTTTTCAGTAGTGGGAAAAACTCTCTTAAAAATACAAGAGAAAGATACTCATCGAGATAAACCAGTTCCTCGGTCTTTTATTCTCCCCACGCACCCATATCTATCATTTCTCCTGTATATATCCCAGAAGAAAAAGAAATTCAGAAAAAATTCCCAGCTCATTTTCTGACAGAAGACGTTGATCCCTCTTCCTCTACCAATCCAAATATTTCCCTAGTCTCCATCCAACGCCCTTCATATGAAAATATATCTCATCATATGAGCAGGCCACCAGCACCTGATCTTCATGGAAAAGGAAAAATGTCTGATTCACAGTCATTTGGTGAAGAATGGTTTCTCGAATGGAATATAGATGGTCTGTCAGTTGGCCAGATTCGCTAATTTCTTGACAGAATGTATGTTTCTTACAGAATAATGTGTATGAAAGGGAAAACTGAAATAGAGGCATGCAAATCATTGATCCAATGCTTCACATGAACTTTGAGTAAATGGTGGGAAATTATCTCATCACCAATAATGATAGCAAAAATGGAAGAAGAAGTACTCAAAGATGACCAAGGAGATGTAGTTTATCACCTTAATGGAACACCACAAAGTAATATGATTGGAGCCCTTACCACACTAATCTTAGAACACTGGTGTGGGACAGAAGAAGAAATTGCTGACAAACATGAACTGATATTAATGAATATCAAATGTAGAAAGATGTCTGAATATGAAGAATTCCACAAAGAATGGACCCAAAGGATATATGAAGTAAAATATAGCCATAATCTTTTTTGGAAACAAGTATACCTTGCCGCCATCCCTAGCAAATTTGTTGAATATCTCAAAATGCAAGAAATCTTCAAATTACCTTATGAAATGTATACCTGGGGTGAAATTTACTCATTCATCACCAAAGCCTTGATAGGATTATGTACAAATATGAAAGTCCACAAGTCTATCCAAAAATTGTCTCATCTACCAGATAGTAAATCTATCTATGAAAAATATGGACTATATCTGGCTGACCCTGTCAAGCGGAGAAAGAAAGCAAATAAGCAACAACAAAATATGAAGACAATGAAATATAGATGGAATCCAGCCAGAAAATCCCGGTATACACAAAGAACTCACTAATTTAATCCAGAAGATATAAAACTAAAAACACATTATGCTCAAGAAAGACAAAAAGTACAATGTTGGCTATGTGGTAAATCTAGACACATTGCAAGCTCATGCTCAGAGGGAAAAACTTCAAGAAATTCCAAAGGGAAAATATCTGAACAAAGGGCGAGAGAAGCACAGCAAAAGGATAAAATAGAAACCGAGCGACAATTAACAAATAGAACACAATGTAACAGGTATGGAGCAAATGATCATACCACAAACCAAAGTCCTCACCATCCTTTTGTCAAAAGAGAAGAAGTTCATCTTCTCCATGAAGGTTGTTGCTCAAAATCAATAGAAACTTCAGAATTTAAGTATGCTTCATCTGATGAAGAAATTTTCATGGCGCATCATTGCCATTGCAATGATCCTAACTATTGTTTATGTGAAAATTCTTTTGGTTCAGATTCAACATCAGACTCTCCCAAGCACAGAGAAAAAATAAAAAAATGTATGTGGAAAGACACAGGTGATCAGGATGGTCAAATGCTAGCACAGATCAAATCTTTACCAAAAGGGGAAATGAAGAAAGGTCTTCTAGAATCATTTTTAAAAACAATGGCCTCCAGACAGAAACAAAAGGATCCAAGAGTTTCTTCTTCAACAAGTACGAAGCCTTTATTTTTAGATGCTTCATTTGAAAGAAATACCAAGTCTTTTATCAAGAACAATAAGGATACCAAGCTCCAACATCCTTCTTTGACTGATTTGTCTAAAGAAGTATTTTATCTGAAGAAAAAAGTTGCAGAACTTCACCTCAAGCTTAATCAATACGAAGAAACTTTTGAAGATTCATATAAAGTTGATTCTTGGGCTCGCTAAGAAATAAAAGATCTAAAAGAACAAGTGACTTCATCTCCTCCTCCACTTGAAGATGTGGCCAATGAACAAGAAAATAATCTACACATCACCAGACATGATCCCAACCATTTACAAGGGTTAAATGCTATAAAAATATTGACTATCCAATACCAAAAATACCATGTTGAAATCATTATAGAAATTGAAGGAGAAATCTTCTTCCTCAATGCTCTGTTAGATACTGGTTCTGACATGAATTTACTCAATCAAGATTTGATCCCTTCTAAATACTAGCTCCCTAGTAAATATTCTGCTATAGGTCTGGGAAATGTTTCTACCAATATTAGCTTTGAAGTTCCTAAGGCATTAATATGGTTTGACCAATGTTCCCTTGGTATGAAATTCCTCCTCATTGATCTTCCTGTAGATCCTAGGAACTCCTTTTCTTGCAATTGTTGAACCACCTAGGTCAGTAAGAACATCCTTAGGTCATCCAGCCTATTATCTCACCATCCCTAGTCTTATAAGCAATGGTTCTCCTGTCAAAAAAATACTTCTATTCATTTCAAAACCATAGATAGATACTGTCTTTTTCCCAACCACAAGTCTAATCATTATAGAAACCTGGTATGATTTGAATAATAGACCAGGAACAGAACATATTGATGATAACCTTGGATGGGTAGAATATCATCAAAATTGGGCACCAAACTGGGAATTTCATTGGTCTGAAGGGATTGAGTTTGGGCTCCCAGGATTCTCTTCCAATACTAGCATACATGTAATCCCACCTCAACATCTTATAGGAAGAATGCACCAGGCACCAACCCTTGCAACCAGAGAAAATTTGATAGAAATGGGAGATATAACCAGACTGCGCTCTACATTCATGAGATGGTATTGTCAAAATCTATAGCAACGGAAGAGTACACCAGACCATTCTTATTTTGTTATCAACCGAATGAGATCTCTACAGTCTTGGCCACAACAAGATCCTTCTCAAAGACTTTTTGAAATCAATTATCATCAATACAAGGCTATGTGGGACCACATGTGTTTATGGAGCGACAGATACAGATATTATTATTGCATGATGAAATTTTCAAGTAATTTCAGAAATAACACTAATCCTGAACCAGAATGGCTTGAAGCATGGTGGGAAAAGTTTGGTTTAAACTCAAGTGCCATTCATCCAGACGTCATAGAAACTTGTCAATTTGTCCACCAAGTAAATCTGTCAGATAATGTTCATCATCTTGGCCAAATCTCCAATACTGGTTTCATGAACATGTTCATAGATGAAAAGCATCCTTGGGTCATCAGAATCAAATGTCCTTCAACAAGAAGAAGATAGCAATGAAGACCCAAATATTTACTGGGAGGTTTTTACACAACATTGGAATCCATATCGTTTTAACCATTTTCATGATGAGCCTATTGAATAAAGGTTATTAGTGGGACCTGTCCACTATCATGTTTTACTGGCCGACAGTGGTATCAGTCGATTTCTGTGAGTTCATGATATGAACTCCACTTTGTACAAACTCTTTTCGTTTATCTGTCGCAAGGAATCTTGGAAACCCAGAGCACTTCTCTGGCTTTTGGTGTGGTTTGACCTGCATTTCCAAGGTACTTCCAAATACGTGGAAAGATGATCAGATATATCAAGCATTTATTTCTTGTGCGCTACCTCTATTGTATAATCTTTGATTCGAACAACTTATGAATATAGTTTTAATTGTGGGTCCTTCTATTTGTGAGTGAACCCATCGGATGATAAAGGAACTTTCACCATCTAGGTATTATGTTGGCCTCTTCCGGATTTGGTTCAAACACTACACTCAAAACAAGTAATAAATTTATTCTTCTTGAGTAACCTTTCATTCTTTATTTTTACTTATCTAATCACTACTACCATAGTAATAATTTGAATGAGTTTTTTTGTAAATAGAAAAAGGGGATTTCACATTCCTGGCTTTCTCGACAGTGTTTCTCCTTGAGAAAGGAAGGTAACTTCAGTTGCATCTTGAATATATGTGTTGTTTAATTCTTAAATATCAATAACATTGTACTAATCATTCTCATTTTATTTCTACATGTAAAGGAAATATTCCACTCTATGGGATCCTCAATGATACGAGGAATGTATTCGGGTTCCTGATATAAATTTTAATCTATGTTATATGTAACCTTTGACTCTCAATTTGTAATTCTAATTGCAATGTCTTCCTCTAAAAGAGGACGTTTGTTTAAGGGCACTGGATTTTCTTATGCAAAGTAAAGAGTGGCCTATATTCCTGTACATAGGCTATCATCCCGGTATCGAAATTCATGTGATTTTTTTTTGGATAATTATCCATAATACAGTCCTTATATATATATATATATATATATAATGGTGTGATATTTGTTACTTCACTTCTCACACTTTAAATCTTACTATTTTATGCTACAATTGTACATTACTCAAAGAATTATCATAGATTATAACTAGTAATTCTTACCCATATACTATATCATGGTTTTCTTATAGGTTTGCATTTGGGATGCAAAATTCAATAACTCTGAAATTTATGTAGAATATATCTAAAAAAAACCAATTTAAATTATGCAATGAATAAACTCATGTGTTTAACTATTTTTGTAACTAATCAAACAATTAATAAACACATATGTGAATAAAATGGTAATAAAAGATACATATATGTATCAAACAAGTTGGAAACAAATGGAACAACCATGTTCCACACAACCATAGATGCATAATAGCCAAGCTACTTGTCCTGAACATCCCCAAGCCTGACTATTATTCCATGAGGATGAAATGAGCTCCACTCCTTTGCTAATGTACCTTTGTACAATTCAAAAATTATTTTCCTAACAATGATGTGCTCACATATCCATTAATTCATTCACTTCCAACATACGAAGTAGCGTCATGACTCCCACATATGTTGTATTTATCTTTCTTTATCCCTAGGAATTTTCATTGAATCATTTCTCTCTTGGAAATTCTTAGCTTTAGACTTAACATCACTTCTGACACTTGTATAATCATGCTATGACTTAGCTCTATCATGTTCCTCACTCATGGAATCATAGTCATCTCTTTTTAACCTGTTTGTTCCATTTACTTCCTCCATTTATTATTAAAAATAGATATTGTCTCGTACACTTGTCTATCCAAAGAGGGAAGTTGTAAAGTCCAAATATTTCATAATAATTTAAATAATAAAAAAAGCCCTAATTGGAAATTATTAAATAAAATGTTTAATAATTGAGGATGTCACATCCTCTCCCCTTAAAGATAACATCATCCTTGGTGTTAGTACTTGATTCTAGTGACCTCTCTTAATAGAGTTGGATATATTTTCCTTGTATCATCCTTGAACTCCCAAGTATCCTCCTTAGGACTAAAGTTCTTCAATTTAACTTTTACCTGGACAATGACTTTGTTCTGAAGTATTGTTTCTTTCCTATCCATAATACATAAAGGTTCCACTTGAAACTCGCCTTCTAGTTCCACCCTCACCATGTTCCAATAAATAATGTGAGTAGAATCATGAATATACATTTTTAACAATAAAACATAAAAAAATTATGAATTTTCAAATTAGCACGGAGCACTAGTTGGTATGCCACTTGTACAATTCGAGCTAGTACTTTGAAATCTCCACAAACCTTGGTGCTAACTTGGAACAACTTCTAATTTAATGAAAAAAAATCTACTTAACTTTAAGATACACATGTTCTTCAACATTATATTCTTTATATAGTATTTTCTTATCTTCATAACTTTTATGCCAATCTTGCATAACTTTTAAATTTTGTTGCACCTTCTTGACTATTTGTTCCATATCTTGGAGAATGTCTAATCCAACCATTATTAGATCAAATGGATTATCCAAACTTATGGGAGTCATACATTTTTTGCCATATAAAATTTCGAAGGGGCTCATTTTTGTTGAGGCTTGATAACCATCATTGTTTGTGAACTCGACTAAGTGTAGGTACTCTTCCCACTTAGTTGGTTTTCCCCTTACATACATGAATAGAATATCTTCAATAATCTGGTTTATATGTTATGTTTGTCCATCTTTTTTTGGATGATAAATTGTACTAAAGTTCAAATTAGATTCTAGAGTATGTAAACTTAACATCCCTATCTAAAATAACCATTTTAGGAATTCCATGCAACCTAAATATCTCTTTCATGAAAATTTAAGCTATATTAATATCTTTATAAGTATATTTCACATGTATGAAATGAGCAGACTTACTCAATTTATCAACAACTACCATAATAGAATCATGTTTTCTTTGAGTTGTATGAAAACCTGTAATGAAATCCATAGAAATATTTTCACATTTCCATTCCAGAATAGGTAAAGGTTGTAATAAACATATTGGATGTTGATGTTTAGCTTTTACCTGTTGACAATCTAAACATTTAGATAAATAATCAGCTATTTCAGATTGCATGTTAGGCCAATAAAATCTTTTCCTCAAAGTTGTTATAATTTTTTGATACCTTGCATGACCAAAATGGGGCTTCTTATGCATCTCATTTGAAATTACCAACTTTAAATCGACATAATTAGGCACATAAATTATGCCTTTGAACCTTACTATTCCATCTTTGTGGACAATGTCTTTTGTCCCATTCAAATCTCCTTCATTTTTCAACAAATTTTCTACTATTTGGACGTATTCATCATTACTTATGCTTGTAGATTTTCTTTTTCCATTAATATCATAGTATGTTTGACTGATGATTATCTCATAGATTGCATTAGCACTTCGACTAAGTGCATTTGCTATTTTATTTTCCTTCCCTTTGATGTTTTGAATTTCAAAATCAAATTCACTTAAAAAGGATAACCATCGTGGTTGTCATGCATTGAGATCTTGTTGACTAAAAAAATGTTTCACACCACTATTATTTATTAATAATAATAATAAATCTTCCAATTAAGTAGTTTCGCCACATTTTTAGTTCATGAATCACAGATGCAAACTCAAGATCATGATTTACACAATTACATTCATGCTCCTTTAATTTTTGATATTTGTAACAAATTACATGTCCATATTGTGACAATAATCCTCATAAGGATCAACCACTTTAAGAATCGGTGTTTCAGCTAGTAAGCTTTTCAATTTGTTGAAATTGTCTTGACATTTTAGAGATCAGAAAAACTTTAATACCTTTTTTTGAAGTGATGTAATGGGAAAAGAAATTTTTGAAAATTGTGCAATAAACCATCAGTAGTAATCTATAATTTTCATAAAAGATCGAATATCTGCTACATTTTTAGGTACATGACATTCCATAATGGATTTAATTTTTTAGGATCCACTGCAATTCTAGTTTCTGATATCACGTGTCCCAGATATTGCATATTCTTTTGATAAAAGTTGAATTTTTCAAACTTGGCATACAACATATGCTCACATAGAGCTTGTAATACTATTTTAAAATATTGTTCATGTTCCTCTTTAGTTTTCAAAGAAATTAGTATATCATCAATAAATATCAAGATAAATTAAAATAAGTATTTACTGAATATATTGTTCATTAAGCACTGTATATGTTGTTCATTAAGGACATAAATGTTTCCCATGCATTTGTAAGTCCAAAAGGGATTACTACAAAATCGTAATGTCCATAATATGTTATAAAAAAAAAATTATTGACATCTTCATTTTTTATTCTTATTTGGTGATAACTAGATCTTAAATCCAATTTATATAATATTCTTTCTACTCCTACATTATCATATAGGTCATTAATCATGGGTAAGGGATATTTGTTTTTAATCATAACTTTTTTTTAATTGATGATAATTGATACATAACCTAAGAGTCTCATCTTTATTTTGAACAAATAAAATTGGTGCTCCCCATGGCGAAACACGTGGTCTAATATATCCTTTATCCAATAATTCCTCTAGCTGGATTTTTAAATCGTCAACTCAGGAACACTCATTATGTATGGTTCCTTTGATACTCGTGCAATTCCAGGTAATAAATCAACATAAAATTCTATCTCTCTTTTCAGAGGTAGTTTTGGTATTTCTTCTCCAAATACATCCTGAAATTCTTGAAGAACAACAAAATACTCTAACCTCAGTTTACTTTCTTCATTTAGAAAATTTGGCACTTGAATAACATACAACCTGTAGTCTTTTCTAATGCACTTCTTTAATTGTAAGGTTGATATTTTTCTTATAGAAACATGCTTACTAATTCCTTAAACTATCCTTGTTACACCACTTTTGTCCTTGTAAGTAAATGATTTTTCATAATAGTTAAGCAAAATTTTATGCTTCTCTATCCAATCCATACCTAAGTATGTCATATGATCCTAAAGGTAATACATTGAGATTCACCTTAGTATCGTAACCACTTATTTCCAATTTACAGTCAGAAATGAACTCAATTATTTTTATTTTAGTACCTATTGATAATTGTACTAGCTAAGATTTAGGGTGCTTTACTTTTTCCAGCTTGCAAGATTCTACCAATGGTGGAGTAATATAACTTAAAATTGCTCTTGTTTCTATTAAAATAGAAACTTTTCCATTATGGATTTTACCTTCAATTTCCAAAATGGTAGATTGATTATCTATGTATATGTCGTCTAGAGCATCATTGATTCTATGTATACTTTTGCCAATGTCTCCAATTGTTGAAGCTTCTTCTATATTTTGAATTGTTTTGTTCGTAGAGTTTTTTTATGGACAACTCCTCAACAAATGTTGTTGACCACATCCCCAATATTTTAACGGTTCTCTATGATTATCAATTGTCTTCTTAAATCCCATATTGAGTGATTTTCTTCCTCCTTGTGCTTTTGATTAATTATTGGAAAAGTTGTTTTCTTGATATCCTTTGGACATGTTACAAAATAGTGATGGATTAGAACCTTTATTTCTATAGTTGAGTTTATATTTTTTCTTTTCTCTCCATGTTTTTGGATTTTCAGACCATTGTATGGACTGTTCATAACATATTCTATCTTTTTGTAGTACTCTATTCAAGGTATTTGGATTATCAAACTCTATTCTATCTTTATATGACTGAGGTAAACAACTTAAAAATATTTAAAATTTCACTTTTTCAACTTTATGTAAGGTATGAACCTTAACAGTTCTAAAAATTTGGTAATTAGATCTTCCACAGACATCTTTCCTAACCTTAACTCATAAATTCTTTGGTTTTTCTTTCATAATAACTTTCAGATAAATATTATTTCTTAAAATATTTCTTAAAATTTGTCGATTCCATTTTATTTTCCTAAATATTTCTTAAAGTTAAATCTTTCCACCATACACTAGCTTTACCTTTCACATTATAAATGGTCATTCTCACTTTCATATTACTAGAGTAGTTGTAAATATGAAAGTATTTCTTTATATCCAATAACCAGGATTTCTTTATATCCAATAACATGTCATTTATTTCTTATTGATCTTTCGATGCTTTTTTCAATTTATCATTATCTTCTTTAAGGTTTGTAACTCAACAATAAAATTCCTCATTGTTTCCAAAACCTGTGTTGTTGAACTACTTTCACTGGGATGTTCTAGATTTCTATGAGGCTATTTATTATTATTTCCTTCTTGTATGTCCTCTTCTCCATTATGTGCAGACATGATTACAATTTTTTTAAAACAGTCTGTTTATAACAATGAACAATTTACTTATTAGTTTTTCTTCAAACAATTTACACTTTTATGGTCATTTTTATTAAGGTCTAAGTGTTGTAACCTATATCTCTTATACCATATGTAACATACCCCTTATACCACTAAAAAAACATTTAAAGTATTAAAACTTTAGTACCACTATAACTTGACAACATGAATCTAACTCCTTTGTTCTTATGTTTGTTTTAAGGTTGTCCAATTGTTATTTTACTGAAACATCATATACAATTTTGAATTCTTTTTTTTTATATTTCTTCTAATACTAACTAATAATATACTCAAAGAATTAAAATTGTCCTTTTAAAAGTTAAGTTGATTGCAATGCCAGTCATCTCTTTATACAATAGTGTTTAACAACATTACTTTAATTATATTATAATATCATTGTTATTAAGGTCCTAATCTTAGAGCCTTAGTTATACAACGCAATTTCTGAAAAACCTCCAAGGCGCTTTCCATAAGTTTACTTATATAAGTCGTTTACATTGAAGTCCAAGGTGCTTTCCATAAGTTTTTGAAGTCCAAGGCGCTTTTCATAAGTTTACTTATATAAGTCGTTTACATTGAAGTCCTAATGATGTTTCCAAAGTCCCTATTTCACGCCAAGTATGGATTATGGCTTTGTAAGGTCTCATCAAGATCTTTACAATTGATGGGTAATTTTGAACGAGGATTAAAATGCTAACCTAGGGAAACCAAAAGGGAAATGAACTAACATTTGATTTTGAAAATAATGAGAGAGAGTTAAGCTAACTTATGGTAGACTGAAAATGAGGTAACACTTTACCATACCATTACTCCTTGTTCGGACAGACTATAAATTCACGTGGTCTGACCAACCACATATGACCATATCATTTCCTTCACATGGCTTCCCAAACGATGAGGTAATAATGTAATTCTTCCCTTAGATAAAGATACCTTGTGATGGGATCGAGGGTTCTCAACTTTCAAATCAAAGATGAAGTTTGGTTGCTTCCTATCGCTCGACATTTCGTATGGTTTAGCTCTAGAGTCTTGGCTACTTATTCTTGCGAGTTCCCTCAGGTATTGTAATGCCTGCAAAAGGGATCTTGCAAACAACTGGAGAGTTAATCTCTTATTTTATTTTTATTTTATATTGAAGGATTTCATTTTTATTTTATATTGTTTTTTTAATAATTTCTTAGTTTATGCCGGGATCACATTTTATTTTCTATATATTTATTTGATAGGATTCCCATTATATATGAAAGAAATAAATAAAGAAAGTATTTTTAACGTTTACGAGGCTAAAAATAGTCTATGGTTCCATC
>ML795759.1:618410-636172 GCA_009831015.1 Picea engelmannii
ATTGTCAAACCAGTTTCTATTACAAGACATGTGGATCGATGCACCAGAATCTACATACCATGCATTTACATCATCTGTCTCAGCTAACAAAGCAGCATCTGATAGGAATAATTTGTGGAATTAATCATTACCATTATCACCCCTTTCAGCAAAATTACTATTATGCCTCGGATTTCTATATTTGTTCTTATGTTTATGCTTATACCAACAATCCTTAGCATGATGTCCAGCCTTTCCACAATTATAACATGAATCACTCTTTCTCTGATTTGTATGAGACCGAGATGTCATACCTTTATGTTATTTTTCATATTGAGGTTTTCCTCCTCTGTTGTGTTCCCAAGGCTTTCCTTTACCCTTTTCCATTAATGCCAAATCTGAATGTGGAGGATTTCTGGTGAGATGGCTTCTACGTTCCTCCTCTTGTAGAAGAATACCTGCAAGTTCTTCAAATGTCGGAGCATTCTCTTGAGCTGCAATACCTGTTATGAACATTTGGTAGTCTTCTAGCAAGCCATTTAATGTGACTGTTACTAGATCAGGGGGTGAGACCTTCTCTCCTATGTCACCCAGTTTATCTTTTAAATCTTTGATTCTTGAAATGAAATTAGTAACATTTTCATTTCCCTCCATTTTGATTGAGAGCAATTTGGTTTTTAAAAACAAAACTCGGTTTGTATTAGCAATTTGGTACAAACCTTTCAAGATGTCCCACATCTCCTTAGAAATTTTTCAATCTCTTATGTGCGGAATGATATTTTCTTTTACAGACATTCTGAGAAAAACTTTGTCTTTGTTTTCTCTCTTCTCTCAATCTTGGGAAGCAGTAGCAGGCTTTGCCTCATCTCCTGAGACAACAGGCCAAACCCCGAACGCTTCCAGCACTGTTTGTATCTTAAATTTCCAATTTACATAATTGGATCCATCTAATTTATTTGATTCATTTATGTATGAATCAATCCATCATCATCATCATCATTAGACTTCACAACTTGAAGCTTCTGACAATCACACCCTTAAACGTAAGGATGAGATATATTCACCATGTTGAATCTATGAATGTGATCCATCCCACTTGAAACACATGGTTTTCTTCATGGAAACTATCTAAAATAAATAATTACCTAATTTTCAAGGTTCATCGAAGTTTTTCCTTCAATTTACGGCTCGGTTTAGGAATTTACTACTTAGGGATTCTTCCAGGTCCCTTCTCAAGGTTTTACCAGAACTTTGGAAAATAATAAGACTTTGTATTCATTCACACAAATGAGGATTTAATTCTATACTATCCTTCATAAATATGAGAAATTAATGACACGAGGTCTATTGGCCTTCTTTCACCTTCAACATGCCAATATTACAATATTTCATTTCTCTCAAGAATTTTTTCTCATTTCTTAATTTATATGTTAGGTTTCCTTTCACAGGGAACAAACTGCAAGAAATACTCAATTGCACACACAAGAATCTCAAACTCACTATTATGTCCATGATTTTATATAAAAGAGGGAACCTCCTACTTAAATATACACTATACATGCAATTCCATACAAATATATTATCATCAAAGTACAAGGGCCTTCCAATTGGAAAACTCCCAACCCATAAATAAGACATACAAGTTAATGGTTACAAATACAGGAACCCATCAATACATTTCAGTCTAATTACACACGGTACATAGGTACTTATCTGTTACCAATTTCAACCAGCCAATTGACTGTGGGTGTTCATATTTCTACCCAACCATAGGCTCTATGTTCTCTGTAACTTTGTAATTATGCCACCCTCGTGTAAGGCCATGATACCACCAAGGAATTCATTGCACTCACCCTTATACTTCACGTTTTATTATTTTTCTACAGGCCTTTCACTTGGACCTAGATTCCAGGTTTTTCTTCTCCAAAGGACTAGAATCTATAGCTCTCCTTTAGATCCTTCACCCCCTGCCCATGTCCTTGTGTTTTTCCTGAATGTAATTTATCGAGAAGGTTATGGACCTATCCTCTTCCTTCTGTTAGATGGAACCTGTGGGGTCAATCTCGGGATGGAAGAAACAATATTCTTTGGTACTTCCGGCTGACAATTTATACTACATCATCCATATCTTCCATACTCTTATTCATTGAGGGTGTTTTTTTGTTCAACTACCATACCCCTCTCATTAACTAATTTGTCTCAAAACTAGGAAATGGAAATAACTTATTATTTTCCAAATTAAATATCTCAGAAAGGAAATTTGGGTCATATTACCATAATAAACCCCCTCAAAAGGATCCCTCATTATTTCCTCTAGTGGTATCATGGCTATTACATTCAAGGCTTCACCCCCGCAGTCACCTGTTGGCATTTACAATTAAAAAATAATACATTTACATTGTTTGCATGCCATGGCATGACAATAATTAAACATGATATATTGCATACTTGGGGAAACATGGGTATTACATATAGGAAGGTACCAGTTTCTTGTTACAAATAATGAAAGGGGTGTCTCCCTAGATATCCAAAATATATTGAATTTGGTATGCCACGAATATTTTTTCCATGTCGACACTATTATCTATGAGTATAGAATGTCAAATGTTAGATCATTTTCATACAAGGATAAGGTACAAGAAGGTTCATTTTTATTAAATATAACATATTTGTGATTTTTACATGGAAAATAAACCATTTTATATCTCATGGGCATCCAAGTTGAGATGAATTTAATACACGATGGTAACATGTTCCATAGGAGAGAAATTTTCCATGGGATGGAAGCTAGAAGGTATGAATAGAAAAGAGTCCCTAACTTTGTATAATTAGATTTGTCCAACAATTAGAACCATGCGATATTTTTTAGTATTTCAACTCACCCACTCTAGTGGCACTATGGCTTTGGAATTCCAAAGTAAGAAAACCTCTTCACAACTAGTATCCTTCCCATAACATAAAATAGGTAAAAAAATGATTTCTTTGGTTCAAGGACTGACTTTCAAAGGATTCTTAGTCTGAAGAGAAAAGATTTTTACTTGGAATAAACCCACAAAAGGTTATTGAGCCAAATCCCACCATTGAATTTGGACACACACACACACATGTGGCTAGGGTAACTTTTGTATTTGGTGAAGTTCGTCACCCTCCCCTACTTCCAATTCATCTACTAGGCTAAAGAGCCTTACAAACACAACTTGAACATAAATATCCCCATGTAGAAAGACTTGACTAATATACACTAAAAATTTATCAATATAGTCTAGTTTGGAATTCCTCTTAACATCTAGGAAATAAAACCACAATCTAGATTTAGCATTAAATAATAAGTTGGTACATTGAATCATTCATTTCTTGAACAACTTTTGGATTGATAACCAAGCCATTTTTTCTAGAGGTTTTCCCTCATACAAGATGAGAAGGAACCACCAAAGATAATGACCATTAAGGGAAAGGCCTATTTTGACATAGAATGTTTTTTTATAAAGGGAGGGTTTGATGTCCTTCTAGGCCTTCCAAATAATTTTTATAACAAAAGTCGATATCCCACAAAGTTTTTTTCTTATTGATGAAGCCAAGATAAGAGTTATAGTAGAAGAAGACAATAAAAGAGAATAACATTCTACAGAGTTTGTTTGGATTTAAGAATATGTAGTGAAATATTTTCTAGCAAAGTCATATAAAACATAACCTCATGCAACTAAACCTAATGAAGAAGAAACAAAGATTGGTAGAAAAAAATGGTAGAAACCAATAAAGTATAATCAAGCTAAACAAACACAATTTCAAAACTCTAGTATCATTTCTTGATCAAAATTTTTATGAAAGCAAACTTATATACATATCCACAAGACTACCAAACACCACATGGTTAGATATTTTTGGTTAGAAAAACCTATTTAATTGTAATTAATCATTTATACTAAGAGAATGTTAGCACACTTAATCAAGTAATCGTGATTGACGATCTCAACAGACCTATCACTATATGATCAAAGTTGATCTTGTCAACCTATTCCCCACCTATAATTAAAGGTGATAGCATAGGATAAAGGACCACCATTATCATTCTCTCTTATAAACATGTATATGGTATCAAGATCAATAGAAGCAAGGTGTGAGTGATGTGTCAACATTCTATTTAATGGGATAAATTCTCTACTTATTTTGAAATAGTGTTTCTACTCATTTATGAAGTTGTCTTTCATTATAAATATCTATAATCTATATGTCATTGCTTGTCCACTCTCTTATGTTAGATTTTAATTTGTGAATAATGAATATGTTGATGTCAATTTCTCTATGAGAGAAACTTTATTATACCAATTATAAAAACTTCTATATAGATATATTATGAATATGTTAGAATTAAAATATTTTACAAGTTGGGTATAATTTAATCCCAACAAATTGATTCTTAACTTTAGAGTATTTATCCTCCCCATCATTAGGATCCAAACATCGCTAAGGAGAGAATGTGTGTTGGAAAGGCATTTTGGATACAGTTTTGAGGAAAATCCCAAGTATGGAGGAGATGTGCAATAGAAGAAAAAAGATAAGGCAGGAGTGGAGTGCACATTAAAGGCACATTCAAGGTTGAAGTGAATAGTAAAATCATTCTTGCTAGCGAATAGAAACAGAATAAATAAATAAAATAAAGAAAGAGAATAAAACAAGAAGATAAAGAGGGAGAAAAGGAAGGACAACAGTTTAGCATGCAAAAGAAGGAAGAACAACAGTCAGGAATGAAAAAGTAGAATGCATACACAAAAGTAGGAAAAACAAGCCCGAACAATGAGTCAACATGAGTTGTAACCAGTCATAATGAGTTGTAATAGGGTTTGGGGAATAAACAAGTTGGATTTTGAGGCCTAAATTCTATGTATAAATATGTAATCGGTTGGGTAGAATAGGTTGTTGAAGTTGTGTTGGAGAAGAGCTAAATTTGTTCCTATTGTGAAGAGATTGAGAGAATAGACTGATAGTGAGAGATATTCTATGTATGAAGGTCTGAGGAGAGTTTCAAAAAGAGGATTTCACTAGAGAGAATCTAGGTAGGGTGGGGACTGATAATAGGATGAATCTATTGTAGTGTAGTGCACAAGCCTGGAATGATTACAGAAAGCATAATAAAGAATCTAGCCATTGTGGATGTAGCCCAAGGATTGGGTGAACCACATTAACTCTGTGTATATATGTGTGTGATTCATGTGATTGTTTATGAATAGGAGTTTCATCCGTGTTAGACTAGATCCATTTACTATATGATTATTGCATAGTAGTTATGGATGTTATGGAGAATGGTTTATGATGCAAGGAATAACAGACATAGGATAATGCACATGGAGTAGATTAGTAAGAATGAATAAGATGATCACCTCCCATCCCCTTATTCCTGCAGAAAATTAGTTTCTACAACCCCAATAGATTCCTTGGGTGAGACTTCACTTGCATGAAAGTGATGCCGAAAGTGCCAATAACTGAAGGGTTTTCTTGGTTAGATAACTTGAACCTAGGGTCTTACAATTTTGCACCAACAAATAGTTATGTTATCGGGACCTAGAATCTATTATTGATGGAATGTTTTGGAGGCCGACTAAGAAATATATTGTTGAATGGATAGAAGGGAAGAAAAAAGAATTTTCTTGGAAAGAGAATAGAAACCATCATATGAGCAATGAGAAATGGATGAAAAGGTATTTGTACACAGATATGCATGAGATATTGTTTGGTTAATTTCCGACTATCTTAGTTGAGTCATCATAAATATTAGTGGAGAATAATGGAATGTATCGAACTATAGTTCCAAGGAACTCGACTCCTGAGTACATAAGGAAATTGAATTCTATGAGTAATAAAACTTCTCATGCAATTCATTTCTATTTGGACAGTATATTGGAAGGTTACATTACATAATTTGCAGTGGATTGTACCCGGTCATACAATGTTGCAGAAAGGGATTTCTTTAAGGGTCCATGTGCAAGGTTTATGAAATAATTGGGTACCTGGATAAATATTTTGTTGTCCAAAAAGTGTGTGATCACGATGGAATTTGATTGCTAAGGGAATTCACACACATAGGGGAAGTGGGGAATGACCAAAGGATAGTCTGAATGTAGGAAAGAATGAAGAAATAAATGGAGAAGGTAGGGAGACTGAGGATGTAGAGAATTGAAGAAGGTGTATCAGAAGAAGAAGACAAGTTTGGAGTACTGCACAACAGAGGAAGATAAAAGAGGTTGAAGACTGGGGTTGAGAAGAGATAATTTCACAAAGAGTTTGAGAGGAGAGAACCTTGTGCAATAGTCTATATCGTAGAAATAATGCATGTAGAAGGAGAGAAAGAGGATTCTCGGTTCAATCTGATAAAAGAAGAACCAATAATTCCTACTCATGTGGGATTTTGTGTCGATACCATGACCATGTGTGTGTCACCTAAGTTAGAAGTAACAATTGATGATTTTTCAAAAGAACTCATAGTCAGTAGAGGGAGTAAAAGTAGTAGTAATCGAAGCAGTGAGAGAAGTGCATCAAGCTAGGGCAATGGAAGCAGTGCATCGAGTTAGAGACAATCAACATCGCCAAAGGGAGGTACTACACAAGCCAAGATGGCAGGGTTGGATACCACATTGAGACTATCTGAGTTCCAGGGACTGGGGTGAACGGACCCAAAACATCATCTATTTGTATGTGAAAAAATTTGGGATGAAAATAATGTCCAGGATCAGGCCGTAAAGATTGTGTAATTGGAAACAACATTTAGAGGTCATGCATTAGTATGGTATATGTAACTAGAGAGTAATACACCTATAGGTAAAGAAAGGAATTTAGCATAAATTAGACAAGCATTGTTGAAAGAGTTCAAGAAACTGAAATCTGAGTTCCAGTACATTGTCGAGTTGAAATAAATAAAATAGGTGCAGATTGAATTTGTTTGGGACTATGATCAAATATTTAAGGATTTAATGGGTAGGTTGACATTACAAATTCCTGATCAACAACACCAAGAATGGTTTATTGAAGGATTACTACTACACATTCGTGGGTCCTTGATACAACAAAAGGTTACATCGTATCTTGAAGCTTTGGAAATTACAATGAAGTTGTAATCATATCCTATAGGATATGGTGGGGGGATGGAACAATTTCAAATGAAGTTAGTTTATCTAACAATTCAATTAGCATATATTACCAAAGGGAAGGAGAAGCGAGAACAATTTTGGCTTACCAAGTGTAGGACTGAAGGCCACCAAAAGGATGAATGCCCAACATTTTCATAGTATTTGGTGATTGGAGCATTGAATCCATTACCGGAAGGGGGATACTGTGAGATATGTAAGAAATGGGGACATCATCCGATTGAGTTTCCATTACTACATAAATACCAGAGTATGCCAAGGAACTTATGTTGTAACTTTTTCAAGTCAGTTGGGAATGACAAAAAGGATTTTTACACATTTCATTTGATGAAGGAGCGCACTTCAGATATGTATAGGATTCAGGAGGGGAATGTTGCGAAAAAAGGCGGTGGTCCACAATATAATAATCAGAGAGTATTTAATCTAGGAAACCGAGGAGGATTTGGCAGAGGTCAAGGACGAGGAAATTATGGCAGAGGAAAGGACCAATAATATGTTACAATTGTAATCAATCGAGACACTTATCTCATGACTTCCCGAATCCTTGTACAACCTACACATAATTTAGAGCATTGGATCATGTGATAGGATATTTTCCTCAACTACTTATGAAGTGGCAGGAAAGAAGGAATAAAAATTATAATGTATAGAAGATATCAGCTAAGAAATGCAATGAAGGACCTAGAATGACATTTGTTATGCACAGAGGAACTAGAACATGGGTTGATGCGATGAATGGAGGAAGACGTGTTGAGTAATGGGTGAAGAAATTAGTGGGACATATGCCGACATTCAACCCTCATCAAGAAAAGGAGATGTATAAAAGGGCCAAAAAATATATACTAGGGCTGGATTGAGTAGCAGCAACATCATCTGCACCTCATGTTTGTGATCGTACAATGCCAGAAAATCCACTTGAGAAGGTAAGAACCCTAAGAGTGTTTTTGAGAAGTTTCATGGAATTGATGGAAGATGAAGTTGCATTGAATTCATTATGTGATATGATTGGTCATTGTGAAAAATAAAGGTAAATTCATATTACACTGAGGGTAGTGAATCGAGTACTGCACAAAAAAAGGACCAATAGAGAGTTCAGGTTAAGTGCGCAGATTGGGGAATATTATGTGGATAACGTTATTTTATACTTGGGTTTTGATATCAATGTCTTACCAAAAAATACATGGGAAATGATGGGGAACCCCAAGTTGATTTGGTCTCTTATCCAGTTAAGGTTAACAAAAGAGCACAAGATAGTACTAGTTGGTTGATTGACAGGAGTACCTGTGAATATAGATGGGGTGAGCAGTGTAGTAAATTTTGAAGTCATTGAGATCGTGGATGATAGCCAACTATATATATCACTAATGGGACTTTAATGGGACTTTTAAAATAAAGTAATCATTAATCTAAGGAAGAGGGAATTGATATTTGAGGTAGGAGGCTTGAATGTTGCTACATTGTTCAATCCGACAAAAGGAAAGAGGTACATAGAGCCAGCAAGAGGGAACAAAATTGACAATTTGTATAACATGACCACATCGATGGATGACTATTTTAAACCTACTGTAGATGGTGCACTAAGTTGGATAAGAATTATCTCATGCTCTTCAAACTCAGAGGAAGGTCTAGAATATTGGCAACAAAGGATGCATGAAGTATCAACTAGACGATGTGCACACTTAATTTGATCATTGTGTTGGACTAGAATGGAGTTTTGTGATGCACCCAGATATGATGGATTAACTAATATAATCTTATTTGTAAATGAATTTTATTTGATGGTACCCAAACAAAAAATATCGTTGGAATTAGATGTGGCCTTGAAAGCTACTCCAGCCAGATGGTGGTATTCACACAAAGAGGGAATGGAAGATTGGTCTCACTGTAAAAGACTCACGCAAATAAGGTTTGGTATCAAGATGGAGGATAATTCTCATAAGTATACAGGAGTAAGGGATCCAACAAATCATATTTTCCAATGCAGAAATAGATGGAGTTCAACACTGAAGGAGGACTGGATATAGAGGTTTATACATATGCTCGATACGATCCCTAAGAACTAGTACTTGGAATTGGAAATATGCAGAGAAAAAACAAACCAAGACAAGATAATTCAAAGGATTAAGGTAACATTTACTTTTGAACATGTATCCCCATTACTAGATAAAGCATTGCAGGTCATTAGAAACAAGATTTTTTCAAAATAAGGGTCCATGGAGGTAGTATATGTGTGTTGTGTGCACAAAGCTTCTATGATTGTCCAATAATTATTGGAATGTTATAATGTTGCTAAAGAAGAAAAATATGAGGAATATCCAAGGAATGTACAAGTACTTGAAACTGAGGGGGAGCTCATAGTAGAAGGACGAGAACTTGAATCTATTGTGTATGCACAACCACTAAAGATACAAAAGGTGAATATTGGGACAAAGGAAAATTCCAAGTTTACCTAGATAGGAGATTATTGGAAGGGTGAAATGGTGGAGAAGATTGCATATATATTGCATGAGTATCAAGATCTATTCCAACTACATTCTTAGAGATGAAGGGAATAGTTGGGGAGTTAGGAGACATGAAGATCCCTTTGAAACCAGATTCTAATCCAGTAAGACAAAGAGAAAATAGGCTAAATCTAAAATATAAAGAGAAGGTGAAAGAAGAGATAGGTTGAATGTTATAAGAAGGGATTATTGAAACATTGGTGGAATTTGAATGGATAATTCCAATGGTGGTACAAGATAAGAAACCAAGTGGAATCAGGAGTTGTATAGACTTGAGAAAACTAAATGATGCATGTCTACATGATCCATTTCCAACACCTTTCACAGATGAAGTACTAGAGAATGTAGGAGGGTAGGAGGATTATTCTTTCACAGATGGATTCTCAATATATCATCAAATAAATATCGTGTAGGAAGACATGTATAAGAATACTTTTGCAAAGGAATGGGGAAGCTACCAATACACAGTAATGCCTTTTGGACTGAAGAATGCACCTACAGGTTTTTCAAGAGTTGTTGTTGCATCTTTTAAGGAATTTATTCATAAGTTCCTTGAGGTGTACTTAGATCATTAGAATGTGTTTATTTTATTTAAATATCACATAAAAGTACTCATGCTAATTTTTGATAGGTGTAGACAATGCCATATTTCACTGAATATAAAGAAATGTATTTTTTGTGCGCCTTTCGGCATTTTGTTAGGCCATGTGGTATGTAAGTAGGGCTTACTGGTGCATCCTGCCAATATTGCAGTGATTTGGAATTTATAACCACCCAAATCAATTAGAAAATTAAGAGAAAGACTAAGTCATATCGGGTATTACAGAAAGTTCATTAAGGGTTATGCACATATTACAACACCTATGGAGAAGTTGTTGAATAAATAAGAGAAGTTCTAGTGGAATGAGGACTATTAAAAGGGTATGGACACATTGAAGTGGAAATTAGTGACCAAACCAATTTGATCATCCTATATTGGAAGAAGGAGTTCCATGTTCATGTGGATGCATCTTCCATACATTTGGGCACAGTAATATTGCAACCAAGGGAAGGAGACATAGATCACTGAATTTATTTTGCAGGTAGGAATTTATCCATAGCATAGAAGAATTACACCACTACATAATGAGAAGGATTGGTACTGATGAGCCACCAAAGAGGGCTCCCATCCCCCTTCACATATATGTTTATATCATAAATTTCCCTCACTAGTAAATTTGAGCAGGGAAGTTCCTAATAAATAATTAGCATGATTTTTCCGTCAAGCAATTAACCAAGTAAAAAGTGAAAACAACGCTTGTCAGACATAAATAAAGTAGAAAGTATCTTGCTATTGTTGTAAATAAAAATCACCCATTTTGATAAAAAGGATGTCTTCTTTCTTAAATATAATGAATGGTCATTTACTTCTTATTTCCATTGGTTTATCCCTTTCTTTCTTTTCATATTTTGTATTTTGTAGCATTTTATTATTGTGTGCCAGTATATTATGTTGCTTCATTTTCAAATTTTTCATATAAAATTGTAGATCAATTGGTATCAGAGCCTAGATCCAAACCAACTTCTTCTCATCCATGAAATTCAAAAGAGAGGCTATCCAACAAAAAAACAAAATCAGATCCAGACGCCCTTCTGAGGACTTCTATTACGCCCTCCTTAGGGCTTCCAGCACATTCATATTTCACCATTATCCACGTACCCATGTCAAGGTATCAAGTGCCTTCTCAATGTTCTCATGAGTTCAGTGATTCTCAGCATAGCATCTAGTAACATATCGACATCCGTGGTGAATGAAAATTATGCTGCTATGAAGAGAGTCATCTACAAAGGATTTTGAATCCACTTCAAAAGCTCCAATTCATTATTTAACGATGGCTCTCCATGATATATTTAGTATAAAAAAACACATAGCTGCAACACCCATGCATATTGATACACGCTTCCAATTATGGAAATTTGTGGGCCAAATAAATGGCGAGAATGTTGACTCTTGGATTAGTTGTTTTTCTACATACTTTCGTACATGTATTGAGATGAAAGAAGACATGAAGCTTCGTATATTTGGTCTGCAACTTGAGGGAATTATGTAGACATGCTGGAACACTCAACTAGAGAATTATTCTTTGGTCATGGACAGAGGCGACCCGGTCGAGACACAAACATAGACACCACACATTACGACATGGGATGGATTTTGTTAGGCTCTCAAAGAGAATTTATACCCACCAGGATATTTCTATAACCTCCTCACTAGATAGTTTCATCTTTGATAACTTTACAATCAATCCGTCGAGGGATACATCGACATCTTTTGAAAATTGTGCATCCAATTGCACATCGATGACTGAGAAGAGGTATTAATTATCAAATTCAATTCTTGTTTATTAATGCATCTCCATCATCAAGTTGATTTGTTTGAGAGTTCTTCCTTGGACAAGGCCTTTCTTTGGGCCCTGAATCGTAAAGTGGCTCCTCAAATCCACGCACTCCAACCTGGATATGACCCTTCTAATGCTTCCCCTTCTCAAGTTACCCCTACCACCACTTCCACACCTTGAACGATGCCCTAGTGTACCTTCCACAATACCAACTTGCATGCTTATACCAAATGTCAGGGACTTTAGAACCTCTGCCCTCAAAAAACTCTTTTTTCAGAACTCACTCAGTCTAATTCCCCTGACAATCCTGAAGTCAATTCTCTTGAAAATCCTACATAATTTGACCCATCTCTAATTTTGATGACTACAAGTGACCAAAACACCTCTTATGTGCCCTTTTTTACCCACAATTGTCAAATTAAGCATAAATTGGCTACTATAATCCTAGACAATGGAAGCCAAAAGAACCTCATCACCCAGGACTTGGTCCAAAGCCTACAACTCCAAACTAATACACACCCAAAGTCATGTTTTCTCGGATGGGTACAAAAGGATGGCCCACACCTCACTATCTCCTAGTGTTGCATGGTGACTTTTTCTATTGGCCCTTTTTGGGATACCATGGTCTGTGATGTTTCTCCTTTAGATTGTGCTAACATGTTACTTGGAATCTCCTAACAATAGGTCCAAAACACTATTTATCATGCTCAACTCCATAAATACCAAATGAAACATGAGGGATGAACCTATGTACTTACATCTTCTACTCCTCACTCCACATAGTCTCTGATTGGATAAGAGGCCATTAAGAAAGTAAATATGAACAAATATGTTTCCTTGTGTTTGGTTCACCCCATTAAACCAGGAAATTTGACCAACGCATCACCTCAAGACATGGTTCCCCCACTCACTAAAGTTTTCAATTCCTTCCCCCAAGCCATCAGACTTGCCCTATCTTGCTCTATTTATCACACCATTGATCTCCTTCTGAAAGCCTCTTTTCCCAATTCCCCTTCAAACTGTCTCGCTCCCCAAGAGGTTGATGTGATAGCAAGCCAACCTGAACAGATTTTGAATTTAGGCCCTAATCCACCTTCATATTTTTCTTATGCATATCCAACACTTATCATGGAATTAGGTTTAGGTTTTTGAATGTATAAGGTTTTGGAATTCATGTTTATTGTAAAAAGGATTTTAGATCCTCATTGTAATCATATTCTTGTGAATGATCATATCCGTCACATCTCTTCTCAGAAATAAGCCACCACCATTCTAGAAATCTTTCTTTTAGTCTGCATTTTACAGATTCAACATATTTCTTTATTGAATAAAAGTCAATTTTACTGTATCTCGGTTATTTTTACTCATGTCTCTATGTTAATAATACTAATAATTTGTGTTCATTTCATTATGCTCATAAAATCTGAATCAATGGTATCATAGTGGTCTACTCCTTGTTGTTCTTAGTGCATGTCCCCAAATAGGTTGGGGTACAAAGAGTTGGGTCGCGAGTTTGTTTCTCTTAAGGACAATAGCTATCGCACGCCCAAGCGACCTTTGATGGTGGGAGAAAATAAATACGATGAGACAGGATATCCTTTCAAATTGTTTCTCAAGGAATCCCTTGCACAACAGAGGAATGCGATGATGGATAATTTTTTGCAAATCCTTCGATGGCTACCAACAAGAGATGCATATTCCTCGAGCATAGGCACTGCTCCCTTCAAGGTACATATAAAATTTTATTTTCCTATATTTGAAGGTTGGATAGATGTAGATGTTGTAGACAAATTGTTGAATATGCTAGAAGGGTATTTTCCTGTCCATAACTTTTAGAATAGAGAAAATATTACTTTTGTGCTCCTTAAAGTCATTCCCCATGTCAAATATTAGTGGGAGACTTTTTTTAAGAAAAAGGAAACAAATGAACCCTCATTATTTACATTCACACTCACCTGGGACCCCTTAAGGGATGATATTAAGGAACAATACTACCCTATTGGAAGTTTTGATGACCTGTATATAAAATGGACCACAATGCGGCAGGAAAGGAACCCCGCTACACTTCATCATTGATAGCGGTAGGAATAAGAACCTCATAGCAGATGAGGTCGTCAAGTGGATAGCCTTTCCAAAAATGTCACACCCACAGCCCTACACCATCAGATGAATCTACCAAGGGAGTTATCTTCACGTCAACCAGCAGTCTCGCCTATCGTACGACATAGAGCCCTTCCAAGATGAGGTATTGTGTGATGTTTCTCCCCTTGAAGTTTGTGATGTTATTTTGTTCCAACCTTATTTATGGAAAAGTCATGTTATATATGAGTCTAGGCCTCATAGTGTTATTATTAATTTGAACAATAGATTGTACAGGATACCCGAGGTAGTTCCACCTAGTGTCATTTTCTTGATCTCTGCCAAGCAATGCAGGAAGGTCATCTCTCAAAATGGGAAGTTTGTCTTTTTTTTATT
Source organism: Picea engelmannii (assembly GCA_009831015.1). NCBI lineage: Eukaryota > Viridiplantae > Streptophyta > Pinopsida > Pinales > Pinaceae > Picea > Picea engelmannii. The sequence continues at coordinate 632,883 of ML795759.1, forward strand.
CACTCTTAGAGTGAAAAAAAGATTGCAACCACATCCAGGGCCTCCGCAACCGACCTCTCCACGTAGCAGAAGAAAGTGGATAAGGTTGTGGAATAATACAAAGACATATTATCCTCACCTATTGGGGTACCTTTTCACTATCAGGTCAGGCATTCCATCGATCTAACCCCCAGCACACCGCTACCCAATGGATCAGTCTATCACCTTTCTCTGTTAAAAAATGAGGAGATTAAGCATCAAATCCAAGAACTACTCCACAATGGTGTAGTGTACATCGGGAGGTAATATGGGGCACCAAGGGAGGTACACAATGGGAATGTGGTTATGTATTATTAGTGGAAGTGATTTAATATATGACAATTTTTTCATTCAATGTAAGGTGGACTACATCCACTATATTAATAAAGGCCCACTATGGTAGTTAGATGTAATAAATGTGAGAAGGCTCTCTAGAAGGTTCCTAGGAGATAGAGAGATCTATATAAATAAGTGTAAGCAATGTAATGAAACATAGTGAAGAATATTTTGAATTCATCAAACATTTCTTGAGGAGTGTTATCCTTCCTTAAGGATTAATATATGGTGTTACCATACCTCAAGGGTTTTGACTATTTCTTTTATTCAGTATTTGGTGAATTGTTTGGATTATTCTTGTTAAGTATCTGAAAAGATCTAAAGATAAATATCAAAATAGATCTCTACTCTGCTGGAGTTTTCCCCCTCGAAGAGACAAGTGAACATTGCTATCATTAATCAAGGTACTCTTTCTAGTGTTATTCTGGTATTATTCTGGTATGTTTCTGGTTATATCATTGTTTCTCTGCCATTTATATGATAAAATATTTTTGTTATGCATACTCTTTTGTATCTAAAATACTTAACAAGTGGTATCTGAGAACTTTCCTTGGCCAAATAAGGGGAGAATGTTTTGTCTCTTTTTGTATATTTTTTCTAAAAAGAATAGAGGGTGATGCACTTCAGGTTCATATATGAATGTTTCTGAGATTAATTTGTCCAAACAAATTGGATATTTGAACTACACTTGGAAAAATACCTAATTTCAAAAAACAATCAGCTGAAACGAAGTCCGGCAAGTAAAGTTATGAGAATTTTAAATTCGACCATTTTTCAAGATTTTCTGGAAAAAAGATGCGCAATTTGCATAGTAAGTTAATTTTTAGATTTAGTTTTTGTTGAATATTTATTCCAATCATGTTATTTTTTACTGGAAGAGATGATGGCCCTAGTATTGAAGAATTTATACAATCTCACAAGTCATTATGGAAAGAGAAGTGGGATTGTATAAATTCTTCAATACAAGTCATTAATGAAAGATGATGCTCTCATATGGTGGCAATAATTTCATCATTCTGAGTGGATGTCACTTTCTGAGGAAGCAGTTAAAAATTTACTTTTAGACAAGTGGTCTCATACAAAGAGTAAGGATAAAGACATCACCAAGAGTTTATTTTGATGTGGAAAATCTATATTACAAATTCATGGTTGTATTCATAAACAAAATGTCATTCTTTCTATTAACCCTAGTTGGAAAAAAAAATTCATCGATATTCAGTTGGTTAATAGAATGCAAGTTCATGGAAAGAATATTCACAACACACAGGTTGAGGGTGAAAATTTTCAAAATTTTAAAGATTTGAATATCACCACGGATAAATATGTGTTGCATTCTGATTTTCATGCTATAAATATGGATAATGAAGATATTGTTTTGGGATATCCTTGGATGGAATCAATTGGTATAGTTAATATTAATGTGAAAAAGAAGTTTATAAAGATTTGGTACAATAAAAAGAAAATCACATTGCAGGATGTGTCTACTAGTAAAAAAGATGGGCCCATGGTGACCAACAAATAAGTTATTGTTGAGTCCGAAGTTGAATTGGAGGAAGATTCTAAAGAAGGAGATGAAGCAAAACCACAGGAAGTACACATTCAGGAAACTAAGGAGTTCATTGACTCAAAGGAAAAAAGTGTTGCAAATTTGAAGGAAAAAGAACAAATTCTTACAGTTGTTGTATATCACCATCCACATCATATAGAAACACAACAATCATATAGACAAGGGCATGAAAATCAACAAATTTATGCATCAGCGGGGAACGAGAAAGAAAAAAAATCAAGATAAAGTGCATGGAAGACTCCTAGCACTACGGGAAGAGATTGGGCTACATAAGCAATCCCATGCAAGCCCCGACATGATGCAGAGCACGATCAGGGTGGCAAGGTAGAAGATGGACATCGTGTTCAACTTCCATTGGGATTGATGGATGGTCATACATTTTTCCAGTTGGCTACCTTTCTTAGATGGTCATATTGTATGGTTTCTTCTCATGTTTCGAGGATGAAACATGTGAAGGGCGATGGAATGTAGTATACCTAGGGAGGTAATATGGGGTATCTAGAGAGGTATCCAATGGGAATGTGGTTATGTATTATTAGTGGAAGTCAGTTAATATATGAGAATGTGGTCATTCAATGTAAGGTGTAATAGTTCTACTACATTAATAAAGTCCCACTATGATAGTTAGATGTAATAAATGTGAGAAGGCTCTCTAGAAGGTTCCTAGGAGATAGAGAGAACTATATAAAGAAGTGTAAGAAATGTAATGAAACATAGTGAAGAATATTATGAATCCATCAAGCATTTCTTCAGGAGTGTTATCCTTCCTTAAGGATTAATAATTGGTGTTACCCTACCTAAAGGATTTTCACTATTTCTTTTGTTTAGTATTTAGTGAGTGATTTGGATTATTCTTGTTGATATTGTGGATCTATTTTGAGATGTATCTTAATATCTATTCAAGTACTTAAAAGAGAGTCACATCTGACCCATATTATCACCTTATGGAAGACCAATCATGATGGTGCAGAAGAAAGACGGGATCCGGTGAATCCACATTGATTACTGAGACCTAAATAAAATCACAGTCATGAACCGGTACCTGATTATATGAATCGACGATTTCCATGAACAACTCAAGGGGGGAAATACTTAAATAAGATTGATCTGAATTATGGCTACCATCAAGTCCCAATAGAATGGAAATATGTATGGAAGACTTTCTTCAAGTCAAAAGAAGGTATTTTTGAATAGTTGGTCATGTGATCCAGGTGGATATTTGTGGCCACCCACCTATTCCAATAGGCTCCTCTTGATAGTTTTTATTTTAGCACGTTCTTTTGTGATTCTTTGTAATTGTGGATTCTGCACTTCTGGGGATGTCTAAATCCCTACACATATTCTAGGTGGAGACTCGTGGCCACCCACC
>ML795759.1:651034-665547 GCA_009831015.1 Picea engelmannii
AAGATCCTTCTAGAAGCGGAAGCTTCTATTAGGTCTTCTTACATCCGCCTTATTCTATTTTATTGAAAGGTCTTATTAATATTGACCTTTATTACATCCGAATACAATGATCTACCTATGTGCGGGTTAGGACCTTAACATGTTCTTTTGTCCTTATTTATAATTGTGGGTTCTACACTTGTAGGGTTGTATGAATCCCTACACATCCTTCAAGTGGAGACTGGTGACTTCCCACCTAATCCAACTGGATTATTTTGGAAGTTTTCATGTCATCACATCTTTTTGTACTTCTAGGGCCGTTTTGGGGCCCTAAACAATATTTTTTTTCTTTCCACAGTCAAACGATAGACGAATTCAAATTCTAATGGAATAATGTGTACTTATGGAAAACATATTTCCAACAGGATATCACACACCTAAAATGAAGGTCGTATGCAAAATTTATGACCCCGGGAATTTGACGTACCAACTTACCCAGCGGGGCCCACATAACTTTTGGTGTTTCACCTCCTAGGGTTAGGTTTTTGGATGTTTAGGGTTTTGGAATTCATGAGTAATGTTAAAAAGGCCTATGGAGCCTCATTGTAATCATTCTACTCATACGGATGCACGTAGAAGCCACATCTCTTCTCATAGATCGCTACAACCATTCGAGCAAGTTGTTTTCAATGCTGTAGTTTTACAGTTTCAGCCTATTTCATTTATTCAATAGAAGTTACTTTTCACTAGATATATATTGTTGTTTTCTGTATCTCTACGTTATTGTATTCAGTCTGTTGATCAGTTCGTTCATATCATAAATATGGATCAGTGGTATCAGAGTGGTATTTTTTTAATTTATTTTTCTTCGAGCATGTCCCTGACAAGATCTGAGTAAGAGAAGTTGGGACTCAAACCAGTCGATCCTTTGCAAGTTCAGTCATTCCAAGCCCGATAAAAACCCATGGGGGACAAAAGTAAAGATGACCGAGTAGGAGATCATTTTAAAATGTTTCTCAAGGAATCCCTTGTGCAACAAAGGAACGAAATGATGGAAAACTTTGTACAGATCCTTCGGCGGCTACCTGCAGGAGAAGCATCCTCATCAAGCATCGATGCAACTACCTTCAAGGTACATGTAATTTTTTATATTCCATTATTTGAAGGACTCATATATGTGGATGTTGTAGATAAATGGTTTAATCTGCTTGAAGGGTATTTTTCAGTCCATAATTTTTTCGATAGGGAAAAGATTACTTTTTCATTCCTCAAGGTCATCCCCCATGTCAAGGACTGGTGGGATACTTACTATGACCAAAGGGCCATAGAGGAATATTGAATTTTTTCGGTCTCTACCACATGGGATTCCTTCAAGTATTCCATTAAATAATAGTACTTCCCTTTTGGAAGCTATGAAGACTAGTACACAAGATGGACCACCCTGCGTCAAGAAAGGGACTAAGAAATACCAGATTTCACCAATATTTTCCATACCCTGCACACCAAATTGGGTATCAAATACTCTAAGAGACATATAGTGCTCAAATATTGCGGTTTTTTGCATAGATACATTCAAATATAAATGGATTTTCTGGACATCACATCATTGGGTACGACTTATAGATATGTTTTCAATATCGAGAAGAAATTTAAGTAGAAGAGGCGATAGTTTGGATCTGCAAACTCCTCACAACCGAAGCATGGAAAAGGCAAACCCAACCCACAAATCAAGGGACAAAGAAAAGATGGACACTCTCAGGAAAACTAGTCCAAGTCACAACAAAATAAGGGTAATAAGGACATGGGAAAATGGTGTGAATACCATAAAATCACTTGGCACAACACTGAAGAATGTTGCTCCAAGAAGTTACTTGTGGCCGAGATGAAAGCTTCTGAGTCAGAGGTCGATTCTAACCCTGAATCAAATCTAAAAGGAAGGAATATAATTATCGATGTTGAACCTGGTGCCATTGTTGCTACCACCAAATTCCAGTTATGTGAACCAGAAGAACCAGAGGAAGGGGAATTCCTCTTTCACTCACAGATGTGAGAAAAGGGGGTTCCACTTCATTTATTTGTCGATAGTAGAAATCAAAAGAGCTTGATCTTAACAGAGGTTGTCAAGTGACTAGACATGCTGACGAAACCGCACTCGCAACCCTACACCATTGGTTGGCTTCATCAAGGAGGAGATCTTCTTGTCAACAAACAATGTTGTTTTCCCTACGACATCAAGCCTTTCAAAGATGAGGTATTGTGTGGTACTTCTCCCCTTTAATTTTTTGATGTTCTTTTAGGAAAACCATATTTGTGGAAGCAACATGTTGTGTATGAGTCTAGACCCTGTAGTGTTATTATTACTTTGGGTAGAAAATGGTACAAGATACGAGATGTAGTGTATCCTACCGCTATTTATTTAATCTCTGCTAAGAAATGTAGTATGGTCATTTCACATAATCAGAATTTCATATTCTTTGTGATCCAGTCTCACAGTAAGTAGAAGGTCATCGCCACATCCACGGCCTATACACAGAGCCTTTATTTGCAACAAAAGAAAGTGGCTGGGATCGTGGAAGAGTACATAGACATATTCTCCTCACCCACCATGGTATCGATGCACTGCCAAGTCAAGCATCCAATTGATCTAACCCTCAGTGCCCCTCTTCCTAATGGATCAGTCTATCATCACTCACTGATGGAAAATGATGAAATCCAGTGTCAAATCGAAGAGATACCTCAAAATGGGAACATAAGTATCCTCCCCCATTGGAAGCTTGATTTTATTGGTGCAGAAGAAAGATGGGACCTGGTGGCTTTACATTGATTATAGAGCATTAAACAAAATCATATTTGGGAATTGGTACTCACTTTGCAGAATTGATGAAATTCACCAACTCTTTTGCGGTGGTATATTTGGATGACATCCTCATCTTTAGTAGAACTTGGGAGGAGCACATGCAACATATTTAGTAGGTTTTGAGCACTTTGCACCAACACAAGCTATATTCCAACTTGGAAAAATGCTTCTTTTGCATGAATAGGGTCCAATACTTGGGCTACATTGTTGATGAGCATGGTGTATATGTTGATCCAAGTAAGATACAAGTCATCTGTGAATAAATATGCATGACCACACTAACCGAGATTTGGGGCTTCTTAGGACTGACCAATGTCTATCGACGGTTCATGTTCAGATTCTCCCATATTGTATGGGCCCTCAGCCAAGTGACCAATGGTGGTGGCAGGGAAAATTTCTCATGGGGGAAGGAACAACAATGAGAATTTGATGATTTGAAGCATTTCTTGTGCACAGCTCCAATAATATCCTTACCCGACATGAAACAATCATTCGAGATTGAGAACAATGCATATGACTATGTTGTAGGCACAGTTCTCACTCAGCATGGTCACCGGTAGCAAACCATAGATAGACACTCTCAGATACTCTCCGGACACACCCCACCTATGAAAAAGAAATGTATTCCATTGTACAAGCCCATCTTCAATGGAAATATTACATTGTGGGAAAGGTGACAATCATCCACACTGATCACAACCCTCTACAGTTCATACAGACATAGGGGATGTTGCAGAATGACCGCCATAAAAATTGGTCGACCTACCTACAATAATTCCATATCAACATCAAGTATAAGACATGGAGCACAAATTATGTCGTTGACTACCTTAGTCAACCTCTTGTGGGTACACCCACCACCATGCTCCATTAATGTGGATATGAGGCATCTGAGTGGCCCCAACTTTATGAGAAAGATTCGGACTTTGCCACCACCTATCAACTCTTGGGTATAAGTGAGAATGTCATCAATTTTCACATTTAGGATGAACTGTTATGGAATCTAGGCCATCACTGTGTTCCTACAAGAGAGCATGCAAAGATGATTTGGGAGGCTCACTACAGTCGAATGGCAGGACATTTTGGCATGGAGAAAATTGTGATCGATCTATAGAAACATTTTTATTGGCCCAAACTTCGACGGGACGTCAACAAGTATATCAAATCTTGCATTTCCTGTACCATTTCCAAGTCATCCATCAAAAATCAAGGATTATGCACCCCTATTCCTACTCCCAAGAGGCCTTGGGAATCCATCTCAATGGATTACATGTCTAGTCTTCCATCCACCAAGTAAGGCAATGATAATGTATTTGTGGTAGTTGATCGGTTTTTGAAGATGGTCATCCTCACAGCCTACAAGAAGAGCATCACAATGGAAGATACTTCTAAGCTCTTCTTCGAATGCATGTGGCTCCATTTTGGGATACCACAAACCATCATCTTTGATCGAGACAATAGGTCCCTCATCACATTTTGTTGAAGTCTCTTGTCACTATTGGACACCAAGCTCACTAAATCCACTGCTTTCCACCCCCAAATCGACAGCCAAACAAAGGTCGTCATTCGGATGATTGTGCACATCCTGTGCATGTACAACTCTAAGCATCTGCATACATGGGATGAGAGTCTTCCCTCTATTCATCACAACTACAACAAGGATCACCGTAGCTCCACCAGACATATCCCATTTCAGGTGGGGTTGGGATTCCAACCCTTAGGTCCCATTGATGTTCTACTACCTCTTGCAACCACACAGGAAGATTCTTCCCATGTTCAGTATCAGGCTGAAAAAACCACCAAATTCATTGAGCAGATTCAACACATCTTCCAATAGGTTCATGAGATTTTACAAAAATCCAATTCTTCCATGATCAACATAGGGTACCGCAATAGGTTCAAGTGGGAGACAAGGTCTAGTTACATTTGTAGAAAGAGTGTCATACAGGGCCCCATCGAAAGTTATGCCCACTGCGTTATGGGCCTTACACTATCACCAAGGTTGTGGGTAGCAATTATTTTGATATCAACACTCCATCCTTCCTTGGCTTACACCCAATGTTCAATGTGGACTTCCTTCAACCATATTTTCCACCACTATTGAACACCGCATAGATCACAGAACAACTAACATGAATAAATCTCAACCCTAACTGCATGGAAAAGGAATCCATTGATCATATAGTGGACACACAGGTTAAGGGCACTCGTCAATAGAGGATCCAACTTTATCGAGTTGTCAAGGCAGTCCAACTCTTACACCAAGGAAAGTGGCTCACCCAGGGCCAAATTCATCAAAATTTTCCTCACCTGACGAGAGAACTCAATGCAATGGAGACCATTGCTTCCTAAAGGGGGAGTACTAATCCAGGTGGATATTGGTGGCCACCCACATATTCCAATTGACTCCTCTTGACAATGTTTAGTTCATCGCGTTCTTTTGTACTTCTTTGTAATTGTGGGTTCTACCCATTTAGGGTTGTCTGCATCCCTACACATATTCTATATGGAGACTGGTGGCATCCCACCTAATCCAACTGGCTTATTTTGGAATATTTCATGTGAGCACATATTTTTGTACTTTTAGGGTCATTTTGGGGCCCTAAACAATTTTTTTTTGGCTTTCCACATTCAAATTGTAGACAGAGTCAGAGTTTGATGGCATATTGTGTAATTCTTGAAAAGACCTTTCCAATGGGACATCATGCACCTAAAATGGAGTTCATATGAAAAATTTATGACCTCGGGAAGTTGATGTACCAACTTACCCAGTGGGGCTCACATAACTTTTCATGTTTCGCCTCCTATGGTTAGGTTTTTGGATGTCTAGGGTTTTTGCATTGATGCGTAATGTTAAAAAATCCTCTAGAGACTCATTGTAATCATTTTTCTCAAATGAATGTGTGTAGAAGCCATATCTCTTCTCATATATAGATACCACCATTTGAGAAAGTTGTTTTCAGTACTGTAGTTTTAGAGTTTCATCCTATTTCATTTATTCAATAGAAGTCATTTTTCATTGCATATCTTATTTTATTTTTTTTATCTCTATGTTACTGTATTCATTCTGTTAGTCATTTCGTTCCTCTCATAAATATGGATCATCATGCCCTTTGGTCTGAAAAATGCTCCAACAACTTTCATGCAAATGATGGACGATATCTTATGACCTTTCACCAATTATTTTGTACTGGTGTATATGGATGACATCCTCATCTAGATCAAGACTTGGGCGGAGCACCTGCAACATATTCAACAGGTTTTGCAAACTCTACATCAACACAAGCTATATGCTAACTTGGAAAAATGCTCCTTCAGCATGGACAAAGTCAAATACCTAGGCTACATTTTTTATTAGCATGGTGTGCATGTGGATCCAGCCAAGATCCAGTTCATCCATGAATGGCCAGCCCCAACCATGCTCACTGAGCTTCGGAGCTTCTTAAGCCTTGTCCATTTATATCGGATGTTTGTGTTGGGATTCTCCCATATTGCATGGGCCCTCATCCAAGTAACCAGAGCTGGTGGTAAGGAAAATTTTATCTAGGGCCTCTCCCAACAAAAAGAGTTCGATGATTTAAAGAAGCACTTGTGCTCAGCCCTAGTTCTTTCATTACCTAACCTACAACAACCTTTTATATCACGATAAATGCTTCAAACTATGTTGCGAGTGTAGTTCTCACTCATCATATCCATCTCATTGCCTATCATAGTGAGACACTATCAAATGTCATCCATAAGTTCCCTACTTACGACAAAGAAATGTACTCCATTATGAAATCCTACCACTATTAGAGGCATTACATTCTCGGGAAGGAGGAAATCATCCACATTGATCATAATATGTTGCAATTCATGTAGACACAAGTAAAATTGCAAAATGACTGCCATCAGAAGTGGTCCACATACTTGTAGCAGTTCCACCTCAACATCAAGTATAAGACAAGAAGTACTAACCAGATTACCTTATTTGACCTCCAGTCATGGAAATCACCATGGTGCTACACTCTTGTGGCCATGAGACCTATGGATGGCCCCACCTCTATGAGATAGATCCTGAATTTGTCACCACCTACTAGATGTTGGGTGAAAAAACAATTGTCACTAATTTCAATCTTTAGGACAGGTTGTTGTGCCATATGGTCCATTTCTACATTCCATCAAGCAAGAAATAAAATATGATTTGGGAATCCCACTGTAGTCGATTGGCAGGATACTTCAGTGTAGAAAAGACAGTGGCAATGTTGCATCAACATTTCTACTGGGTGAAAATTCGACAGGATGTCAACAAGTATACCAGGTCTTGCACTATTTCCAAATCAGACACTAAGAAACAAGGCTTGTACACCCCTCTTCCTACTCTTGAGGGGCCATGGGAATCCATATCAATGTACTACATGTCGGGCCTTCTATCCACCAAGTGGGGAAATGATTGTGTTTTTGTGGTTTCCAAGATGATGATTATGGTCGCCTATAAGAACATAATCACAACGAAGGCCACTGCCAAGCTATTATTTTAATGAGTGGGTACATTTTAGAATCCCACAAATAAATATCTCAAATCAGGAAAGTTGGTTCCTCGTAACATTATGGTCGAGCCTTTGGTCATTTTTGGACACCAAGCTCACCAAATCCACTACCTTCCAACCCCAGAAATATGGCTAGACTGATTTCATCAACCAGATGATCATGCATATCCTGCACATGTATAATTCCAAGCACCCACACACATGGGATGAGAGTATTCCCTATGTTCAGCACAGCTAAAATAGATCCATACATAGCTCCACCAACCACATCCCCTTTCAGGTGGGGTTGGGATTTCAACCATTGGGTCCCATGGATGTTGCACTGACCCTTGCGTCCTCCCAGGAAGATGTGTCCCATGCTAAAACTGAAGCTGAAAAATCCACTCGGTTCACTGATTGGATCCATCACATCCGGCAACAAGTTCACGATATTTTACAAAATTCCAATGTCAAGTACAAGAAGCGCCATGTGTTATAGCAAGATTTTCCACACCCTATGCAGTATTGCACAGGAGGCCTTTTTCCATTTCCCCATGCAGACTTATCATCCGTGTTTGTGAAATCTAGAGATAAAAATACAGATTTTTCCACATGTACGCATCTTACCTACTATACAACATGTGTATACGTAGGCTGCTCCACTACAACCCGCTTACATCGGGATTCATGCTAGAAAAATAAAATTAATGTCAGGTTTCCATGTCACAATAGGAGATCTATGATCCTTGGCCTTCTATATACTGAAAATGTTTTGACTTAGCCATTCAATTCCATTTTGAAGGCTATAAATGGGCCAATTCTGAGCTATGGAAGAGAGAGAAAGAATTCAACTTTGAGAGCAAAGTTACTATGGAGGAATTATTTACTTCATATTGAGTTTGCATCCCCTTCTCCTTTAAGTCTGAACATAGTGTTCAGCCCCCAAGCTCTTCCCTTATTGATCAAGAACCTCATTGCTTCTCTATAATGAGCTTTCCTTTGGTGGAGGATTGAAGTGGTGGAGGCCTAGTTGGAGGGAACTTAGTTTCTTGGTTCTAAACCTTGACAACACGGAAGTCTGTAACATTTTCACTTCTGCTAATCATGTATCAATAGAAATTATTTTTTCCCATCCAATTGATATCTTGCAAATATTTGAATTATTATTCCATAGGTGTATTTGTCATGTTTATTAATGGATTATGCTATTGAATGTGATAACATTATATAATATCGCCGTATGCTTGCTTTGATTGGTTGTTTATGACTAGTTGCAGGTATATTTCTTTAGGTCAAGTGCTCAATGGTGGACTTCATCGAACATCTGGATGAGGTAGGCCTGTTATCTTGTCTTTCTAGCATATTTGTTTTCATAGAATACTTGAGAAGAGATTTGATTTCTACACTCATTTCCATCTGTTGTGGTTTACCCTACCCATAGAGATATTTTCCTCGTAACAGGATTGGTGACCATACTGGGGAGACGAATCATCTTTCTTAGGGTTTGGAGTACTTTTCTCCTTAGATTTCTCTCGTTATTATTGTGTTTCTTGTCGTATAATTGCTTGACAGCCTCTGTTCACTCTGGGTCTGATTTTTCATCCTTCTCCCTTGCCTGGAATTGTTTTTTGAAACATATACGCTCTTTTTTCCTTCACAGTATCGCATACATATGTAGGTTGTCCCTCTACAAGGTGTGTATATACACTCTGTTTGCCCAAATAGTCACATACATCAACTTTCCTTGCTTGTTTGTTGGGTCTAGTGATTGTTGGGTGGGATTTGAAGTTTGTTGAGCCTTCTTAGGTCTCTGTAGTGTCTTTTGATTGCTTGTGGGATGAAGGGAAACCTGTCTTTGGTTAAATTTATGGGTGGAGTCTTTCTCATCATCTTTTCATTTTGATTGTCCTTGTACATTGAGTTGGGTGTTTTGTTGCTTGGTATCCTTCTTGATTTGTCTCTTTCTATACACCGTAGAGTTTATATATCAAGATGCTTTTCAGTCCATTCATTTTTTTATTATTATATTGAAAATAAAAAAAATTAGGTATTTTTCATTGTTTGGCATTTTTGTCTTTTGAGTCCTTGTCATTAGCTTAGTGCATGTAATGAAAGATTGCATTTTTACTTCAAAATTGCAAAGTTGAAATTGGAAATTGTGTTTGTTATTAGAAGTATATCGTTCATTGAAAGTTAAAGTTAGTACTTTTCATTATCTTCATATTTACTTTTCTTGCAGAGTCATAACATCATGAGTTTCACTACCATACCTTTTTGAGTAATCACGACCACTAAAATTAACGTTATAATTTAAAATTGATTAGTTGTGATTTTATTTTCTAGGGTACACAAACTAGCTTAGGATTTATTGCGTTGGAATAGGATTTTGTTAGTAAAATTCTCCAAGGTAATTGAATCAACATATGTGTCTGAGACAGGGGGTGGATAAATCCATTGTATAATTGGTAAGATCACGAGGCTCCGCTCACACCGGAGTTAATCACAAGATTGCGCAAATTCATTTGAAGGGATATCCCCCCGATACCTTCCTAGTATCAGAGATATTTCTGGGGATCTATTAGTATCTGGGGATCTTTCTAGTGCCTTTGCCTCTGTGAGAGGCATTACTTTCAAGGTTTTGGGCTTTGCTACCCTACCCATACGGTGCAGTTGACTTATGACTGCTCTCATGTGCATCGGTTATACAGTGGTTTATTAGTTTCTTGACTTAGGTGTCTCATAGGTTACTTGCAGGGGTTATTCTACAGGTAACATGAGTCAGATAAGGGTGAGACATCACACAACCTTTATGGAGGATTACCTCTCCAGGGGGATCTGACCGACTGGTTGTTAAGCCCATGAGGACCCTTATAACTGTTTATGTTACCTATGATCTTTAGCAGGGAGTCTTAGGCCCCTCTTGGGTGAGACATACCTCCTTTAGGGAGGGAGGCCACTCTCAGCCACTTTACTCTGTTTGAGTGCATATTGGTCATTTGACTTTTGGTGTGCTCTTTGATTACTAGTTGGCCTTAGGACTTATTTTTGGTCTTTAGAGTCTTAAGTCGTCATGGAGTCGGACCAGCATCCCCTTCAGTCCTCTCACTTGTTATAGTTACCACTCGATTTCGAGTCTTTTCCTTCTAAAAGGGATAGATTTATTAGGCATGGTACACACACATCCACTTTTCAGACTTGTGATTCTACAAGGATGATTACTGAACCTGGTATTCATAACACTGGGAGCCCTTCGACTCCCACACCCACTATAGTTGATGGTACCCCTTCAACTCCTGCAACCTCAATGGTTGTAGTACCAGAGGCACCTATCATTACTATGGCTCGGCCTATAGTGAATTCTCAATCTACCGCCTCGAATCCTTTTGGGTCTCTTGGTCACTTACTGGGCTATAATGTTCAGTCCATCCCTATGGCTTCTAGTCCTTTTTCCTATGGTATGTCGAACTTTACTTAGCAGTTTTCAAGCACCATATTAACTATTGACCCTAATTATAGCATTGGGCTTGGGGGTGCTACACCTCCTTACACTCCATTTTTGTTTGGTGGTTCTCAAATCCCTCAAACAAATCCTATTATGGGAGGCATTCCTGCCTTTAACCCTGAGTCCAATCCTCTTGCTTCTGGGTGGAACAACCAACCCGACAGACAAGATTTTGTTCAATTTTCATCCTACACCCCTACATCCTCAGTGTCGATTCCGAACAACACATTTGGCATGACGAATCCACCTTTATCCTCTAGATTCACACCCGGAGGAGATAAGTTTCACACTTTGGGAAACCCCCAGCCCAGATCCATTCTGGATGGGGGGAAATTTTATAATCTTCAACAGAACATTCCTACTGGAATGACTCCCAACCAACACTTTCTGAATTAGCCCATAGGAGAGCCTTATAACCCAGAAAAGGCCATGGTTCTTACCAGAACCCTGGATGGGTTGTAGTTCCTCAAACACAATCTTTCCAAGGACCTTTTTTCTAGATTCCGCAACCCCATCTCCCTTTTCTGGCCATGCTTCATCTACCAGACTTGTCTAAGTTGATGAATGACCCTGTGAGTCACAATCCTACATGGTCCCGCGTCCCCACCAAGATTCCATTGAACATTCCAAAGTTTGAGGGTAATAATGGTGAGGATCATGGTGATCACTTTACTACCTTTCACCTTTGGTGCTCCTCAAATTCCCTTAATGATGATTCCATTTGGTTAATATTATTTCAATGTACCCTCATCGGGGTTTCTACGAAATGGTATATCAAGCTACCTAGGGGGTTAATATGGGACCTTTAGTTAGATGGTATTGGTCTTCCTTAACCAGTTCCAGTTGTCGGTTCATTATGATGTTGACCTGGAACTTCTGTCAAATTTACGCCAGGAAACAACCACTCATATCTCGGATCATATCTAGGAGTGGCGAAGACAAAATAGGTTGATTAAGACTCCTATACCTCGGTCTTTATTTTATAATGGTTCCTTAAGTCTTTTCACCCTCCTATTTCAAAGGATGTTTCTACTGTCGGAGTTAGTACTAAGGAAGAAGCAATCTTTAAAGCCCAACAATTAGATATCATATATGCTTAGTCTGGGATGTTATACCACATTCTTATGGAGATGCCATGGTCAACTTAAGACCCTAGACAAAATCTTGGACCTCATGTCGATGGCATTGTAGGTACCACCAATGTAAATTTCACAGACTCGGTGACAAGACATTCGAAAGAGTTGTCTCTAAACTAGTTTTTAGGAGGGCCATCTTTGTCTATTTCTTCCAACCCCACTCGGTCGGTGGATGTACATTCTGTGAAATCATCGACCAACCCAAATGGTAACCAGCAACCAGGCGAGAGTAAGAAGAAAGGACGTAATAATCATAAGGTTGGGAAGAATAATAATAAACCCAAGGAAAATGGTAATAATGAGAAGACGAATAATAATTTTGAAGAGGGAAAACAAGAAAGACATAAGGTGAAGTTTCCCTGTAAGATTTGCACAGATGATCACCTTATCCATTTATGCCCCAAACTTGAGGAATATGCAAGGCTATTATCTCTACCACCCGTCGTGACAACGAATCCTTTCCCACATAATCATCACATGGCACTGATCTCCTCAAACGCCAGAAATGTAGCTGGTGGGATTGAAAACCTGACGTTACAAGATGGTGACCGTTTCTGTATAAATATGGTCGATGCAAAAGTCAATGTAGCCACTCGCTCTCGATATTATATCTCTTCACAATCTATTCCTGGTCTAGAATATCCTCTGCCCCAAAGATGACTTTACATATTGAAAACCCAGAGCCACTGCCTCATATTCCAAAAGGATTACTCAAACGCTCTATCCACAATCTAAATGCTAGAGCTTCCCAGAACTACTCTATTGTTGAGGACCTGCGTCAAACCCCTTGTGCGATGTTGGGTTTGGAGGTACTCCAAATGTGTCCTTCACATAGGAATGCCTTACTATCTACTTTAGGATCTCTAGAACCCAGTAGCTCAAATGTTATCAAGTTTGACGTCACAGATGTGAAGCCTGTAAGGGGCCGAATAGATTTTATGTCTAATATTTACATGAATTGTAACAATATGAATTTCAGAAATTTCACTAATTTCTTTTAATTGAGCAAAACAGTAAAAATTCATATATTCCTTATTTTGAACACATACGCATGTAATTTAACAATGAATATCAAAATCTTATAGCAAATAAAACAAGTACACAATTTAAATTACCTAGGTCTGATGCTAATTCGCCTTGCTGCCTTTCACTTGCCTTATTGACCACTGCTGCACCATGTAGACACTGACCAAAACCTAGTTCCACCCTGCCAACTAGGTAACTTCCTAGCTCCACGATATCATACGGATATCTTGGCCCCCGTGCCCAAAACCTCCAGCAACCTCGGTGCCTGTACTGATACAATCCCCACCCCAAAACTCCACTCCTCTCTGCAAATCCAAGAGCCCCCAAAGTCCATCCCCCAATCTCCCGTAGAATGACCTCTTGTCAACCTCCTTCCCCTCCCTATTCCTCCTTCACCGACTTCCCCCTCATTTACTCCCTACCTAACCCATTTATTACCTTCTTATCCTTTCGTCGTTAATGCCCCTTATCCCCTTTATTTAATATCTTATCCCTTTCTGTGTACGTAACTCTTAATTTAATAAAATAATTTATTAACCCCCCTTTAATCCTTTACTTAATTAATTAATCCTTGACAATCATGAATAATTAATTAATAATAAATAATTAGTTAATGTTATTTTAAGAAATAATTATTGTTTACCTAATCTTTTAGGACAGTTAGATTATTAAATTAATTATAATTAATAATCATATACATCTATTTAAGCAGGGTCGTTACATACACCCACCCTTCAGGAAACTTCGTCCCGAAGTTAAGGTATCTTATGGTACAAAGGACAAGAAACATGGTTCACATATTCATAACAAGTAACCGACATTATTAGTAAGTAAGTCAAGAAAACTCATACATACTAGTGTATATGTACAAGAAATGCATGTGTAGCTAGTACATGCAAATATTGTGCATGTACTAATAATAAAAATTGTCATCCTTTAGTGATTTATGTATGCATCCAATCCAGTCAGCAAGACTAGTCTTTTTATAAAAGACAAAAACCAATCAATTGTTTGAGAAATTCTTTAATTACAATTATTCGGTTCAACAATTTTATTTTAAACAACTGTGGTTTAGTTACGTAATAATGAATATTCATAGATACACATTTATCTTTCTTTTTTTTTGAAGGGAAAACATTAAATTCCACCACAAGACAGATCTTCATACCGTCTCAACTATTACTACTCATCCTTCCTCCCTAACCTACTTCTATCTCCATTCCTATCCTTCCTCTGCTAGACTATCTTGGAGCGTCAACTATATTGACCTAACTCCAAATAGAACCCGTAAGCAGAAGTGTCGCTATCTCAACCAAGCTTCCCTAGCAGGCATCTTAAAGTCATTATTACACGTCTTGGGGAGCGTGAACTAACACCGTCCTCCCATGACTTCAGGTTTCGGAGGATACACGGTGAGAAATGCCTCCACCCCTCCTAATCATAACTAGGGTCCATAGCCTACAATGGAGGATACACGGTGGGAAATGCCTCCACCCCTCCTAACA
>ML795759.1:674600-688067 GCA_009831015.1 Picea engelmannii
AAACTAAGACACTCTGATACCATGTGTAAGGGGCCGAATAGATTTTACGTCTAATATTTACATGAATTGTAACAATATAAATTTCAGAAATTTCACTAATTTCTTTTAATTGAGCAAAACAATAAAAATTCATATATTCCTTATTTTGAGAACATACGCATGTAATTTAACAACGAATATTAAAATCTTATAGCAAATAAAACAAGTACACAATTTAAATTACCTGGGTCTGATGCTAATTCTTCTTGCTGCCTTGCGCTTGCCTTCTTGACCACTGCTGCACTGTGTAGACACTAACCAAAACCTAGTTCCACCCTGCCAACTAGGTAACTTCCTAGCTCCAGGATATCATACGGATACCCTGGCCCCCATGCCCAAAACCTCCAGCAACCCCGGTGCCTGTATTGGTACAATCCCCACTCAAAAAATCCACTCCTCTCTGCAAATCCAAGAGCCCCCAAAGTCCATACCCCAATCTCTCGTAGAATGACCTCCCGTCAACCTCCTTCCCCTCCCTATTCCTCCTTCACCGACTTCCCCCTCATTTACTCCCTACCTAACCCATTTATTACCTTCTTATCCTTTCGTCGTTAATGCCCCTTATCCCCTTTATTTAATATCTTATCCCTTTCCGTGTACGTAACTCTTAATTTAATAAAATAATTTACTAACCCCACTTTAATCCTTTACTTAATTAATTAATCCTTGACAATCATGAATAATTAATTAATAATAAATAATTAGTTAATGTTATTTTAAGAAATAATTATTGTTTAGCTAATCTTTTAGGACAGTTAGATTATTAAATTAATTATAATTAATAATCATATACATCTATTTAAGCAGGGTCGTTACAAAGCCTCACTTGCATTACCATGTGGCTTTCCAAATCCACGTGGACTACTCAAAGTATACCATCAAACGTGTGGTTGTTGATGAAGGCGTTTCTACGTGTGTGATGTCCCTAATCTATTGGAAATCTCTCGATTATCTGACTCTTTCTAATTCATCGAACATGTTGACTTATTTTGACGGTCATTCTTTTCTCCCTCATGGTATTCTTCCTACCTTTCTGGTCCATCTAGGCAGGAAGAGGGTAGAGGTGGAGGTCGAGGTAGTTGATGCACCTCGAGATTATAAATTGATACTAGGATGCAATTGGACCTATGCTATGGTTATTGTCGTATCGTATGTTTTTTGTACTCTTTGTTTTCCTCATGAAGGGAATATCGTGATGATCGACCAGTTATCCTTTGCATATTCTAGTCCTAATGCATTTGTTGGACCATCGATCCCTGTGATAAAAAATTCTCAACCGGCAACTAAGAATATGGGTGTCGGAATGTAATCTTCCTTTATGGGTACTTTTGACTTCATGGCACCGCCTCACCACGCTTATGCCATGTCCAGTAGGCTTGTTTCGATAGATAAGTCCATTCCTTTTCGCACTTCCTATTTTAGTGATCTGTGGACCCTACCTTCCCCGACTTCATCTTGTGAAGGTCAATCACATGCTGGGATGGCCATGCCACTATCGACAATGGAGATTGTGTATCAAATTGTTCTCGATTCTTTCGTCGATCTCGATCCTGTTACCTCGCTGACAGATGAGGAAGATATCGTTCATAGGCCCGTGTGGGCCACTTCGTTGTATTGTTAACATGATTTCCTCGATGGGACTTTTCCTTTGGATGACATTATCATTGAAGCCATGAATGGTTCCAAAATACCTTTGGATGATATGCATCACCGCTCTTACTTTCTCTCGAAGATTGAAAGATTCGAACAAGATGACTTTCGATCTACTTTGAGTGAGATAGTCGGTCATGTTGTAGTTCCACTTGATACACACGAAATTTAAGCGGAAGGAAATATGGAGAGTATTTCTCCTACTGTCACGGTCGATATCTATCGTACCCCTGGCAAGATTGAAAACATACATATCGGTGTGGATTGTTCACCAGAAGAAATCTCGATCTACACCGAACTCTTCAAGGAATTTTGAGATGTATTTTCTTGGTCGTATGAAGAGATGCCAAGAATCAACCCTCGTATTTTTTAGCATGAGATTATAATGTATTCAGATGCTAAACATATTCGACAATGTCTTAGAGCTGTCAATCCCTGGAATGCCACTGTTATTAAGGTACAGGTGGAGAAGTTACTTAATGTTGGCTTCATCTACCAGGTTCCCTTGACTGAATGGGTATCCAATACTGTTCTTGTGAATAAGAAGCAAGGAACCATCTGTGTATGTATGGATTTTCGTGACCTGAACAAGGCATGTCCTAAAAAAAATTTTCTGACACCTTTCATCGATCATATCCACGATGATTGTGCGGGAAGCGAAGTATTTTCTTTTATGGACAGATTTTCAAGGTATAACCAAATTCAAATTAAACCTGAGGATCAACACAAGACAACATTTATTTGTCCTTGGGGTACTTTTGCATACTAGAAAATTCCTTTCAACCTTAAAACTGCCGGAGCAACCTTTCAACGTGCCATGAGTTTCTCTTTTCATGATCTTAAGCACATAGTCGAAGCCTACCTTGATGATCTCGCTGCTCACACTCACAAGAGAGTGGATCACGTTATGCACCTTCAGCTTGTTTTTGAAATATGGCGTTACTATAGAATCTGGTTGAACCCTCACAAGTGCATATTCTGCGTTAAGTCTGGTCTTCTCTTCGGTTTTCCAGTTTCTGAGACCAATATCATGGTGGATCCTTTAAAGGTTGAGGCAATACTTTGATTGCCTCCCTCGAGCACTATCAGACAACTTCAAGGTTTACAAGGGAAATCTAACCTTTTACGTCGGTTTATAGTGGATTATTCCAATATCACTAAGAGTTTCATGTGTCTTTCGAAGAAGGACACCCCTTTTATCTGGGATGAGCAAGCCCAGGATTCCTTCGATTCTTTGAATAAATCCTTGGTATCAACGCCTCTACTAAAGTCTCTTGACTACAGTAGGGATTACTTGCTTTATATCTCTGCATCTGTAGAGATGATTGGTATGGTTTTGGTTCAAGAGGATGATGAGCTTCGCGAGCACGTCATCTATTTTATTAGTCGAAACTTAGTCAGTCTTGAGCTTAATTAGTCTCACGTTGAAAAGCTATCTTTGGTTATCGTTCACGCAATCCAACGTTTGTGTCATTATATTTTTCTTTGCAAGACCATTGTGGTTGTCGATGTCAATCCATTTCAATACATCCTTACCAGGCGTATCATAGGGGGAAAATATAATAAATGGATTGTCGTTTTACAAGAGTTTGATCTCGATTTCTCTTCCGCGAGATCCAAGAAATTGCTAGTCTTCATGGAGTTAATATCTGACTTTCCACGATTAGATGAGTATTTTATCCATGTTGATTCCTTTGTAGATGAACACATTTTTCTTGTCTCGTCGTCCGAACCCTAGTATGGAGACATTGTTCTCTATATTCAAACTTTGAATTTCCCTTGGCATCTCTCACACGATGACCGACGGTGTGTAAGGTAACAAGCTAAAAATTATACTATTGTTGATGAAACTTTGTATCATTGAAGAATAGACAATATATTGCGTTGTTTTTTAACTCACGGAGAGGCTGAGTCAGTCCAGAATGATTGCCACAGTGGGGCTTGTGGTGGTCATTTATCTGGGCTTGCGACAACCCAAAACATTTTGCGAGCAGGTTATTTATGGCCTAATATATTTAAAGATTGTATTGAAGTGGTTAAGAAGTGTCACCCCTTCCTGGTGTTCACTCGAAAAATGCGCTCGCATCCGGCCCCTCTTCACCCAATCATTATTGTCAGACCCTTCACTAAGTGGGGAATGGACTTCATGGATTGCAACCCAAATTTGGCTGGGGGCATCAGCACATTATTGTGGTCGTCGACTACTTTACTAAGTGGCTCGATTCCATGCCTACAGTTAAATATTAAGGGAGGATTGTCGCCTTCTTTGTATTCAATCAAATTATTGCTCGGTTCGATATCCCAAGTGAGATTGTCACTGATCATGGCAGTCACTTTCAAAATGAGATGATGGAAGAGTTAGCATCTAATCTGGGGTTTAGACATGATCATTCTTCTTCTTATTACCCCTAGGAAAATGGAAAAGTAGAGTCCGTCAACAAGTCTCTCAAGACCATTTTGAAAAAAAATGTCAGCCAGAGCAAGTCTGACTAGCACATTATGTTGTATCCCACACTCTGGGCATACCGAACCTCAATCAATATTGCCACTGGTTTTTCCCCTTTCCAGTTAGTGCACAGTGTGGATTCAGTCTTACCTATTGAATGTGAGATCCCTTCTCTTAAGTTGGCAGTTGCGCTCCTACCTGACACTTATGATATCAAGCGATGCCTTGTACACCTAGAGAGTATTGACGAGCAGCGTCGAGACACCTCTGAAGTTATCGAGGCGAACAAAAGATGTGTCAAGGTTCAGTACAATAAGTATGTCTATACTCGGTTGTATGTTCAGAGTGACTTGGTCCTCTTGTATGATCAAGCCAAGGAACCACTAGGGGCAGGCAAGTTTAATCCCATGTGGCACAGTCCTTATATCGTGTGGCATGTCTTAGAAAAAGGAGCCTATGAGTTAGAAGATTATGAAGATAATAAGTTGGCCAAGCCCAAAAATGGGCTCTACTTGAAAATATGTTATGCTTGAGCCCCAAGCTTGGGAGGAACTCTTTGTATACTAATGTACTTTAGTGTATATATATTTTCCCGTTCTTTTCATTTTCATATTTCTTATCGAGTTTTCACTTCGTTGGCAGATGTCAACGGAGTCTTCGGTATACCTAGGATTCACAGACGGATCCAGTCGTCATACACGGAACTTGGCTTCCTCCACTTGGGTGGTTTACTCACTCGAGCGTCTACTAGTGTCTTTAGGTGGCGTATTCCTAGGGCCATCCATGAATAATGTGGCTAAATATAGCATCATTATAGAAATTTTTTGTGATGCCATCTCACATGGTATTCACTCGTTAGAGGTTCGCTTGGATTCCCAGCTAGTAGTATGTCAATTGAATGAAAAATAATGCATGTGTGATCCTACTTTACTCTGACAATTCCTACGAGTACGTCTTTTAGAACGACAGTTTGATTTTATTACTTATTATCACATTCCTAGGAGTTCTAATCATGTACCGATTCTTATGCTAATTTAGTTTTAGATTGGTATTTGTCACAGAACTAAATAAATGAAAACCATCTCATCAATGTACACATTGTAAAATATAAGTAAAGACGAAGATCCATGTTTTATATATATTTCAAAAAATATGGTGTTTATAGTACAAAATTGGGGCTAACACCCTCAATACATATATAGTTGGTACTACAATATCCACAACCTCTACGCATGTGATGCCAGATGTGTGTCATGGTAACAAACTACGGCGTTTGCGAGACACTAGAAGAGTCGTACCTAGGCCCTGGGCACCCCAACCACTCGTCATTGCATGGCTTTAGGTAGATCCTCTACCTGAACCATGGGAATCCTATGAGTCAAAACATAGTTACCAACTTAACGAGAACTCTCCAGAGTTATCATTTTTTGGGGGGTCCATTTTTTTACCTCATTTATAAAAATGGTGCTACCGGTAGCACCCCCTCTCTGTTTTTAGCTGATTTTTGATATTTTAAATTTTTCGATCCACAATGTTTCCACATTATTTTTTTAAATGCTCATTTTTCATCTATTTTCATTTTTTTCTATATATATATATTGTTTCTATTCAACTCCATTTTTAGTCTTTTTAGTTTTTATAAATATATATGATCTCCATTGTTTCCTTGCTTGTGTGTAAGAAACCAAGAATATTCTTGTTTGTTTTCACCTTCCACAGATTTCCACTCTCTAGCATTCTTCATTACCCTTGATATCTCAGGTGTTAAGCTATCACTTTGTTGCCTAACATTCATGGAGGTTCCCGTTGCAATTTTTTATGCCATTGTTGCAGGTTGTGATCCAAATATATTGAGAGATAATATCTTTCCTGACATCTTCCTATATTAAGATAAAAAAATAAATTACACCTTTCACATTATAATCAACTAAAAAATATAGCATTGGTTATAAAAACTAATTGTTATATATATGTTCAAAAACTAAAAAACTAAAAAAACTAAAACGTTGATTAGATATATATGTAATGTAACATATAACAATGTTGTTATATGTTATATAACATATAACATTATTATATGTTAATATAACATATACGTATGTATATGTTATATTAACATATAACATATAACAATGTTGTATGTTATATAACATATAACTGTTATATGTTATATAATAAACATTGTCCTAGCCCCCACGGCCAAGCCCTAGGCGTGCTCGGGGCTTGGGCGTGCCTGGGGCTTGGCYGTGGGGACTAGGGCAATGTTTATTATATAACATATAACAGTTATATGTTATATAACATATACGATACGTATATGTTATATTAACATATAACAATTATATGGTATATAACATATACAATATGTATATGTTATATTAACATATAACATAGTTATATAACATATAACATCCAACATAGTTATATGTTATATAACATATAACAATGTTATATGTTATATGTTAATATAACATATATGATACATATATGTTATATTAACATAGAACATAGTTATATGTTATATAACATATAACATTGTTATATGTTATATAACATATAAACGTTGGTTATATGTTATATAACTTATAACCTAGGGTTATAGGTTATATAACATATAACCCTAGGGTTATAGGTAATAACATATAACCTAAAAAACCATAAAAAAAAACATTAAAAACTAGACAAAAGCTAAAAAAAGTTTAAAAATTATATATAAATCTAACTTTTTTTTGCCTTTTTCTTTCAGAAAATTTTAAGGATTTTATTGAGAAAAGTAGAAAACATCTATGTTTTTTACAAAAAATGTAGAAAATATGTAAGAATTTAACAAAAAATTAACCTCTGAAATGCTAAATTCTCCTCTTTGCTTGCTAGATTCTCCTCGGATGTCTTCTCGATGTTTTAGCTTACTGCAAAACCTAAAAAAAATACTGCCCAAGATATAACACAATATCAAAACATAAAAGAAGACTATTTATATATAACACAGATGATATAAATTACTGTTAGTATAACCAATGTGGGATAAAAAAAAAAATAGGTACATTGTCTACATATATACCTAATGTTAATGTTTAAGCCATTATTATAGATGTTTGCAGTTCATTAGATAAAAATAGCATAATCCAAGATCACTGAGAAATACGCAATCACAAGAGATACAACATGTGTCCTGGGAAACCCTCTAGGGGGAGAAAACCTAGCAAAACTTCCTTAATATAGATAGCCAATACAATGCCAAGAGATCTCTTAAACTAATACAGAAAGTCATCTCCCAGATATGCACCACTCTCTCTCTCCTTCTTCTCCAGTAGCAGATCTGAACTTGTCTCTCAAATGAACAAGTGATTTGTGTGTTTAAGTGAGGCGCTAGCCTCCTTATTTATACAAGTCTGGCACGTGTGAAGTGTCTCTTCACTGGCAGGGCCGACTTCTCAAACTGGATGGGTAAACCCACCTTTATTATATTTCTAGGCCTCTTTAATATCTGTTAGGGCCGACTTCTTATTCTTCCTATTACAATTGTCTTTTGACCAATCCGCAAAAGGGGATTTGGTCCTATTACAATAACCAACATGATCAATCCATAATGGGGATTGATCCTATGAATAGTATATCAATACTAATAAGAATACTCTTTGCAATTACATTATTTCAACACTCCCCCTTAACAAGAAGGGTATTCTTCAGCAGCATCATGCGAGAGAGAGAGAACAACATCATCAACAACATCAAGTGGGTGAGAGGACAGCATCATCAGTATCATCTTGGAACATTGACTGGCGTATCTATAAATCATCGGTATAAATCATTGGAAGTTTTCTTCATCAGAAGCATCGTCATTCTCAAGGAATGTCATCATCATCTGCATCAATATGTATTAGTATAAAAATTAGTACATCATCATCATCATAGCACAAGGTTGGATCATCATAATACAAGACTGGATTTACGTCATAGCTATCAAGCTAGAAGCTCAGTACTTGTCTCATCTCAATGTATTGATTTACGTCACAGCTCTCAGGCTGGAAGTAAGATACTAGATTGGCTTTATATCACAGCTATCAAGCTGGAAGCACAGTACTAGTCTCATCTCATCGTCTTTCTTTACGTCACAACACTCAATATGGAAGAAAGATACTCGTCCTGCTTTACATCACAACTATCGGGTCAGAAGTAGGATACTAGACTGGATTTACATCACAGCTATCCAGTCAGAATCTCAATGCTAGTCTCATCATATCATCTTGTTTTACATCACAACCATCAGGTCAGAAGCAAGGAACATATCATCTTTCTTTATGTCTAACAACTAGGTCAGAAACAAGGAACATCTCATCTTGCTTTACGTCTGACAACTAGGTCAGAAGAAAGGAACATCTCATCTTGCTTTACGTCTGACAACTAGGTCAGAAGCAAGGAACATATCATCTTTCTTTACATATGACAACTAGGTCAGAAGAAAGGAACATATCATCTTACTTTACATCTAGCAACTAGGTCAGAAGAAAGGAACATCTCATCTTGCTTTATGTCTGACAACTAGGTCAGAAGCAAGGAACATCTCATCTTGCTTTACCTATGACAACTAGGTCAGAAGTAAGGAACATCTCATCTTGCTTTATGTCTAACAACTAGGTCAGAAGCAAGGAACTCAACAACTACTCCCCCTTTCGAGGAAGGTCCTTTCGGACTATGCCAATCTTATCTCGGAAGTACTCAAACTTCACATGAGATAGGGGCTTGGTCAACACTTCAGCAACCTGTTCATCCGTGCTAATGTATTGGAGCTTCAAGGCTCATCTATGTACCATGTCACAGGTGTAATGATAACGGATCTCTATGTGCTTTGACCTGTCATGGAATACAGGATTCTCTATCATTTTTATGCATCTCTGGTTGTCACATAGAATCAAGGTTTCTCTCATCTCTAAGTCAAATAGGTCGGTCAGCAACTTTCGAAGCCATATAGCTTCGCAGCTGGCAGAACATGCAACAATGTATTTTGCTTCTGCTGTGCTGAGAGAAATACTAGATTACTTCCTACTCTGCCATGAGATCGTAGTTGATCCCAAACTAAAACAAAATCCTGAAGTGTTTTTCCTATCAGAAACACTTCCTACCTAATCTACATCAATATATCCACTCAATGTGAAATCATGATCTCCATCATAGCTAAGACCACAATCTATTGTACCTTTTAGGTACCTCATCAAATGTTTTGCAGCCACTAGGTGAATACATTTGGGTTCTACCAGAAACTGAATCAAGGTGTTCACAGAAAAAAAAATGTCTGGTCTGGTCTTCATCAGGTACATCAACGATCCAATAATCTGTCTATACAGTGTGGCATCAATCAATTATGATGAAGTATGGACCAACAACTTCAGCTTCGCTTCCATGGGTGTATTCATGGGCTTTCATTCCAACATGTCGAATCTCTTCATGATTCCGATCGTGTACTTCCCTTGGTTAAGGAAGATTCTCTTAGGACTTTGCCATACCTCAAGACCTAAGAAATAATGCATTAGGACAAGGTCTTTCATTTCAAATTATGAGGAAAGTCTCTTTTTACATTCAGTGATGAGCTTTTCTTCTCCAGTTAAGAATAAGTCATCCACATATAGCAGCAAGATTATTGGCTCATTGTTCATGATTTTGAAGTAGATATTAGAGTCTGCTTTACTCTTGGTAAAGCCTAATCTCGTCAAGAAACTATCTATACGGCCATACCAAGCTCTAAGAGCTTGCTTCAATCCGTATAAGGCTTTATTCAATCTGCAGACATGAGACTTCATGTATTCAACCTCAAATCCTTGAGGTTGCTCTATATACACTTCCTCTTCAATAACACCATTTAGGAAAGTTGTCTTCACATCCATCTAGTGCAGCTTCCACTTCATCTTAGCTGCAAGAGCTATGATGGTTCTGATTGAAGTGTATCTGGCCATAGGAGCGAATGTCTCTTCATAGTCAATGCCTTCCTTCTGGTAAAAGCCACGAGGGATAAATATTTCTTTATACTTCTCAATACTTCCATCAACAGCATGTTTTGTTTTGAAGATCCATCTGGAGGATACCACATCTTATTCTTTGGTCTAGGAACTATTTCCCATACTTCGTTCTTCATTATGGATTGGTATTCCTCTGTCATGGAATCTGCCCATTCTTTCCTATGAATGGCTTCTTCAAAACAGGTAGGCTCCTCTTCTAGGAGATCACACATCAGAGCCGTATAATTGGAGAATGGATTTGGTCTTTTCACCTGTCTCGTAGTTCCTTGGGGAACACCGTACTTCTCTCCATATTGAATAAGCTCTCTAGAAAAAGCTGGCTTTATTTTATGGAGGATCGTCATTTGAGGAGGTTCTTGCACTTCTACTATATCATGGTCTTCTAGAAGTTCCTCATCAGGGGAAGTTACGACTTCCCTCACTGGTTTTGTAGCTCTGGGAACCTCCCTCATTGCAGTATTGGGGATTATGGGTTCCTCCTCATATACCTCTTCAAGCTAGCATAGTTAATATTTCTTGAGCGCTGCATCTTCATCAAATGTCACATCCCTGCTGATCTCAATGTGATGTTGACTTGGTATATAGATTTTTTTGACCTAGTATATAGATTCTGAAGGAATTGGAGACCTCATAGTATCCCACGAATATTCCCTTCTTTCCTAAAGGGTCCAACTTGTTTCTCTTTTCTTTATGTATATGAATAAACACTGGACAACCAAATATTTTGAGATGGCTTACCTCTGGCTTCTTTCCGGTGAACATCTCTTCTGGTGTCTTGAGCCCAAGTGCACTATGGGACAATTGGTTCTGCACATAAACAGTTTCCATTGTTGCTTCTGCCCATAAGCACATAGGAAGATCTTGATCATGGATCATAGTCTTCACATCTTCCAGTATGGTTATGTTCTTTCATTCAGCTACATCGTTTTGTTGGGGATTATAGGGAGTAGTGAGTTCCCTCTTGATCCCAACATCTTTGCAGAATTTCACAAACTCTTTTGAGGTATATTCTCCTCCATTATCTGACCTGAGTATCTTAATCTTCCTTTCAGAAAGGTTCTCTATCAAGGCTTTGAATTCCTTGAACTTGTCGAACACTTCATCTTTAGTTTTCAAGAAATATATCCAAGTTTTATGAGAGTAATCATCAATGAATGATACATAATATACATACCCAATAATGGAGGATGATGTCATTGGGCCACATACATCTGAATTGATGAGTTCTAAAACTCCCTCTGTCTTGTTGTCCCTCTTCGAAAATGGGTTCTTGATGTTCTTCCCTTGTGCACATCCATTGCATATGCCTTTATGGTCACCTTTGAGTTTTGGTAAACCTGTGACTGATTTTCATATGTATGGTAGTGCCTTGTAGTTAATGTGGGCTAACCTTCTATGCCAAAGTTCACATGAGTTTTCAATGGCGTGGTTCATGGCATCCTCTAAGTGACCCTTTAGTTTATACAAGCCATTTTCTTCATTTCCAATGATGATTTCTTCATTTAAGGTTTCTCCTTTAGCCCACATAAGAACTTCTCCATCTATAAAGGAAAATATGAAGCCTTTATTCTCTAAAGATGAAATGGAGAGTAGATTCTTCTTCAAGTCTGGTACATATAGTACATCCTTCATTTTTAGTGAATTCCCTGACTTCAGTTTATGGTTTGATTTTCCCATTCCCTTGATGGGATATTGGTAATCATCTCCAAGTGTCACTTTCTAAGAAAACTTATTTTCTAAGATACAAGAGAGAATGTTTCTTTGTCATGTCATGTGCTTGGATGAACCACTATCAATGAGCCAAGTTTCCTCTCCAGGCGTTACCGATCCTGAGAGGGCCGAGATCAAGACATGGTCTTTGATATACTCTCTTATCATCTTTGCGGGTGGCTCTTCATCTTCAACTACATGGGCATGGAGCCTCTTATGTTTTCTCTTGTATTCTTCTCATCTGGCTGGACAAAAATTCATAATGTGTCCCATCTTGTCACAATGATAGCATTGTACAGATGAGTAGTCCCTTTCCTTTTGTTGTCCTTTCTTCTGAAATATCCTTGGATGAGATTCTTTATGATTGAATTTGTTTGACTGTTGAGGCTCTTTATGAGTCTCCTTTTGGAGGTAGGGTTTCTTCCTTCCTCCTTTGGTGTGAGTAGTTAGGGCTTGATCATCATCCCTTTCTAGTAACGCTTCACGATTCGCTACTCTTGTTTCTTCTTGGATGCATTCTTCCCATAGACTATCAAACTTCAATTTCTCCATTCTGGCACATATCGTTTGGATGAAAGCATCCCAAGGTATTGTGAGACCATTTAGGGCCGTCATTATGAGTTCATATTCATCTATGGTATCTCCAATAGATTCTAGTTATTCTTTGAATTCTGAGATTCTGGAGAAGTATTCCTGAATCATTTCTCCTTTCTGCATCCTGGTATTCTTCAGTTGAGTTCTAAGATTCATCTTCTGGTTTATGTTCTTTCCTTCATATAGTCTGGTCAATGCATCAAACATTTATTTCGAAGTCTTCTTAGATGACACATAAGGAATTAGGTGGTCTTTGATTGAATCTGCAATGATTCTTTTGGCCCTTATTGTGTCATTTTTATGCTTTTCCTTTTCTACAACATCGGCGGGTTCCGGTACTTCTTATTTGATGAATCTTGCTAGGTCATTCTCTTCAAGAATGAGGCCAATCCTATACTTCTAGGAACGGAATTTTTCCACTTCTTCTAACTTGTCAACAAGCTTAACGCTTGCAGACATCTTTACCTGGAGCTAGGAAAATGACCAAAAAATGGAAGTGCTAAAAATAAAAAACTGAACTTACCAAGAGGTGTGCTTGGCTGATGCGAGTATCCTGGTGTGTTCGGATCTGATAAAATCCAACTTTTTCTCCTCCAAAATTGATCTACGGATTTTTGGACTGGTGCTTCTGGTACCTATGTTACTCTGGTACTTCTCGTACTTCTGGTACACTGGTTTTCTGGTACTTCTGGTACTTTGTGAAACTAGGGTTTCACTTTTCGAGAGATCCAGCCACCGAAAAGGTGCACTGAGAGTGCCAAACTGATCCTTAGGGGAGGGCGCACTTTTCTAGATGGTTTTGGAGCTAAAAAGCTTCACCATCAAAAATCCCTAATTTTCATGTACAGTAACAGTGACGTTTTTCACTTGTGAAAGATGATTCCTTCAGCTTGGCTCTAATACCATGTTAATGTTTAAGCCATTATTATAGATGTTTTAATTTCATTATATAACAATAGCATAATCCAAGATCATTAAGAAATACACAATCACAAGAGACACAACATTTATCCT
>ML795759.1:699038-775251 GCA_009831015.1 Picea engelmannii
TTGAGTTCTTGTCGGATGACAGGAAACCTATCTTTGGTTGAATTTCTGGGTAGAGTCTTTCTCATCATATTTTCATTTTGATTGTCCTTGAACATTGGGTTGGTGTTTTGCTACTTGGTATCCTTCTTCAATTGTCTCTTTCTATACACAGTAGAGTTTATATATCAAGTTATGTTTCAATCCATGCATTCTCATTTTTATTATATTGAAAATACAAAAAATATTAGGAATTTTTCATTGTTTGGCATTTTTGTCTTTTGGGTCCTTGTCATTAGCTTAGTGCATGTAATGAAAGATTGCATTTTTACTTCAAAATTTCAAAGTTGAAATTGGAAATTGTGTTTGTTATTAGAAGTATATCATTCATTGAAAGTTCAAGTTAGGACTTTGCATTATCTTCATATTTACTTTTATTTCAGAGTCATAACATCATGAGTTTCACTACCACACCTTTTTTAGTAATCATGACCACTAAAATTAACGCTATAATTTAAAATTTATTAGTCACAATTTTATTTTATAAAGTACACAAACTAGCTTAGGATTTAGTGCCTTGGAATAGGATTTTGCGAGTAAACTTCTCCAAGGCAGTTGAATCAACATATTTGTTTGAGATAAGGAGTGGAGAAATCCGTTGTATAACTGGTAAGATCAGGAGGCTCCGCTCACACCGAAGTTAATCACGAGGTCGCATGAAGTCAGTTGAAGGGATATCCCCCCGATACCTTCCTAGCGTCAGATATATTTCTGGGGATCTATTAGTATCTGGGGATCTTTCTAGTGCCTTTGCCTCCGTGAGAGGCAGTACTTTCAAGGGTTCGGGCTTTGCTACCCTACCCATATGGTGCAGTTGATTTACGACTGCTCGCATGTGCATCAGTTATACAGTGGTTTATTAGTTTCTTGACTTAGGTGTCTCATAGGTTACTTGCAGGGGTTATTCTATAGGTACCCTGGGTTAGATAAGGGTGAGACATCACACAGCCTTTATGGAGGATTACCTCTCCAGGGGGATCTCACCAACTGGTTGTTAATCCTATAAGGGCCCTTATAACTGATCATGTTACCTCTGATCTTTAGCAAGGAGTATCAAGCCCCTCTTGGGTGAGACATACCTTCTTTAGTGTGGGAGGCAATTCTCATCCACTTTACCTCATTTGTGTGCATATTGGCCATTTGACTTTTGGTGTTGTCTTTGATTACTAGTTGGCCTTAGTATTTATTTTTGGTCTTTAGAGTCTTAATTCATCATGGAGTCAGACCAACATCCCCGCCGATCCCATAGCTTGTTAAAGTTACCACCAGATTTTGACTCTTTTCCTTCTAAAAGGCATAGAGTTATTAGGCATTGTACACACGCATCCACTTTTTAGACTTGTGATTCTACAAGGATGAGTACTGAAATTGGTCTTCAGAACACTGGGAGCCCTTCGACTCCCACACCCACTATAGTTAATGGCACCCCTTCGACTCCTTCAGCCTCAATGGTTATAGTACCAGAGACACCTATCATTACTATGGCTCAACCTATAGTGAATTGTCAATCTACCGCCTTGAACCCTTTTTGGTCTCTTGGTCACTCACCGGGATATAATGTTCAGTCCATCCATATGGCTTCTAGTTCTTTTTCCTATTGTATGTTGAACTTTACTTCACAGTTTTCAAACGCCATCCCAGTTGTTGGCCCTAATGCTAGCATTGGGCTTGGGGGCACTACACCTCCTTACACTCCATTTTTCATTTGATGGTTCTCAAATCCCTCAAACAACTCCTAAAATAGTTGTTGCTTAGAAAAACCTTAAAAGCAACACCTAAATAAAAATGTGACGCTACCTAAAGAAAAATGATTTTCTAGACGCTAAAATTGTAGTTAATTATGACCTAATTGAATCTGTGGCCTTGACAACAAATCCCTACACAAATAAAAAACCCAAAATTGGATCCTAAATGGTCACTTGAAAATTTATTTACTAACTTTTTTTTCTTAAATTTACATTTAAAAACAAGTAAAGAGAAAGGAGAAAATTTTCAAAAAATATCTTTTTTAATGAAGACAAAAACAAATTTAAAAATATATATTCAAAACCCAAATTTAAAAAAAAAAAAAAAAACTTAACAAAAAAACATTTTTAAAATAAAATTAAAACACTAAATTTTATTTACAAATTAAAAAAAAAAACTTTCTATTATATGTATTTATATAAGTTTTAAGTATTTTTATATAAATTTTATCTTCTTGTTGTAATTTTGAGGATTTTTTTTAAGTATTTTTGTTAATTTTGTATTAAAGTTTTTATTTTAGGTTTTTAAATTTGGGGTTTTTTTATATGTCTTTGATTGTTTTTGTGTTTTTTTCAGGTTTTTTAAGTTTTTTTGGACTGTATTTTTTTATATTTTTTTCTTACATTTTAGTTTTTTCTTTAATAGTTTATTTAATATAATTTTGTTTCTAAATTGTTTGTTTTATTTAATTTCAATTATTTTTGTTTTTTTTAGTTCTTTTTAGTTTTTAATTGATCCAAAAAAAATGAATTATATATTTTTTATAAATATTTAAAAAAAGTGTTATTTAAGTACAATTATTTTCTATGTATTGAAGTATAGGTAAAAAAATGTGTTAAAAATTATATTTTCCACTATATTTAAAAAGTATGGAACCATAAATTAATTAAGAACATATAATTATATGAAAATTATTAATTCAAAAAAAACAAATGGTGTGCAACATTTTTAACATTGGATGAACCACAAAAACATGATTAAAAACACCATTGAACAAAAAAAAAATAGAAAAGTTTGAAAATAGATGAAAAAACATTGTTGAGAAATAAAAAATAAAAAATTGAACAATTTAAAAATAAATGAAAAAACAAGCATTTAAAAAAAAGTGGAAACATTATCTATCAAAAAAATTAAAATATCAAAAAACCACCTAAAAAAGGAGGGGGGTGCCACTAGTAGCACCATTTTTAAAAACGGGGTAAGAAACTTGACCCCCCCAAAAACGAGAATTCTGTAGAGTTCTTGTTAAGTTGGTAACTATGTTAGATATATAGATTCTTATTTAGTAGACAGTGAAGTAGACATATTTAGCACCTCACGGTGCTACTTAAGCTTGGAATTAGTTACAATTTATGGGATAAGCTAGAAGGAGGCTTTTGTAGCACTCTATTGTGACATACTCCGTCTCAATACAATATAGACGGAGTATGTCACAGCGAATATCGCAAGTCATGAAGTGGTGCAACTTCAAAATCTTTTTCAAGACTTAATCTGATACATGGTACAGAAGGGAGCAATGAGGCTTTAGTACTTATACAAAGATGAGAAGATTGCAGATATACTCCCTGAGTGGCCATGCTAACTTGGTTGAGAAGGATGATACATAGGATTAGCCATTCTGATTTGGCTAGTGATGAGTTTTGATGTTTCAACATTGGGTATAAATTCCCCCATATTTTTCATGCACGGGACTATGCTAGTGTTGATATGACCAAGGGGAGAATGACTCATTCACTCACGGGGCTCTTCTAGTGGTGAATGGTTTAAGTATGTTGATGTTCTCCAGGTTCGGGAAAATATTGTTCCTAGATTGGTCATGCAAAAGGCTATGTTAGTGCTAATATGTCCAAAGGAGAGTGATTCGCTCATGCAAAGGTATTTTCTAGTGGTGAGTGGCATAGGTAAGCATCAGGCAGACATTATCCCATATTGGTCATACACGGGGCTATGCTAGTGTTGATATGACCAAGGGTAACGACTCATTCACTCATGGGGATTTTCTAGTGGTGAATGTCCTAGGTGTAGTCTTTCTCCTAAAAATGATTGGATGGACTAGAGATTCTATCACATGCATATTTTGGGATGGAATGCATGTGTGGATATGGAACATCAACATGAATCATGAAGACACTTTTCTATGACAGAAGAAATCCAAGTATGGACAATGGTGCCCTCGTTGAGAGGGATTGTTGGATTTTTTGGAAACTCCGGGTAGTCATTCTCCAAGGAAACATTCAAGAAACCATTATAGAAGACCCTAGAAGACAAAAGAAGAAGTCATCCCTAGTGAATTATTGAAGAAAACTATTATTAAAGGAAAAGTGACAAGTCGGCCCTCGAAGGAAAATTAAAGGTATTGGAACAAGTATAAATAAAGAAGGATTCATTTCATTTTCACACATTCACTCTCAGTCTCTCATCTAAGGTGCAAGTTTGGAGAATTGTTAGTTGTAGATAACAAAAGTCATTGGGGGAATCTTGGAGGTTATCTTAAAGGTGCTAGCCTCTCTCTTGGTATTTCTTGGTCATAGAACTTATGCTCTCACTCTTGGAGAAGCGTTAGACTTGGGGTGGACACTATGTATTGTATTTTGTGCTTAAAGGAAGTATATTAGTAATATCTTGGATTGTATTCTTCTAGAGAAAATTTTGTTGGGTTTTTCTCTCGAGTTCGGGTTTTCCCAGGATAAATCTTGTGTATTTTGTGTCGACTGTTCATGGTTAGTATTTCTAGATCTTATTATTTGCACTACATTTTTATAGTTCATATTTTCAGAGTGTATTTATTCTATGATAATTGTGGCATGATAATGTAAAATATGTTTAATATCTTAAGGCAATAACTATCAAGGTCTGACAATCATGAAAACACCAACATGGTTTCAGAGCTAGTTGAAATATTGTCGCAACACAGTTTTCTTCTAGTTGTCACTGCAACAACTATAGTAAAACTTTGTAAATCTTGTTGAGAACTTATTAAAGGTCGTTGGGAGAAATCTATGCATAAACCAACTCACCCTGACCTAGCGCACTTATTGTTGCTATTAGTTTACCAAAACGTCAAGTTTGATTTTTTTGTCAAAGTCAATAGTTGAGCTCTTTGGTCAAAGATTGATTATTTGGTCAAGTTGAAATTTTAGGGATTTTTCAAGCTTGTTGATAGTCTTCTAAATCATTGAACCTTCTAATTCAGTTTTCTAAACTTCTTCTATCAAGATAGTGTCTAGTTTCAGACTAGAAGACAAGCTGGATGGTGCTACAAATTTCAAAGGTATGAACTTGTATATTGTTTTCAAGTTACATCATCTAGAAAAGCATGAGTGTGTTGGAAGGAGATATGCAAGAGACCTTGTCCAAGTAGTAATCTTGGATTTAGTACATTGAGAGTAACATTGCACCGTCCCTAGCATTTAAGAATCCAAGTTCCAGTTTTGATTAATGTATTCTGATTTGTTTAATACTTGTTGCATCTCAAGAATGTTGTAGCTATGAAAGTATCCTTTAGAGGCCTATTACTACTAGGTAGTATTTTTATGTCATAGAACTAAAAATATTTGGTCGTACTTGAACACTGTTATGATAATTATGTAAATGTTCATTGTTTAGTACTAATGATGCACTTGGTTGCAAGATGAAAATGATCTCTTTTAGGAGATGTTCTTGTGTTTTTTCCTTGTTCTGGGCATGTTACCATGGTTGAATACAGTGGTGCTTCTAGGCACATGACTGGTTACCGTGAAGATATTTTCAGCAATGATGAGAGCCCATTTTTTATCTTGTAATTGAACCATATATTATCTTTATTATTATCCCTAATTTCAGAGGCAATAATTATATTCTATTTTTGGTTACTATCCATGATTCGAGAGGCCATATTTTATAGAAGGGTCATTATCCTTGATACAGGAACCCTTATTTTTTGTAGAAGGTCCATTATCCCTTGTACAAGAACCCATACTTCTCATCATTCATCAAGGTTGTGGAGACTCAGAGGGATTCCAGGCTCAGAGGGAGTCACTTGGCTTAGATAGAGAGTCAAATGACCACCAAAACCAGAAACCACACCAGTTGGCAGAAATAGTTTCAATGACTATGGACGTATCCAATCAGTCAGATTTGAGTATATCAATGGTTCTATCATGTGATGCAGAGGGATAATATGTGGTATTAGCTCAAGTGTATGTAAATATATTCCCAGAAAGGGATGTATTACTACATCCAGAGGGAGAAGAGATATTAATCCAAACATTTTATCCATTCATCAGGATTATCATTACTCTTGATTTAGTGATAGATGAAGATTACATAAGATGGATGTAAATATCATGTTCCTAAAATTGTGTGATTGAGAGAGAAGCATACATAGAACAATATTCACGCTTTGTGTTACATGAGAAGGAGTCCCATGTTTGCATATTGAAGTAAGCCTTGCAAATACCTAGAGCATGGTACCCAAGGATCGATGGATACTTGATAATCATGGGGATGATGCAGATCCCAACCTTTGCTACAATGTTGTTGATGATGATTCTTTGATATATGTTGATTATCTAGAGAAAAATATACCTTTATTTATGTAAGAGGGATTTGACCTCATATTTTGAGATTAATAATATTTTCTAGATGTACTATGGGATTGGAGGTGTGACAAATATCAGATGAGATATTCCTCGATCAGGGGATAATAATGAGGTTCGATATGATGTACTGCAAGTCCATGGAGAAAAATATGAAGAAGTTAAGTGATTCTACATCAGATTCATATTTTTTGGATCTCATGACGTACAAGAAGTAGATTGGGTCCTTGATGTCAAGCAAGATATTTTCTTTACAGTGAGCACCCTGAGCCAGTATTTGGTTGAAGTCGAGGTCATTCTAGTAGGTGGAAGAAAATCATGGTAAAGTTGGATATGGTTTGTCTCAGGTGATTAGGTAAGGCTATAGCTATATACATATTATGATTGAGCAGAGAGTGCAGTAGAGAGATTGAGCACCTCAGGGTATTGCTTCATCTCATAATCAATTATGATTTCCAGGATAAGCTGGAAGCAGGATTATATAACACTCAATACAACAGAGACAAAGTATGTCAACACCAGTATCGCAAGTCATGAAGTGGTGCAAATTCATAATATTTTTGCAAGACTTCATCTGAGACATGGTACAAAAGGGATCAATGAGGCTCCAATAGTTATCAACATATGAGAAAATTATAGATATCCTCTCAGAGTGGCCTTGCTGACTTGACTGAGGAGGATGATACATAGGATTAGCCATGTTGATTTGGCTAGTGATGAGAGTTGATGTTTCAACATTGGGCAAACATTCCCCCATATTGGTTGTGTACGGGGCTATGCTAGTGTTGATATGACCAAGGGGGAGAATGACTCATTCACTCACAGGGATATGCTAGTGATGATTGGTTGACGTATGTTGATTTTCTCTAGGTCTGGGTAGGCATTATTCCTATATTGGTCATGAAAATGGTTATGCTAGTGTGATATGAACAAAGGAGAGTAATTCACTCATCCATGGGGCTTTGCTAGTGGTGAGTGGCCTATATAAGCATCAGGCAGACATTCTCCCAAGTTAGTCTTTTGTACTGGGATATGTTAGTCTTGATATGACCAAGGGTAATGACTCATTCACTCACGGGGCTTTGATATTGGTGAATGGCCTAGGTGTGTTCCTTCTCCAGACAAGGAGTGGGTGGACTCAAGATGATATCACATGCATATTTCAGGATGGAATGCAAGTGCATATATGGCACATCAACATGAATCCTAAAGAAACATTTCTATGATAGGAGAAATCCAAGTATGGAGAATGTTTCCCTCGTTGAGAGGTAGTGTTGGATTTTTTTTCAACTTCGAGCAGTCATTCTCTAAGGAAAAATTCAAGAAACCATTACAGAAGACCCTATAAGACAGAAGAATAAGTGCTCCCTAGTGAATTATTGAAGAAAACTATTATTAAAGGAAAAGTGACAAGTCGACCCTAGCAAGAAAATTAAAGGTGCTACAACAAGTACAAATAAAGAATGATTCATTTCACTTTGACACATTTACTCGCACTCTCTCATCTAAGGCACAAGTTTGGAGAAGTATTAGCTCCAGATAACAAAAGTCTTTGGGGGAATATTGGAGTTATCTTGAAGGTGATAGCCTCTCCCTTGATATTTCTTGGTTATGTAACTTATGTGCTAGCTCTTGGAGAGGCGCTAGACTTGAGGTTGACACTCAGTATGGTATTATGTGCTTGATGGAGATATATTGGTAATATCCTTGAATGCATTCTTCTAGAGAAACGTTTGTTGGGTTTTTATCCTGAGTTTGGGTTTTCCCAGGATAAATCGTGTGTATTTTGTGTCTATTATGCATGGTCAGTATTTCTAGATCTTATTATTTTCGATGCATTGTTATAGTTGATATTTTTAGTGTATAGTTATTTTATGATAATTGTGGCCTAATGTAAAATATTTTTAATATCATAAGGAAATAACTATAAAGGTATGAGAATCATGAAAACACCAACAAAAATATCTTTGAAAATAAAGAAAACAAATTCACCCCTTTTGTGGCCGAAGAAAGTGATCTGACACCACTTATTAAGTACCAAAGATCTTAATAATAAAATCACCACAAATAGTTAGAGAACAATGTAGCAAAAACTTCATTCATTATTATATAAACCATTGAGGTATGGAAACAATGTACAATAGATCCTATTACGGAAGGGATCCACTACTGTTCACTTGCCTCTTCGAGGGGGAAACCTCCTAATGAGATATCACCCCAAATACAATACTTATTCTTGAATTCAACATTACATTTCTCATACCTATTTTATATATTGCTACCTACTATCTAAGAACATTCTAGAGGAGGAACCTTTTAGAAGCAGAACCTTATAATAAGTCCTCTTACATTTATTACTATGTTCACACTAATACATCCAAACCACCATAGTGGGCCTTATCTAATAATATAGAGGACCTAGTCCACCTTATATTGATTGGCCTCCACTATTATCACTATGGTCCCTTCGCCCCACCCCCCCCACCCCCCAATTGCCTCTCTAGATACACTACATAAATTATACCCAATACTATGAAACTATTTAATACATAATGATTTTTTCTAGAAAACCGATGAGTAAGACAAATACATTGTGACTTGTAATAATAGTTGAATTGTGTATGTGTGTGTGTGTAGAAATTTAAACATATTTTGACTATTTATAGAGTTTTATTTTGTTAATATAGTAAATTAAATGAACATGTAATCACCACCATCTCTAGAAAAAAGAAACTCATAACTCAATAACCAAGCTTCCTTAAGAGAAAACACTTGAGAGCATACAACCATGAGAAATAGGGTATCACAGTTCAAGATTCCCCAACTCCTATGGACTTACACATTAAACACTAAACAATGATGCCTATAGTAAGGGGGGCTCATCATGATCATTCCATCCAAGGTGCCAACTAGTCACATCATGAGGTTCCTCAACTAGCATCCCCCATCCATATCCATCTTAAGAAAGCTTCATATCCTACAAGATAGCAAGGAAAAGGATTGTAAACTAGTTTCCATGCATGGTAGTGGTAGGAGGTATACCATGTGCTTTTTCCCACCTCTCTCTACCTAGTATGCAATCCTAGTATTGACCACTATATTGTGAGTATGCTAAAGAAGGATGGGAAGGTACAGGTGGCTCTTGAATCGTGGTGAAAGGGAAAGTACTGTACAACTCCAAAATATATTTCATTTGGTTGGCATCCATTATTATTTCCCATGTATAAAAAATTATATACAAGGATGAAATGACATATGTTAGAGAATTTGCATACAAGAATAACATACAAGAAGGTTGGTGTTTATTAAATATACCATCTTTTTAATTTTTAGTGGAAAATAAATCATTTCAGATTGCATGATCATTCAAGTTGAGATGAATTCAATATACCATGGTAACCTACCCCATAGGAGACATACTTTACATCGGATGGAAGCTAGAATGTATGACTAGAAAAGAGGCCCTATTCTGGCACATTTAGATTTGGCCAACGAACATAACCATAATATATTCTTGATGATTTTAACACACCCACTCTAGGGGCACTATGTGTTTGGAATTTCTAGGTAAGAAATCCTCTTTGTGACTAGTGTGCCTACCATAACAAAAAATAGGAAAACATTGATTTTTTTTGTTCTAGGGTTGAATTCCAAAGTCTTCTTAGTCTCACGAGACAAGAGTTTTACTTGAACTAAACCCACCAAAGTCTGTTGAACAAACCCCCACCATGAAATTTGGACATATCCACATGTCCCTGGGGTTGGTCTTATATTTTGTGAAGGTTTTCATTTTTTCCCCTTCCAATTCATCCACTAGGTGCAAGAGACTTTCAAACACAAATTGAACAAAAATATCCTTGGGAACTAAGCCTTGAACCATATGCACTATAAATTTGTCAATATGGGCCAATTCGGACTTCTTGTTGGCATATGGGAAATAAAATCACATTCAAGTTTGAGAATTAAACAAGAAGTTGGAACATTGAATCATGCCCTTAATGAACAAGTTTTGGGTTGAGATCCAATCCATTTTGCATAGATTTTTTCCCTCATATAAAAGAGGAGGGAACCACCAATGATAATGATAATTAAAGGAAAGGCATGTCTTCGAAGAGAGTTTTTTATAAGAAATGAAGGGTTTAGTTTCCTCCTAGACCTTCCAAATACTTTGTATAACAAAACTCTAGTTACATTGATGTAGTAGGGGTGACCTAAAGAGGCTGCAAAGAGACTCTCTACCACCCTTTCTTTACTAGGGTATGGAATTATCCAATTAAGTGTCTTAGTATGACTTTCTAAGCCTCCTCCTTTCTGACGTCTATGTATACCCATTTAGCACTGATGTCCTCAACCTAAATTTTTATTATAGCAATTGCACCCAACTTATTGTGGGTGAATCACAGGTCCCATTGATTATGTGAAATGATTTTCCATTAGAGGTACTAGCCTAGATGAATATTTTGAGAGAAATTTATAAACATTAGCATGTCGTATTCAACAAGACCCAATACGATGAGTAGTAAAGATGCATAGAAACCAATACATTGGTGCAAATCTAAAACTTTGTTTCTAATGCCAAAGGCCTAGGAAACCATTTATCAATTTTATTCTCTACCCTCTACACTATAAGAACCGAAATATCCTTGGGATATGCATGGAATGTAAAAAAAATATCAATGACATTGAGGACTTGTCCAAATTGAATACAAGCCGTGTCCTAAGAACCCAACTAGTATAAGACTAGGCATTGGATTTAATTGTAGCAAGAGGTTTTCCATTAGTAAATATTGGGATCTTGAATAAAGACAAAAGGTGTCAACAAACTCCATCAAATTATCCAAGGAGGGACAATCTGCAAGAATGGTCAAGAATAAATCATACATGAATTTGTCATTTACCAATTGGATTGCATATAGTTCAAGAAGGTTGACCCATTAATAAAACCCAATGCCACTTTATGGTTCAAGAGGTAACTAATTATTCTACACCCAAGACATGCAAGGATGGAGTGAGTGTGCTTCCTTGTCAGATGGACTAGACCTACTTATACTTATATTGATTGATGAAGAGGTAGGACAATAATTTCACAAATAGTATTTCCAAATCTCAAATGGAGAAAGATATGAAGCTAAGGGATTTGACAATTCCTACGATGAAGAACCATTCCAACTAATCATAAGATTTTTCAAATCCAATCTTAATGAAGAGAGCATCCATCCCAAAGGTCCAATCCTCTTCCATGTCTTCCCAAAAGGAAAATGCGTTATCTAGAATGCATCACCCTCAAATGAATCCCATCTAATATAGTCTCACAAACTTATGCATTATATTCTTTATTCTCAACATTCGCCTCTTAGCAAGAAACTTGTATGAAATGTTCAACCATTTGATTTCCTTCTAGTTATTAATAAGCTCTCAGCCTCCTCCTTTGTCTAATATTGCAAATCCTTGGTTGATGTCAGCACTAAGATACCTCTTCTATATATATTCTTTGTAGATTTGAAAAAGGTCTGACCTTATGAATCCCACGTGACCTTCCAAAACACACATTGGAAACCATATATCTTAAAGGATTTCTCATTTGACATCTCTTTGAGGGAAACATTCAACTTATCTAGGGTGATGGTCTCACATGTGCTCCTCTTCTCCTTAACACTTTGATATAAGATATTACTTTCACACATCTTTGCATGATTATTTCCTTTTATTGCAAGGTTAATTTCACTTGGAATACAATTGAGTAATGAATGAAAAACCTAGTCTCAATTTCTTCTTGGTCAGTGATATGATCCTCCCAATTTTGAGGGTTTTCAATAATTCCTTATCTTACTTGATGGAAAGGACCTTAAAAAAGGCCTCCAATGGTTTTTCATCAATTATTGTCCAAATTAGTTAATCTATAATTTATATCTCCCTAGCTTGACATATTTCATCCATTTATATTGTATGGAATAGCTTCAGTGCACACACCGAATTTTCAAGTTCAAATGGAATAGATTGAAGGGATTGGTATACTTCTTCAAAACATTATTTTACAACTCAATTTTGGTTATGTCATATGTCTGTCGTATGTTTACCATAAAATCATAGAAATTCCACCATGTAGGAGATGGGGTTATACCACGAAATAATCCACCCATCTCCCCTATCAGGTCAAGGAAGAAGATTTCAAATTTTTTTAATACATTCTATATAACCCAGGTTCTACAAGTGAGAAACATTCATAATATACCTAGTTATATGCATAATAATCTTGTGTGCACCCCGTGAGAGGATAAACCACATATCTTGATGGTTCGAGATCATTTTCTTTCTATCCAATACCATCAACATGTCACCGAAGGAATTAAAATAAACTGAGTTTTGTATAAGGTGCATAACTCTATCCATGTTTTTAAGATTCATTCCTATCCTTCATGGAAATTATTCCATGTGAACCAAAACTTGGAAGAGTCATGGCACCCATATATTTTGGTCCATAAATCCCATGTCAAACTTTGAGGGATGACCATGCTTCCTTATCCCCACATGTGATTTTAGATAGTAAGGCACCCTCATCTTCATGATTCTCAACCATGTTGATGCCCCCATACACCATCCATTCAATGGGTGTCTAGAAGCTCATATGCTAGCCACCACCATCCCACAACATGCTCCTTAGCATCCTTTGAAATAAACATATTGGCGAATTCAAGAATGTGGTCATCCAAATGAAGAATACCTAAAGAAATCCATGGTAAGGGTCCAACCCCAAATTAATTATCACCCTAATGGGTTTGTGGTGATGAGGATGGAAATCCCTTTGGTGTCTTCACCATCTTCTCACACATTGATTCTTAAACCCAACCTTATAACATATGGGGTTGTACTCAACATAAACCTAATGATTTTAAGGTTTTGCAAGCATAATAATTCTACCCCACCAATTGAAGAAAAAACATGCAAACAACATGCATTCTAACAGGGTTACTCAAACCCCAAACATTCAACAAGACAACTTTCATTGTGGACTTCCAATGTTTTTCATCTCCTCCTCATTTTCATTGAAATCATTTTCTTTGAGGCCAAGAAAAGCATCCAAAGAGTTTGGGTTGTTAATTAATTTCTTCAAGTGAAATAGAGTAAAAATACTTAGAATTATGAGAAACCCACTCAAGTAAGGCTACGCTCACAATCTATTATTGATTAAAGATAGATTAAATCATAATATAGGAATAGGTGGTTACAACAAACAATAGAAAAAATAGGATCTACATTAAACACTAGTAGAGTTTCTCTACGTAAATAACTCTTGCTCTATTATTTCCAAGTCTCCCCCTT
The DNA here is from genome assembly GCA_009831015.1 of Picea engelmannii. Taxonomy (NCBI): domain Eukaryota; kingdom Viridiplantae; phylum Streptophyta; class Pinopsida; order Pinales; family Pinaceae; genus Picea; species Picea engelmannii. The sequence continues at coordinate 712,718 of ML795759.1, forward strand.
AATGGAGAATGGATTGACTTCTACACCTAACATCTCCCTAAGTAGCTCAAACTTAATCTTTCCAAGAGGCTTTGTGAAAATATCAGCAGTATTTTCACAAGTATTACAATACATAAGAACTATTTCATTTGACTGCAACTTTTCTCTAACAAAATGAAATTGAGCATCAACATGCTTTGTCCTTGCATAATAAATCGGATTATTCACCATCTTGATTGAACTTTTATTATCACATTTGATCATTGTAGGTTCCTTTTGTTCTTATCAAACATATTGAAGAAGTCTTCTCAACCAAAAAACTTCACAAGTTGTTGCACAGAAGGCTTTATATTTTTCTTCAGTAGAAGACAAAGATACAGTAGGTTGCTTTTTACTACTCCATGAAACAACCCTGGATCCAATACCAAACGCATATCCAGTGGTTGATCTTTGATCATCCAGATTTCCAACCCAATCAGAATATGAGTAACCTATCAACTCAACATCAGATGCATCATTATATTTAATACCATAATCAAGTGTTCCTTTTAGATACCTGAGTACCGCCTTTGTTGCATTCCAATGGATTTCTTGAGGTTTCTCCATAAACTGACTTAACATACTCACAGAATATGCAATATCATGTCTGGTTATGGTGAGATCATTCAAACTACCCACCATCTGTCTATACATAGTTCCATTAACCTCCTTTGAACCATAATCACAAGAAAGTTTGACATTCTGTTGCATGGGAACATTAGAAAATTTTGACCTACATTTCTCCAAACTTCAAGACCTAGGCAGTAATGTAACTCACCAAGATATTTCATTTCAAAAACTTGTGACAAGTGCTCCTTGATTTCATCAATTAATTTCCCTGCATTTCCTGTAATTATTAAATCATCAACATATAAGGAAATCAATACTATATACCCCTGCTCATCAAATTTGGTATACATATTTGGCTCACTCTTGCTCCTCATAAAACCCTGTTGAAGAAAGAAAGAGTCTATCTTCTCATACCATGACCTAGGCTCCTGTTTTAGTCCATACAATGCTTTCTTTAACTTACACACTAAATTTTCTTGCCCATGTTCCACAAACCCTTCAGGTTGAGTAAGGTAAACCTCCTCCTTTAAATTACCATTCAAAAATGCAAATTTAACATCTAATTGGTGTAGGTTCCAATGGTACTTTGTAGCTAAATCAATTAACAATCTAATAGTATTCAATTTGGCTACCAATGCAAATGTTTCAGCATAATCAATACCTTTTGTTTGTGAATACCCCTTTGCCACCAATATAGCCTTATATTTATCTATACTACCATCTCATTTAAACTTGGGTTTGTATATCCATTTGCATCCAATGGGCCTTTTATGTTTAGGCAATTTAGTCAATTCCCAAGTATTTTTTTTCATTATAGATTCATATTGTTCCTCCATTTCATTCCACCATTCATCATGTTCATTGGCTTCATTAAAACTCATGGATTCTATGAAATTTGAAATGCTACTCATTAGGGAATAGTCTCTATACCTCTCAGGGAGCCGCAGCTGTCATGAAGATCTTCTCAACTGATTATCTTCCTCCCCACTTTGTGAAGATCTATATTTGCCTCTAGGTGAATTGTGACTGGTTGAAGTGTCCATATCACTAAGTCCTTGTTGTTGTTGTTGTTGTCTCTGCGGTTGTGGTTTATACTGTGGTGGTTGTTGTTGCAATTGTGGTTGTTGTTGTGATGATTGATGTTTTTGTTTCTCTTATTTAACTCCTTCGTCAAGAAGTCTATGCCATTCCTCACGACTGTTGTCGTCATGATTTCCTTCTTCCTGCTCATGGAAAAGTACATATCTACTCACAAATACTTTGTGAGTAGAAGGATCAAACAGTTTGTATGCTTTGAATTCAGAATAATACCCTATGAAAATACATTTAATGGCTTTAGCATCCAATTTCTTCATATTCTCCTTTGAAATATGTGCAAAAGACTTACACCCAAATACTTTCAAATTATGAACCATAGGTTTGAAACCATACAAGGCTTCGAAAGGAGTAATATTATCAAGACACCTTGTTGGACTTTTGTTCTTTAAATAAATTGTAGTATTTATGGCTTCAGCCCAAAATGTATTCGAGAGATTCTTACCTTTCATCATACTACGTGCACACTTTACCAAAGTTTTGTTTTTCCTTTCAACCACTCCATTCTGCTATGGACTGTGGGGTATTGTAAATTGTTTTACTATTCCATGATCTTTGCAAAATTTGATGAAGTCCCCTGATTTGTACTCTCCCCCTTGATCTGAATGGAGGATTTTGATGGATTTTCCTATCTTCTTTTCCACCATGGTTCTAAATTCCTTAAAGTACTCGAAAACATCACTTTTTCTTCTAATGAAATAAACCCATGTGTATCTCGTGCAATCATCAATAAAAAACAGAAAGTAAAATGCACCTCCTAAATACCTAGTCTGCATAGGTCCGCAAACATCAGTATGCGCAAGATCTAACACATCTCTCTTTTTCCTATCAGGATTAGAGGGGAATTCATCTATGTGCATCTTTCCTAATGCACATCCTTCACAAGCAATATTCTCATTCTTTAACATGGGAAGTCCTTCAACCATATTTTGTTTATGTGATAACAATAAATCATGATGATTGATGTGGCCATACCTTTGATGCCAAAGACTCTATGTTGTCATAGTTGCAGTAGTCAGTGTGTGATGTTATTTGTTGGTAACATCAAGCTTGTATAGTCCTCCTTCTTTGACTCTCGTTGCAATAATTATGTATTGTTCCAGCAAATCTTTCACTATGCAATAATTCTTTAAGAATTCAACCTTCAAGTTTTGAACTATAATGGTGGACATAGAGATCAAATTTTTCTTTATCCCTAGCACATACACAACATTGTGAATGTGACGAACATAACCATTCGGCAATGTTACTGGAATGTCTATGTATCCCTTGATCTGATGAGCACAGTCATCTCCAAGATATATGTTGGCACCATTATGTGTTTCTTTAAAATTAGTATAACACTTCTTATTGCATGGCATATGTACTAATGTTCTGGAATCCACAAACCAGGTATCAACATCATCCATTTTAGCAAACAAAGCAACATTTGACACAAACAGTCTAAGATCCTGTGAATCAAAATTCGGGGGTTCACCATTATCATCACTAGCAATAAACAATCTGAGATCATGATTTGAATATTCTTCTTCATAATGACCTGAATGTTCTCTAGGTTTATTCCTAGCCTCATCACTCTTCTTCTTATGACAGTCTCTAATAGGATGTCTAGGTCGACCACAATAAAAACAACTCTTTGACTCATTCCTGTTAGAGGGCATACCTTGATTCGGCCTTGGATATTGTCTTCTCTGCGATGAAGTGCCTCCTCTGCCTCTTTCTCCTAATCTCCCTCTCGTGGATCTCTTATTTGACCACAGTGCCAAATATTTATTTTGAGGCTTCAAATTCGAGCACCTCTCTTCCTCTTGCAGCAAAATACCTGTCAATTCTTCAAAAGTAGGAGGTTTATCCCTTACTGCAAGACCTAATATGAACATCCGATAATCTTCTAGCATACCATTTAAGGTAATAGTGACAAGATCGATGATGGAAACTATTTCCCCTATATTTCCTAGCCTGTCTTTCACCTCTTTAATGTGACCCAAAAATGAACTAACAGATTCATTTCCATCCATCTTAATGCCTAGCAATTTAGTTTTCAGGAACAGAATATGATTTGTGTTGCTAGTTTCATATAAAGCTTTAAGCGTTGTCCATGTTTTAGCAGAAGTTTTAGCTTCTCTAATATGTGGAATTATGTTATCTTTAACAGACATACGCAACAATACATTGGCCTTGTTTTCGCGTTTATCCCAATCTTGGATCTATGTTGTTGTCGCACCTGCAGTCGCATCTGGTTTCGATTCATCTCCCTTCACAATCGTCCAAACACCATACCCTTCCATCAGGGTCTACATTTTGAATTTCCAGTTAATGAAATTCAAGCCATCTGATTTGTTGGCTTCGTTGAGGTAGGTCTCTGCTAGCAGATTTTCCATCTCTGCAAGTGTCTTCTCATCCAACCAGACAATGGATCCTTGTATCACCAAACACACTTCAATCCTAAAGGAGGTGAATCACCAAGAATTTTCAACTTTCGTCAATTTTCTTCTGTGTTGAGTAGTCTGTCGCTCTACCTTTGGATCCACCGATTCGTCTCTACCTTGGCTCTCAACTTTCTTAAAAGAAATATAAGAAAACCATTAAAAAGAAACCTTAACACCAATTTATATATAAAAAATATAAATTCCTTAAAAGAAACCTTTTTTTTTAATACACATACATCCACCTTTAAATTATAACTCCACCTCATGATTTATAAAACTATCTTTAATTTTAACAAATCCATCATTTGCATAAGAAATCGAATCGTGAAATAGTGCACAGACCTTAAAATTAACTCTGCGCACCCCTTTTTCAATGCTCTGATCACCTGGATGCTCTCGTGCAAAGGGATTGCGACCCTTCTCCAGAAAACTCACCCACTCCAGAAAAATCATGCTTCCCATAAACGGTCGGCGCTCCTTGGACTCACTAAGGGGAGCATTAGCGCTCCTCTAATATGGCAGGGGGAGTGTGATTCAGATCTCTCAGCACTCTTGGAGAGTGGAAGGGGGAGTGCTAGCGCCCTAGCGCTCTTAGTGGCATACAATGTGAGCGTGAGGCCTTCAAAAATTTTAATTTTGCAAGTGTGAGATTATCGGCACTCCTCTAACACTGCATAAGGGGCACTGATGATTTTTCTACCAAATCAATTTGATATCTTGCACTATGGATTTCGCCTCAGGGAGTTGGTTCTCTCATATCTCCAGCACACCTCTGATACCAACTTAGAATTATGAGAAAACCACTCAAGTAAGGCTACGCTCATAATCTATTATTGATTGAAGACAAATTATATCATAATATAGGAATAGGCGGTTACAACAAACAACAAGGAAAATAGGATCTACATTAAACACTAGTAAAGTTTGTCTACTTAACTACCTCTTACTCCATTATTTCCAAATAAAATAATGAAGTAAAATAAAATCCTAATTTTCTTAGAAGTTGAAGGAATAAGGAATCCAAACAATTCACAAGAGATAAAGATATTCTTAACCTATTTTGAGACCATGTGGTATGACACATGATAAAAGGAGACAAGAATCCTCCAATGAGAAATTAGAGAGGTTGTCGTGTTTTATAATGACAACTCCAAATGAACAACATGGTAATGTATGTGGAGATGTTATTATCAACATAGAAAGTGATTTGACTCAACTTCGTAGTTGTTCAAAGGATTTCTTGAGTTAAGACACTAAGTTTTAGGAACTCACGAAAGAGAGCATTACAACGTTAAAAAACAATATAGTTTAATTATAATTTATAAAAACAAAAAAAATATTAAAATAAAATAAATATATTAAATGAGAGATTTTGTAAAAAGAATTAGTTCATTAGATCTGTACCACTATTATTAACCAATAATTCAATATTTTATATAGATTTCAAAATTTATATGGAAAAAAACACATTTCAAAATTTATATTAGAAAAAAATATTGTATAAAATGAAGAGGTACAAATTTTTTTTTGAAAATGAATAATACAAAATTTGTATAATAAATTGTTTATCCAGTTTATCTTTCTGATATCTATGTTTTGGTTTAATGATATTTCTTTTAGCGATAATTTGCTCCCTCCAATGTAATATAGTTAGTTTGTATATATCTCATTTTATTTATTAACAACGCAACATGGATAATTGACAACTGTGACTTCTGTGGGTACTATTATTTTTATTTTTTAACAACACCACATTGATATTTATTATTTTGATTCTCAACCATACTACGTGTATAATTTATAATTTACAACGGGTGGCTTTTTCTCTGCTCACAAATGGAGTGAGTTAATTTTGGATCAATCTTCTCTCCTGAGTTGAGGGTGTGGTTTTAAATTTCTGGTCAATCTAGAATTCTAATTCATTTTTTTAGTATTTGGGTTGATTTAAAATGGAAAAAAAAACTTGAAATAAGGTTTTGAAATGCATAAAATTTTGATACATACGAAACTTAAGTAAACTTTGAAAATCTGGCTGGATTCAAACCCATTTTTTTGATTGATAAGAAAAAAAATTGTTCCAGAATTAACTTACTCCCTCACAAATTATTATATTTTGTGATAAGGAAACCGTTTTGCGTACATCTCTTTAAACAGGATTCCATTCAAATCCAAAATTTTGTTCTGTTTTCTTTTACAGCATTTTGGTTTTAAACATGTAATGAAAGAGAGGTTCCATTCAAATCCAAAAATATTTTCTGTGTTTTAAAAGAATTTTGGTTTTAAACATGTAATGAAAAGAGAGAGGTTCCATTCAAATCCAAAAATATCTTCTGTGTTTTAACAGAATTTCGGTTTTAAACATTTAATCAAAAGAAGGTTGATGAATAAAACTCAGCTGTGCATTCCATACAGGACATATTGAAGACAGGTGGAAACATATTGATATGTAATCGATAGAAGCCATACATGGAAGATGAAGGGATAGAGGAGAAAAGAAGAAGAATGAAAATCGTCCTTGTTTACTTCTAGATTGGATCCCACAGCGGCAGAGAATCAACATCCTCTGAAATATATGTTTCTTCACTCTCTTGAAATGACCAATTGTAAAATTGTGGACGGGAACTTTCATAATAAGCCAACCAGGATTGCAGCTCTGCTACTTTTTTCTGAAGATTATTGATTACTCCTAAACAGCCATGGATAGGATCTCGAACTCTTTCGCTTGCTTCGTACACCATGCTGCTTACTGCATCGCTTCTCTGGTGGGCCGGAAGATCCTGCAACACCCAATCATAACGTCAGCATTCTATCCTATACAGTTTTTAATGGTGTAGGTTAAACGTTCTACTAAATGAAGGTTTTTTTTTCTAAAGATAAAAAAAATTATTACAATCAATGGCTTAGTCTGAATTTATCTTTTTTTTTATTTTTTTAGATGACTATTAAAATCAGATAATGCCATTATTGACACAGTTTACCTGTAAAACATACTATGTTATTAGAGAAGTAATCTTTAAAAGCCAAATAAACTTTGATAGGAAATACAAATAAGGTTTGGTTAATTATTTAAAGAAATAGGTTTTTTTTAGTAGAAATTCGGTTACATAAATTTGTAAGAAATCATTTTTCTTTGTTGTTTAAAATCCAGTTTTGAATGCAAAAATGAATTTAACATGATGAAAATACTGAAAAACTTTGAGGCACTTAGATTATACAGAAATAATCACTCAAATCTGCTATCTAATAATTTTTTGTCGAATTTTAGACAAATATCCTCTAAAAAAAATCATACTAATACCTTCATTTCTTAGAACGTTTATCCTACAACTTGTATTTCACAAGGCTATAACCTGTCTAGGATATAATTTAAATGCTTTATTAATTGTTTCTTATTAAAGAGGAAGGTAACAGAGAAAGGAAATGTTTGAAATGAAGTTTTTTTTTTTTCATTGAATCAAATTTGAGGCTACCACTATAATTTATAGGTATATTTATGTTATCCCACACACTAAATCTAAGCATCCAACATTTGATTTCACATAACTGAAACATTGTAAAATTATATGTTGCAATGTCCTGAATTTATTTTTTAAATTAAGGAAAAAATTATAAATTTAAAATAGTAATTTTGAAAAATATGATTTGACTGAAATAGAAAAACTAAAATATTTCATTATTTAATGATTAATTTTGAAATAAAAATTGGAAATAACTGTTTCTTGCTCTTGTATATTTCACACAGTGATTCAATCGAACAAACCTGTAGTACTTTGATGATATGACCATTTCCGAACACGCTGCGTACCAACAGGAACTTCTCTGGATCGTCCTCTGGGAAATATGGCGCCAGCACGCATTTCTCTGAACATTTTTTTTTCTTGATCTTGCAAGCACTGCACCGAGATGTGGACATTGTCCCTTGTTTCTCAGCAACGTTGTTCATCTGCAAAACAATTACAAACAGAATCTATTCTGTTAGCAGCAGGTTTCTGTGTATTATTTTCCCTCACAACTCTTCCACTAGTATGGCTTGCCTTTGTTCAATTGGGATGAGATACAGGAAGACTTTATGAAGTTTCACGCAAGCAACCACGAGGAACGTCTTTGTTACAGAGAAGCGAAAGGGACAATGATGTGGGGAGGAAGAGTAGACTTATACGGCGTAGCGTTGGAAGACAGGTCTATGTTGTCGCTAGTACGTTTGTTTGGCCGACCCACGTGGTTTAAACTTTAAAACAGCCTTCTCCAAAGAAGGGAGTTTGAACTTATGTTTGGAGAAGGGAGTTTGAACTTATGTTTGGACATGGATCTACATGTATTAGGGGAAAGATTATTTTACATTATTCTTTTAAAAGTAAGGAGGTGAATTCAAAATGATTACTTTACATTATTATTCTTTTAAAATTAAGGAGGTGAATTCAATTCAAATTTTTCAGAGTTCAAGATCAATTGGATTTAGGATAGTAGGGTTATGACAATTACTGTTGGAATTTTAAAACTAAGCAGTAGTCAGTCGTTTTTCACCACTGTTTCAACAAAAATATTGATTGGTAGGAGAAACTTTTAACTATATTTGATAGGTAAATTAGGGCTTGACTCGTCAAATTTCATCTCTGATAGTAATCTCTAATCACAAATTGGCCTGTAACTCATCAAATTCCATCCCTGATGACAATAAAAGGGAGATTATCATATATACATCTATATGATAAATTTGGCCAATAACTCATCAAATTCCATCCCTGAAGGCAATGTCTAATGGCAATAAAAAGGGAGATTATTATATTTACATATATGATAAATTTAACTTTGTTTAAGAATTTGATAAAAAAAATAAAAAAGTTATAGTTACACATATTGGTTATGATTTGACTTATTCTCATTGTATAATACATTTAATATATAGATTATTAGTTTTTAAGAGTTTTGGTATATTCTGAAATATTTATTAGTTTATTATTTTAATTTTATATGAAAAATTTTGGATCTATATATATTTAAAATAAGTCAAATCATAACTAATAAATATTTAATTAAAATAGGTAAAAAACTTAATTTAAGTATTTTATTTTTTGAAACTATATAATAATATTAATAATAATCTAATTTTAAAACACGGACCAAAAAACATCAAATTAAAATTTTAAACCTAAAACACCTCCTTGCAAAGATTTGACTGCTAAGAAACCCTCCATGCGATCTTAGAATCTACGACACAGTCCATTCAAAATCAAAATCATTGAATTCAATCAAAATAAATCCAAAACATATTCGGCCATTCAGATAACATAAAACAAAGAAATCATAAACCAAGTGGTTAATGCTCCTGCACGTTGTAGTACGATTGGCCCTGCTTTCCATTCGGCGCCGTAATTGGGATCCGCCCGTTCACACTGCATGATTGAGAATTTGATGTTGATTGAGAGTTTGAGAGTATTAGAAATTAGCATAGTTTCAAACTTGTGGTTGGTGAACGTGAAAGGTTTTGGTTGATTCAAAAAAGAAAATGAAAAGTTGTCATAAAATGAAATGTGATCATAAAATGAAAAGCAGGTCTTTCACATTCATATTTCTTTATTTTTTATTGTGTAACAAAACTTTAATTTTTGTTAATCACTTACACGTGGTAATCAGCTAGCCACCAAAATAAATTTTAAATATGAGTAAGTAAAAGTAAAAAAATAAACATGTAAAAAGATGTCTTTATAATAATGAGGAAGTTAGTGGTTGAAATCACAACCATTGATTTATTGGGACGACTAAAAATATTTCATCAATATTTAATCTTATTCATACAAAACTGATTAAACATTAAAAACCTATTAAATATGTCCACTGTCAATAGATATACACTGGAAGTAATAAGTTAAAAATATTAAATTCCCAAACTTAAGACGATTGTACGTTCTGTGAATGGAACGCATAAGAAATAAAGTTTACCGTTCATTTAATCGAACCCACAAGCAACGAAATATACGGATGATTTAATCCCCTATGGGCCACAAGCAGCGAAATATACGGATGATTTAATCCCCTATGGGTCCGTTTGGTTTGTTCTTTTGATTCCAACCTCCACCACAAAAGCACTCCTGTATGTTGATGTTGTTTTCTTACTGTCCTGAATCGATTTTCGAAGTACGATAACTCAGAACAAATGGTTGAAAATAATATTAACATAACCACATTTTGTGTAAAACAAATGGTTGAAAATAATATTAACTTAATGTTCTAAGTCTTTTATTTTTTTTTAGGGCAACTACTAGAATCTTACAATGCAATTGTTGTTTTTAAACTAAAAAAAAAAAAAAACTTATATGATATCACAAATATAATACAAAAATCTCCAAGGGCTTTACCCAAAGCTGAAACAAAACCCCGGATTCTTGTTGAGTCCCAGGCCAAACCACAGATTTTACTAAGTTTCATTCAAAGTTTCAAATACAGGCCTATGATTACTATGGCCACAACCGAAATTACATTGACAAGAGGTAAAGCTAAACTAAGCCAATAACAAAAAAGGCATGAAGTATACAGGGCTAGCTAGGATATTTTGAATAGAATCGTCAACCTAAGTGGTCACTCGAGAAGAGGGGGTCCATGTCCTCGTGCCGAAGCTTCTTCTTAACCTAGTGTTTGTCGTCTGCCTTTGGCATGTGCCCCTGAAATTGTGGGGGTTCCTCATCCTGGTCGTCCTCCACCATGATAGGGAAATTGAGGGAGCCCGAAAGGCTCGGTTCAATTGTGCCATTCTCTTTCTGGTCCAGATTATTGTCGGTCTGAGTGACGTGAATTATAGTACCATGTTGCAACCTACAATAGAGCTCAAATTTACTGTCGAGGATATGAATGGCCCTAAGAAGATCGTCGTGGTCTTCCTAGGTCTTGTTGAGAACTTGCCCTACCATGGCCTTCCCCATCCAGTACATTTCCATCATCCTAAAATAGCGAGTGTCCCAGATACAAGAATGCACTGGGTCTTGCACGCACTTCATTGTCTCCACTATAATTTCCTGTTCTGAGGTTACCTTGCGATGTTTCTTAAATCGGGTCTTCATGGCTTCTACGGATTGAGTTTCCTCTATCGAACAAAGATCCCAGAACCGAATTCTTGCAGCATGGGCATCTTTCTTTGCTCTTGCGGGATGTCCATGACCTCTAGACGATTAAGCTTCCTTATCATGGTGCCCCACAAGGAAACTCTTTGGCTTCTTTTTTCAATGACAGGCCAGACTCAAACTGTTGTTGTTCTCGAGCTTACAAATGTAGAGAAGGGGAAAGGGAAGCAAAAAGAAGCTTGACTAAGGCTCAATAACTATAATACCCCTGTTTCCCCCAGTTTATAAATATAACTATAACTAGCCAAGAGACTATGGCGGACTAAATATGTGTGAATGTTTGATTTGATTAACCCTTGTATAAAAGGGTCAATGTATGAATTTTATGTTCTTAATAGAAATTTGATATGTGTTGCACAAATGCTTAAAGGGGGGAGTTTTCCAAGATAGACCATGGATACTATGAGGGAGATGGTGAGGAAAACCAAGAATGGTTGAGATGACCCTCACCAGACCAGTACGTACTGTGTGTAATTGCTCCACAATCCTCTGACCCAGAAATAAATTACCAGTCAAGCTAGTAGTTGGAAGGCCATCATCAAGAGTTAATGAGGAGATGGGCCAAGGTACCCATCTGTAAGTCTTCCAGGCCTGACCACGAATTGGGATTCGTACCCACGCAAACTTGCTGAGGAAGGAAAGAAAGGAGGTAATTCGGGGACGGAGAGAGATCGACAAGATAGCAGAGTAGAGAAAACACTCTCCTGAGAAGAGAAGGGAAGCATACTTCGACTTTGGAGTTGAGAGGAAAAGTTGAGTAGTAAGCTCGTTTTGGCTGAAAGAAGCCATGTGCAGGGTTTGGCTACAAGCTGATAAACGAGGTTGATGAGTGAGTGAGGAAGTACTCCTGCAGACCTCCGTGCTTGTAGTAGAGAAAACCAGTTACCAATTTCTTGTGGGAGGAGGAGAGTAACCTTCGTCCCTAACTGTCGTGGAGAAAAGAGAAAGAATCTCTCTCAGAGCATCATGGTCTAGCTCGTGGGTTGCTAGTGGTAAATTCGTCAAGAGTGGTTGTGTCTATGGTTGGGAGGAAACAGACACCCCTTTCAGCAGTTTCTTCACGTTTTCCAGTTTTGATAAGTATTTTCATACTATGTGTAATATATTGGATGTGATGATGAAATGTTTGTGCTTATGATTAAGTATTTTAGTATTTGAACAGTTATTAGAAATGCTCTTTGTTTTTTGTAAATTGTTATATCTATATGATCTTTGATCTATCTCAATTTAGCTACTAGAGAGTCATGAGATGTGAGTCTGCAAGAGAGTCGGGGTTGGAGTAAATAAAATGCCTAAGTCTTGCTAATCCTTTGAATTCGCCTTAGCTGGAATGTCAAGTTCATCTATGTGGGAGAAGAGTGCTTTCCCTTCAGACTATCCACCCATCTGACCGAGGGCTCATACCGATGTCCTTAACCCCTTTGCTGAAAAAGAGATTTGTGCTTAACCCACAAGATTTTCCAAGAGACCCATGTGACCAAGGCCCGAGAACCCTACGCTAGTCCAAAAGTTGCTAGCTCTTTCGTCTTCGTGACTTCAGAACTAATGATTCCACAACCCTCTAAAATAGTCGAAGGCCGGAGTCACAAATCGACGAGGGTCGTCGATCTGGGGATCCAATGTAGATACCTCTCAGCCATTATATTAGACTTAGGAAGGGAATTATTAAGTGCTTTGGAGAAGTCCTACTTCTGGACAATAGGAGTGGTCTACCACTAAAAAATCCTGAATGTCGGAATCGCGGAGTAAATCGAGACCGTTGAAAATCGAGTGACGTGTTTCCAAAGATCAACGGTTATCTGGGAGTCTAGGTATTCGGTGATATAGAGACACATGATTTTCCCTAGAGATCTGCAAGACGAAGTAAATCCTTGCCGTAGATGCTAGGTACATGTGGCGATAGATCCAGCATGGTCCAGAGGGAAAGCTAGGACATACACGTCAAACTCCTGAATGTTGAACTGTCGAAGTGACGTGGAGCGTCGATCTTTGGATCCTTAGAGATCCCTCTCAGTCGTCGATCTAAGAAACCACCCTCGATTACCCAACCTAATAGGAATGCTTCATGGAGCGACACGTGGTCCTACTTGTCCACTGTCAAAGGTTGTCTGTTGAACTAGGACCATTGGATGAGTGGGTATGTGGAAAATGATCTCGTAGTTAGAAGACTTCATACTCCAAAGAAACTTGGTCGAGATTCTACGAAGTGTGAAATCTGCCAAAGTCATGAACGCCAAAATAAATCTCGGTCGTTGGTAGAATGAGGACACTTGGCGTCAGATTAGAGAGTCCAAAGACTTAGCTCTTCAGGGATTCGCGATGAGAGGAGTGGGAAAGCTCCAAAGCCTAGATCTGCTAAGTATCAGGAGTTGTATATCTATAGATCTACGTGGACTCATACTGACCGTGAGATCAAAGGTCTGGGTGGCTATCAGTGCAATATGATGTGGCATCCTAACGTCTTTCAAGGTGACGTGGACCCACATTATGCATGCCACATGTCACCTAGATATGGACGATTCGCATACTCGTTATTCATATTAGAGCATGACACATGTCACCCCCTATCGAGGACACATGTCACCCCTATCCCTCGTTGTGTGTGAGCTTCTGGTTTGTACCCACCTGGCCAACGTGGTTTATGACGTGTTTGGGACTTCGGGAGTTTGGACAAATTCAGGAGTTCGAAAGATGTGGGGTGTAGTACAGTATAGGAACATCCAACATAAAATGTTGAACACTGATCGCCGAAGGGCCAAGGCCACATGGCGAGATTTCAGGAGTTCGGGAGTTTTGGGCATAGTATGGTAAAAGGGATGTTCAACGATGATCATCAATCCCCGAAACACCGAAAGAGTAGGACGTCGATTGTCGATTGTCGACCGCCGAACATCAAAAGAAAGGGACGTTCAACGGTTGATTGTTGAATGGCCAAGGCCACGTGGTCAGATTTCGGTACTTCGGGGATTAGGGAAAAGGTGTGTTCAACGCCGAATGCCGAAGACACCAACTAACTACGGCCGAGTAACTTTGGGAGGCCATAACTTGTAGACCAGAGCTCAGATTTTAGTGCGGTGGCGACCGTTAGAAAGCTCGTGACAAGCAGTAACCATTGAAGATCCCGGAAATAGGAATTGAGATAGTTAGGGAGAACGAAACATTGATTCCCCATCCCTAGAAAGGGTATTTAAGGGTCAGGTGTGTTACAAATTGGTATCAGAGCATGGAAACAACACTTGGTCTTCTTGGGTTCATGCACGAGTCGCATAAAAATAGTATTAGAGAAAGTATGGGGTAACACCCTGCCTTACCCCCTTCTATAATAAACTTGTCTAAACCTCTATTGAAGAGAGGAACGACACCTTCTACTGTTGATAGATGTTTTGGAAGTCTGCACTTTAGGTTGCTAATGTTTCCAAATAAAGAACTCACTTCACCTTGCAATGATATGTGTTGTTCATGAAATAGTAGATTAGTAACTAACATAAAATGTTTTATCAACACTCAAGAAATCAATGAAAAACAATATAACTACAACATAAACGATGGTGACACATCAAGAGTTGGGGGAGAGCTCCCACAATAAAGAGGAAGAATCTGATGAAAGGAGGGTGGTGGAAACCCCTCCAAATTTGGTTGAAAATGTAAGAAGCCTCGTGGAATAATTACAAAGGTATAACGATGATAATGAAAGGTTGATCAAGGAGCAGGAAAAATAGAATGAAATTAATGCAATCCTACTGCAAAGTCTATCATATATACAAAGGCAACTGCAACATGGTCCAGTTGCCAGTCATGTGAACAGGCATCATACTAAGAAAATTCCAAGTCCACCTGAGATATAGAAGCATGGTATTGAAAGTGGCCACACCAAAAGGAGAACCTCAAATAAGGCCCAACATGGAGCCAAGAGACATTCAATGGAAGATTCCTATGGTGAGAACACTAACAATTCCAAGGAATCTACTAGTGGCAAAACTAGTTCCCATTCTCAGACGAGAGGAAAGAAGAGGAAACATTCCAATAGTTGTGAACCTAAAGAATTCAAGAAAGCCAAACCATCCACCTTCGATGGAGAGATTAAGAAGGGGGAAGAATCAGAAGTTTGGCTACTCGTCTTGAAGAAGAACTTCAGAGTCCATGACTACTCTAAAAACTTAAAGTCTTGGACAACCATTTTCAACCTGAATGGGAAAGCTTCCATTTGGTGGGAGGACCTTAGGAATGTGAAAGGAGTCCATGAGAAGGACTTTTCATGGAAACAATTTGAGAAATACGTCAATAATAAGTACCTGTTAGAAAAGTACTTTGATGGAAAGACCAAGGAGTTCTATGAACTCAATCTAGGATAACTCATCATAGATGAGTATATAAAAAAAAATCTCGAGTTGATGAGGTATGTTCCCTACAAAAAGGATGAAAAGGTAAAGATGCAACGATTTATTAGTGGCTTACCTCAGTCCTACTGAGACAGAATTGAGTTTGATGAGCCAAAGACCTTATAAGATACTATTCAAAAAGCAAGGTATTGCTATGAGCAATTCAAGAGTAAGACAGAACCCCGTGAAAACTGGAAGAAGAAAAACATTTCAAACTTCAAGAAGAAAGGGTTTAAACCCTCTAATTTAAGAACCTTGGTAAGAGCTCTAGGATTACCCTTCCTATGAGAAGTGAGTGGGCCTAATGGTTAAGAACATGTGTTTCCTCCTAAGAGGTCACAAGTTCAAATCCAGAGGGGGGTAGGGTATGTATACCTCTGTAGACTTTACCAGTCAAATCATTGGGTGGAGGGGGTCCTTTGTCCCACAAACAAGGGGGTCTCATACACCAATTTGGTGTGGCTTAGATATGACCTTAAAAATAGATTATTATTATTATTATTATTATTATTATTATTATCAACAAAAATTTCCATCCCAAAGTGGAAATAAACCATTCAGAGCAGCTCCAAGTAAGACTAATAACACGAAAAGAGAACCCTTAAAATGTTGGGGTTGTGGAGAGGAACATCTACTGAGGGACTGTCTACATAGGAAACGGAACAATGGGAGGGTCTACAACATCCAAGAGGCTACCAAAGTCAATGATGTGGCTAGGATCCTGCCACAAATTTATGCAGCCTTGGATAATAGACAAGTTGACCACCAAGCGTCAATGGTGGAGATGGAAGGTACGATTTCCAACCATCCTGTTTCCATTTTAATTGACCATGGTTCTAATTTGAGTTATGTTGCCCCTCAAATTATTGATAAATGTAAATTACAACAAGTTAAACATGTTAAATCATGGTTGGTACAACTAGCCACTAGAAGCAAAAGAAAAGTAGTAGAGGACATATCAGCATGCTAATTTGTTCTAAGTGGGTTGCCCACCCAAGCGAACCTAAACATACTTCCTCTAGGATCTTATGACCTATTGATTGGCATAGACTGGTAGGCTTCCCACAAAACCAAGTTGGACTATTACAGTAAAAATTTGGAGTGTGAAAATGAAGAACGAAGAAGGGTAACCCTACAAGGGATTCAAAAGCTTGTCTCAGTGAGACAAATATAATCCCTCCAAGTGAAGAAGCATTACAGAAAGGGATGTCCCTTGTATGCAATACAAGTACTAAAATCTGTTGATAATGACAAACCCAGCCTAGAGAAAAGTCCCATATTAAGAGAATATAAATATGTATTCCGAGAAGAGGTACCAGGTCTACCTCCAAGAAGGGATATTGAATTTTCAATAGAACTTGTACCAGGAGCAGTGTGAATGTCTAGAAAATCCTATAGAATGAGTACACCAGAGCTAGTTGAGAAGAAACTATAGTTGAAGGAGATGTGGGACAAAGGATACATTCGGCCTAGTGTGTCTCCATGGGGAGCACCAGCCTTGTTTGTGAAAAAGAAAGATGGCACACTCAGTCTGTGTATAGATTACATACAACTCAATAAGATGACCATCAAGAATAAGTACCCCTTGCCAAGGATCGATGACTTGCTTGACCAATTAAGTTGTTCTACCATCTTCTCCAAGATTGGCTTGAGTTTTGGATACCATCAGGTCTGAATTAAAGATGAAGACATCCACAAGACAACCTTTACGACAAGATATGGTCACTGTGAATTTGTGGTGGTGCCATTTGGGCTTACCAATGCACCAACCACTTTTATCTTCTTAATGAAAAACATATTCAGAAAGTTCTTGCATAGGTTTGTTTTTGTTTTCATTGATGATATCCTAATCTATTCCAAGAATAGGGAAAAGAATGAACAACATATCAAGCTAGTACTCCAAGTGCTAAGAGAACATTATCTCTATGCTAAGCTTAGTAAGTGTGACTTTTTCCAGAAATAACTCCATTACTTAGGCCATGGTATTTCTAAGGAAGAAGTGGCAGTTGATCCTGACAATATTAAATCCATCATGGATTGGCCTACCCCAAAGGATGTATTTGATATCATATCCTTTATGGGCCAGGTAGGATACTATAGGAGATTCATAAAAGGATTCTCCAAGATTGGTTGCCCAATCACCTCCCTTTAGAAAAAGGGGGTTAAATTCATTTGGACATCAGAATGTGAAGAAAGATTTCAAGAGATGAAATACCTTCTAACTGATGTGCCTATGCTAAAGATTGTAGACCCAAACAAGGACTTCCTTATGTGTACAGATTCCTGCAAGAAAGGGCTTGGAGGAGTCCTTATGCAAGAAGGACATGTAATTTTTTACGAATCCAGAAAATTGAATGAGCATGAAGTCAATTATGTAACCCACAATATGGAATTGGCTACCATAGTGCATGCTATAAAAATGTGGAGGCATTACCTCCTAGGGATAATATGTTTACTTATGATAGACCATAGTGCGTTGGGGTATTTGTTTGACCAACCAAAACTCAATGTGAGACAAGCTAGGTGGATGGCTCTCCTTAGTGATTTTGATTTTGAAATCAAACATATCAAAAGAAAGGAGAATAGGGTGATTGATTCCCTTAGTAGAAGTATGAGAGTAGTTCAGTTGGCAGTTCTAAGCGCCAGTGAATCAAACATCAAAGAGAGGGTCAAAACTCCACAAGAAATAGATGCATTTTTCAAGACAGTGACATCATACCTAAAGCAAGATCCCACAAGGTTGAAGTATGAAGGTTATCAAATTCTTAATGATGACCTATTGACTTACAAGGGAATATTATATATTCTAAATTGTGACAGCTCTAAGAGGTTCATAATGGATGAACTACAAAAAATATAATATAATGTTCATCCTGGTTATCAGAAAATGATCACGACCACTAGGAAACTATTCTATTGGCCCGGACTGAAAAAGGAAATAGTTGATTACTTAGCTAAGTGTCTAGAATGTCAGCAAGTCAAGGTAGAGAACCGACACCCAGCAGGATTTTTGCATCCCCTACCAATTATCGAATGGAAATGGAAAACCATATCCATGTATTTCATCATAGGATTACCAAGATCAACCAAACAAAATGATGCAATCATGGTAGTTGTCGATAAACTGAGCAAGGTTTCTCACTTCATACTCGTCAAGTCAACTTGAAAGGAAATAGATATTTCCAACATCTTCATGAAAGAGATATTTAGACTGCATGGCATGCCTAAGGAAATTATATCCGATAGAGATACACAGTTTACTTCAAACATTTGGATATCTTAGTTTGATGGTTTTGAAACAAAATTTCTCTTTAGTACAACCTATCATCCTCAAACTAATGGGAAAACAGAGAGGGTAAACCAAGTATTAGAATACATGTTTAGGATGCATGTAATGCATCAACCCAAGAAGTGGGAGGACTACCTACCATTGGTAGAATTTTCCTGCAACAATGGCTATCAAGAGTCATTACAAATGAGCCCTTTTGAATCCCTCTATGGAAGAAAATGCAACATTTCAATTAGTTGGAACAACCCAGTAGACAGAGTTACAATCGGGCTAGATATGCTAAAGGAAATGGAACAACAAGTGACTCAGATCAGGAAAAATCTGAAGATAGTCCATGATAGACAAAAGAGATATGTAGACATGAAAAGGACTCTTAGAGAGTTCAAAGCAGGGGATCATGTGTATCTCTGAGTTAGACCCAGGAAAATCTCCTTGAGCATGGGAGCTTGTGCCAAGATGGAACCTCAGTATTGTGGAACCTTTGAAGTTTTATATATAGTGGGACAAATAGCCTATTAGATAGCACTTCCTCCCACGGTGAAGGAACATAATGTTTTCCATATTTCTTTATTAAAGAAGTATGTACATGATTATAATCATATTATTGTTTGGTTTGTGATTCAAGTGGAACCTGAGGGATAATTCTTGCCAGAACCTCAATGCATAATAGAGAGGAAGGAAACCCCTCTTAGGAACAAAACCATTGCACAGGTCAATATACAGTGGAAACACTTTGTCCCTGTTGGCATCCTTATACACACTTGCAAGCATGGACTAAGTCTAATCCACTTAGTGCATTCTTCGAGGCACAATGCCTAAGTTCAAGCCCACTGTCACCTCAAATTGGACTTCTTCCGTCTAGGCTTACTCCTAGGGAAGCCAAGGGGGGTAGACCCTAGTTACTATGTGAGTTAAAAGATTAATTCTAGGAGTTAATTTTAATTAGTTAAAGGTTGGGGGAATCTAGCCTATATGAGAGACAAACAATGCAAGTGCAAATCTTTCAATGCAAATTCAATTCCTTCCCTAAGACAACTAAGACTAGTGCCTAAGGTTGGGCAAAGGGGTCAACTAAAGTTACAACAATAGATTAGAAAGAATACCTTTAAAAAAATTTACAATTAGATAGATACAAGAAATTCTTTAGAAAACTTACAATTGGACTAGATACAAACAATTATCAATAAGAACGAGAATGCAAAGAATTAGTAGATGATACAACAATATACAATTATTCACAAAGAAATAAACAAACACTAATTAGATCTAACCTGAAGTAACAATGAACTAACTTGATTTGATTGTGCAGGGAAGGAAAAGATAACTCAATATAACATTCACCACAACACAATAATTCAACAAACCCAAACAATGAAGTGCCCCCACAAGGTGTGCAACTTCAAGGGGTTATGCAATGGCTCCAATACACAACTCAAAGATACATTAAATACCAATAAAAAGAGCATCCAAGGGCTAGTGCGCAACTTCAAATGGACAGAGATAAAGCATGAAATAAAGCCTCCACGGGAAAAAGATGCGCAACATTTAGCTTAGTAGTTTAATCATCCACAAGTGCTCAATAAAAATGCATGAAAATAACTTGAAATTGAAAGTGTTTTGCATGAATTAGAGAGCATGAACCATAAAAATAGATTATGAAGTCAAGACAAGGTTAATTGTGGATAAATTTTAGGATTAAGATTGATTACGTGAATTGTGAATCCTAAACTATTTGACTTCCCTAAAACTCTCCCCACTTATACCAAAAGGAATGATGGGTGCTCGATAAGTAAGGAAAACAAGGCATTTCCCTAGCTCCACAGGTCAATCAGGGAAACAAGGGTGCTCAAAAAGGGGGACACCTAGTGCCATGATACCATCCCTGATCTAGCACCCCTTGTCACCTCCACAAGATCTTTTTTTGATGGCAAAGTTTGGACAGTGATAGGTGTTCTAATTAACTAGTTTAATTGAAGCCCTTAAAGATATAAGGTTAATTGAACCTTAAATATTAATTAAGTTAAGTTGAGTGCTTGAAACAAAGAGTGCTTGACAAAAGTAATTTGAAAGAAATAAAAGGATTTGAAAGTATATTGCATGAAAGTAAAATTATTTGAAAGTAAAGTAGCTTGCAATAACTTGAAAGTAAAAAATAGATTGCTTGAAAGGAAATGAAAATGATTGAACTTGAAAGCAAAGTAGATGCTTGGAAAGAAAAGAATTTCTTGAACATAATACTCAAGTAAATTACTATATCTCCATGGGCTTAAGAAAATAAATATGATAAGCTTCTAATATCTAAAGATAATCACATGAAACATAAGCAATAGAAGCAAGATAGCATCAATTATTTACCTAGCCTTACAATTTAGCATGGTTGGCTTAGACAAACACTGTGATAGGTGTAGGAAAACAATTAGGGAAGTAAATACTTGAAATTAAATCTAATATACTTGAAAACACAGCAAGTGCACAAGGTGGAGGACAAAGCCTACCAGTTTTGTGCTCAAATGGGTAAAAAATAAAGCTTGGAAAGAAACTAATCATAGCCACACAATCTTGTCTTAAAGACAAGTGGGGAAAACTAGAAAATAAAATGAAATGATGAAAATAAAACTTAGAAACTAGCCTTACGATTTTGCATGGGTGGCTAGGCCAATCCACTATGCAAGGTGTAGACAATCTAAGAAATAGAAATTGCAGAAATTTAAAACTTTTAGAGAAATGTAATCCCTAGAGACTCTCTTGGGATTTGCTTACAATGGAGAGAATAAGAAGACGAAGTGTTGAGAATATGTTACCCCAACTTAAGAGGTTACTCTTTGACTTATAGGTGCCCCAAATGGGCTGTAAATCTTCCTTTATGTCACCAACCTACAAAAAACCAGCAAGCAAAAGCTTGTTGGAAATGTTGCAAAATGTGACAAAAACTTGTGAAACTTTTTGTTATTAAAACCAGAAATTTTCTGTGTAAATTTCATCAAGTTATAAGCATATAAATGACCTATCCTAACCTGTTAGTATGCCAAAATATTATGGAAATGAACAACAATAAGAAACAAAAAAATTTAGAGGGTAAATGTGGGTGAAATGGAAGATTTCCAGATCTGAAATCTTCTATTAAAACTATAGGAAACCTTGAAAATATCCAATGCTAAACTACAAGAAACAATAGGAAGTGAGTATATCTAGATATTAAATCAAAATACTTTGAAATAACTAAATAGATGTTCAATAGATCAATGGCAATACTATCATAAACCTACATAAGAAAAATATTTTTCTTAATATTCCTACTATAGATCTCAAAACTATGCATGCAAAAAGAAGAATACAAAAGAACAAGATCACCTCATGAAAAGTATGTCACCAAGAAGACTCCCAACACAATATGTCCTGCAAAGATTTCATTTATTAGAGTAGAAGCAAGCTTGAGCAAATACTTGCCACAAGCTTGAGAAGAAAGAATGAGAACAAGAAAGAGAGAGAGAGAGGAGAGTGGGAGTGGAGATATTTTGGCATGGTAATAATAGGGGAAGAATATATGTGTGAAATGAGGAGGGGTAGGCATTATTTAATACTTGGGAAGGGAGAGAAACCCCTCTTGGATGAGTTACAAGTGTCACACATCCAAGAGAAATAGACAAAGTCAAGGAAGAGTCACTTTTAGGGTTTTGGTAAGATAGGTTTTGAGGGTTGAGTGAGGAAAGGGGGAAAACACATTTTCCTATGGTCAAACATTAAGTTAGACACCAAGGAGGACGAATTTAGGGTTTAGGTGTTTTTTTCCACTTAAACTTTTTAATTCCCACGTGTCAATTAGCTAGGGAAAACCACTTTAAGTTGTTGGCTAAGAAAGGGGGGGTATTTTAAGTGGAACATTACTTTTCCAACTTGGGGAAAAGGTTAGGAAACCTTTCCCATTCTCTCTCATGACTTTTTTCTCATTTTACAATTTTTGGCTTTTTTAATTTAGCCAATTATTTGTTGATTTTTTTACTAACTTGGACTCCTCATGAACAATGACCTAGCAAAACGTGTCCAATTGAGTTGAAACTTGGTACAAGGGTGTATAGGGTCTCATTCCATTTCTTTTGAGTACAAATACCCCTATCAAAAATCTCAAGGAGCTAGTTTTTACATTTTTGCATCAAATTTAATTAAAATTACCATTAACTAGGTAATTTTAAAAAATTAAAAAAAAAACTACTTAGACTCCATGGAATTCCGCAAGACTCTAGGAGATGTATAACATGTCCATTAAAAATATTCCTAGAAATGAGTTAACATAGGGATCGACCATTAGAACGCCTTTTACCACTTTGGAGGATTATTCTGGGAGTGAAAAACTCAATTAAAAAGGATGGTTAGGCCAAATTAATTACCTGAGAATAAAAAATAGTTGATGAAAGGACTTATATAATGATAAATTCCCAGGAAACTAACCTAAACTATGATCCATTCAAACCCATCACATTATTATCCCACGCAGGGGAGCAAAAATTCCAATTACAAAAATACGTGATGAGACCAAAAAAACCCTTGTAGAACCAAAAAGTCTTCAAAATTATTGCACCGTTAGGTAGATATCTTCATGGAACATGGATTTGACCCCCTGTTTGAAATAGGTGGTCAACATCTGGCTCCACATGGGGACGTGTTTTTTTATCTTTCTTTGGGAAGGAGAGCATATGAGAATCCAGAATCTACAAAACAAATTGTTCACCAATACCCAACATAAATACTTGTATAAAATAAAATGCTATAAACAATAATTACATAAATGAAATAACTATTGTACAAAATTACAAAATGAAACTATGATACCATAAATAACCTAAGTAACATAATTACACGTTGAAATGAAATAATAGAAAACTTAAAATAAAGGAGAAGGGTTAGAGATACGTTACAACCATCCATGCAATGGATGGAATGAATCCACAAATGTCTGAAGCATCCTTGTCCAGGATGACTCGTAGAAGACTATTTTCCAATTTTTATCAACTTGGATTTTTTTGTGAGAAAGAACCAGCCAAGAATCATGTTCCTTCCTCTATTCAACCAAACATTGGAATCTGACAAGCCGTGTAAAATTGTAATACTTTGTTGCATATGACTGTCAAGGTGGAAGGACAACCAATGCTCATAATGATATGAAACTGATAAACTAAAGTTCCCTTCCATTCTCCCAATATCCTGTATTAAGTCATTTTTTGGTTGAGAGGTTGAAAATGAACATGTCAAAGAAACCACTGCATTGTTTTCATCAAGGTTGTCAAAGTTCTCCCTTGAAGAGATTGGTTCCTCGGGAGGAGGGTGGGGACTTGAATGATCTAGATATTCAACAACTTCAAACTCAAATTCATTTACCTCCTCAATATCGTTTACTGGATCATCCATGGATTCATCTGGAATTTCCCTATGAAGTTCCCTATCTTTTTCATTGTGAAGTTCAAGTTAAATAGGGTATGGATATTCAATACAAGTCTCATCCTCTGCAAAGGGAGTCTCCATGGTCTCTAATTGATCTGTATGGGAAAACAACATGGTCTAAGTGATTTCTTCAAGGTCCTTAATGGGATCTGGTGGAGTATCTATCCTTATATTTGAATTGACTATTTTTATATCTGGAAGATTCTTCTTCTTCCAATTTTCCATAAAACCATCAACCAATTCACTATAATTTTTATCCCGATCATCCCCAAATATCTCTAAAAAGGCATGCAGCAAATCCCGTATGGTCTTGAATGTATTATCCTCAGAATCATGAAACCAAACCCAAGCATATCCCGGAACAAGAGTCATGACAAAAAATTCCATTAGAGCATCCTCATAAATAGGTGGATCACACCATTCATCAATACACCACCCAAAGTCCCTGATATGAGCACTAGCATCATTATAATCATGAAATTCATAAAAAAAATTAATAACATCTCAGACATATCATGAGGATAACCAACCATTCTTGAAAAATCAATTGGACTACAAAAACCGCCCATTTCTAACTAGATCATCAAAAGTTCTAAAGAAAAGGACTGGGACCCAAGAATTATTAAGGATCCAACAAGAAGAAAATTGGCTAACCTCATCCAAAAACTTTTTCAAGTTCAAGGATGAAGCAAAACAAGTTGTGAGTTCTTTCTTGAAGAATACTTCGTCAAATTATTTTGAAGTGGAGTTGTCGGATGACCAGGTTTATTTTTAAACAAACAAGAAGCATCAAACAAAGCAAAAAAAAGAAGGGAAACAAAAAGTAGTTAGATTATTATGTACAACAAGAGATGGATATCAAAGATTGCTTCTTCTCCAAGAATTTCAAGTAGGCTATGAGGACAAATACAATTTATCCCGATAATATACTTCAAAGATATTTTCAGATGGAGTCGCCACTTGGAGAGTAAGAAAACAATGAAAAATCAACCCAAGTTTAAAAACCAAATTAGGGAGAAATTTATTACTTAGTTTTATAAGAATAAATTATATTAATTCATTAAGGCCAAGGATAAAAGACTTATCCCCAGAAACGGGACCAAATATGTTTTCGTTCTTATACACACTTGCAAATGTGGACTAATTCCAATCCACTTAGTGTGTCCTTGGAGGCACAATGCCTAATTTCAAGCCCATTATCACCTCGACTTAAAATTATTTCATCTAGGCTTACTCTTAGGGAAGCCAAGGGGGGTAGACTCTAGTTACTATGTGAGTTAAAAGATTAATTCTAGGAGTTAATTTTAATTAGTTAAAGGTTGGGGGGAATCTATCCTATATGAGATGCAAACAATGCAAGTGCAAATATTTCAATGCAAATTCAAGCCTTTCCCTAAGACAACTAAGACTAGTGCCTAAGGTTGGGAAAAGGGGTCAACTAAAGTTACAACAATAGATTAGAAATAATAACTTTACAAAATTTTACAATTATATAGATACAAGAAATGTTTTACAAAACTTACAATTGGACTAGATACAAACAACTATCAATAAGAATGAGAATGCAAAGAATTAGTAGATGATACAACAATATACAATTATTGACAAAGAAAGAAACAAGCACTAATTAGATATAACTTGAAGTAACAATGAACTAACTTGATTTGATTGTGCAGGGAAGGAAAATATAACTGAAGATAACATTCACCACAACACAATAATTCAACAAACCCAAATAATGAAGTGCCCCCACAAGGTGCACAACTTCAAGGGGTTATGTAATGGATCCAATACAAAACTCAAATATAGATGAAAGACCAATCAAAAGAGCCTCCAAGGGCTAGTGCGCAACTTCAAATGGACAAAGATAAAGCATGAAATAAATCATCCACAGGAAAAAGATCTACAACTTTTAGCTTACTAGTTTAATCATCCACAAGTGCTCAATAAAAATGCATGAAAATAACTTGAAATTGAAAGTGCTTTGCATGAATTAGAGAGAACGAACCATAAAAAAATATTATGCAGTTAAGACAAGCTTAATTGTGGATAAATTTTAGAATTAAGGTTGATTAAGTGAAGTGTGAATCCTAAACTATGTGACTTCCCTAAAACTCTCCCCGCTTATACGAGAAAGATTGTTGGGTGCTCAATAAGTAAGGCAAAAAATGTCTTACCCTAGCTCCACAGGTCAATCCAGAAAACAAGGGTGTTCAACAAGGGGGACACCTAGTGTCATGAGACCATCCCTGATCTAGCACCCCCTGCCGCCTCCACAAGATCCCTTTTAATGGCAAAGTTTGGACAGTGATAGGTGTTCTAATTAACTAGTTTAATTGAAGCCCCTAAATATCTAAGATTAATTGAACCTTAAAGATTAATTAAGTTAAGTTGAGTGCTTGAAACAAAGAGTGTTTGAAAAAAGTAAATTGCAAGAAATAAAATTACTTGAAAGTATATTGCATGAAATTAAAAGTACTTGAAAGTAAAGTAACTTGCAATAACTTGAAAGTAAAAAAAAGATTGCTTGAAAGGGAATGAAAATGCTTGAACTTGAAAGCAAAGTGGATGCTTGGAAAGAAAATAATTGCTTGAAAGTAATACACAAGTAAATTATTATGCCTCCATGGACTTAAGAAAATAAAGATGATAAGCTTCTAAGATATAAAGATAATCACATGAAACATATACAATAGAAGCAAGATATCATGAATTATTCACCTAGCCTTACAATTTAGCATGGTTGGCCTGGAAAAACACTATGTCAGGTGTAGGAAAACAATAAGGCAAGTAAAGACTTGAAAGTAAATCTAATCTACTTGCAACCACAAAAAGTGCACAAGGTGGAGGACAAATCATATCGGTTTTGTGCCCAAGTGGGTAAAAAATAAAGCTTGGAAAGAAACTAATCATAGCCACACAACCTTGTCTTAAGGACAAGTGGGGAAAACTAAAAAATAAATTGCAATGCTGAAAATAAAACTTAGAAACTAGCCTTACGATTTTGCATGGGTGGCTAGGCCAATCCACTATGCAAAGTGTAGGCAAACTAAGAAATAGAAATTGTAGAAATTTAAAATTTTTAGATAAATGCAAGCCCTAGAGACTCTCTTGGGGTTTGCTTACATTGACGAGAACAAGAACAAGTGTTGGGAATATGTTACCCCAACTTATGAGGTTATTATTTGACTTGTAGGTGCCCCAAATGGGTTGTAAATCCTCCTTTATGTCACCAACCTGCAAAAATGAGCAAGCAAAAGCTTGCTGGAAATGTTGCAAACTGTGACAAAAACTTGTGAAAAATTATGTTATTAAAACCATAAATTTTTTGTGTAAATTTCATAAAGTTATAAGAATATAAATGACATATCCTAGCATGTTAGTATGCCAAAATATTATGGAAATGAACAACAATAAGAAACATAAAATTTTAGAGGGTAATTGTAGGCGAAATGGAAGATTTTCAGATCTGAAATCTTCTATTAAAGCCCCAGGAAACCTTGCAAATCTTAAATGTTAAGCTACAATAAGCAATAGGATGTGAGTATATCTAGATATTAAATCAAAATACTTTGAAATAACTAAATAGATGTTCCCTAGATCTATGACAATACTATCATAAACCTACACAAGAAAAATAGTTTGCTTAATATTCCTACTATAGATCTCAAAGTTCTGCATGCAAAAAGAAGACTACAAAAGAAAAAGATCACCTCATCAAAATTATGGCACAAAGAAGACTCCCAACACCATATGTCCTCCAAAGATTTATTTTATTAGAGAAGAAGCAAGCTTAAGCAAATACTTGCCACAAGCTTGAGAAGAAAGAATGTGAACGAGAAAGAGAAAGAGAGAAGAGTGGGAGAGGAGAGATTTTGGCATGGTAACAATAGGGAAAGAATAGATATGTGAAATGAGGAGGGGTAGACATTTTTTATACTTGGGAAGGGAGAGAGACCCCTCTTGGATGAGTTACAAGTGTCACACATCCAAGAGAAATAGGCAAAGTCAAGGAAGAGTCACTTTTAGGGTTTTGGTAAGTTAAGGTTTGAGGGTTGAGTGAGGAAAGGAGGAAAACACATTTTCCTATGGTAAAAAATTAAGTTAGACACTAAGGAGGACGAATTTAGGGTTTAGATGGTTTTTTTCACTTAAAGTTTTAAATTTCCACATAGCAATTAGCTAGGGAACACCACTTTAAGTTGTTGGCTAAGCAAGGGGGGGTATTTTAAGTGGAAAAATACTTTTCCAACTTAGGAAAAAGGTTAGAAAACCTTTCCCATTCTCTCTCATGACTTTTTGCTCATTTCAAAATTTTTTGTTTTTTTTTAATTTAGCCAATTGTTTGCTAATTTTTTACTAACTTGGACTCCTCATGGACAATGACCTAGCAAAACTTGTCCAATTGAATTGCAAATTGGTCCAAGGGTGTAGTGGGTCTCATTACATTTATTTTGAGCACAAATACCCCTATAAAAAATCCTAAGGACCCAGTTTTTACATTTATACATCAAATTTAATTAAAATTACCATTAACTAGGTAATTTTAAAAAAATAAAAAATACTACTTATACTCGACGGAATTTCGCAAGACTCTAGGAGATGTATAGCATGGCCATTTACAATACTCCTAGACACAAGTTACCATAGGTATCGACCATTATAATACCTTTCACCACTTTGGAGGATTATTGTGGGAGTGAAAATCTCAAAGGTAATTAAAAAGGTTGGTTAGGCTAAATTAATTACGTGAGGAAAAAAAAACACTTGATGAAAGGACTTATCTAATGATAAATTCCTATACAACTAACGTAAACTATGATCCATGAGGACCCATTACATTATTATCCCACGCAGGGGAACGGAAATTCCAATTACAAAAATACGTGTTGAGGCCAAAAAAAGGCTTGTATAACCAAAAAGTCTTCAAACTTTTTTCACTGTTAGAAAAATATCTTCATGGAACATGGAGTTTCCCCCCTAGTCGAAATGGGTGGTCAACAAGCCTAGATGAGGCTACATGGGAAATGGGAAATGCATGCAATTGTTTTTGCTCAATAATGCAGAAACATTGTCCATAAAATGGCTGAGTGTCAACGATATTTTCTCTTCAACAATAAAAGAGGAAATATTTTTTTCTTGCGACTTCTTCTCCCTGGAATCCTCGATCTTTTATTTTCACTCCGTGGTGACTCTTGTTCATCTATCGAATCTGCTGGCTTGGCTGGAATTTGCTTCTTCGATTCACTGATATTGACTCTCCGTTGGTCTGACTAGATTCTGCTTCTTTGGTTTACTGAATTTTCTTCACTCTTTGAAAAATTCTTAATAAATGCCAAAATAAATCTCATCACCCTGGATTTTCCTCTCGAATTTACTTTTGTCTTGGATTTCTATATTCTCCTGTCATTTGTTAGAGTAGTTAATTTTAACAAAATAACTATACCAATATTGAGTTAGCTAGACTTAATAAGGTTCAATACATTCTTCCAAGACAACATGCACAAATAATTGTTTGAACTAAGCATGCTTACAACCACATTCATACTTCAACAAACAAACAATTCCAAAACATTTTGAGAATTCCATCCACATCCACTTCAAACATCACACTTACATGTGACACTCTGCATCTGTCTATGGCCTTAGAGACTCGTGCACCTCCTTTGAAATAATAAAGAATATTTAAATAACAAAGTTTTTTTTTTTTCTAAATAATGGAGAGAAACTTTTTTATACATCTTATAAAATTTAAAATAAAAATCTTCTTGCTCGACTTCCTCACGGATTGTGCCAATATTTTAAAAATCACATGAGTGTTCCTCTAAAATAAATTTCTAGTTGCTTCTCCTGGGTTTCTCATGTTCCTAGTAAACCTCATCTTTGTGCTATGTGAATCAATCTATCTTCTTTTAGTGAATGACTGCTCTAAACTGCCTCCTTTAAAAATAAAATAAAATACTTCATCATTTAATTCGATCCTCTCACGCATACGTGATTTGGCATTTCACTTTTGTTTGAAAATTAAAAAAAAAATTAACTTTTATGGGCTCTACACCATTTTTTTTAAATAATAACACCTCTTTTAAAAATAGTAAAGACTTTTCAAAATAATGCAGACAAAAATTAGAATTTCCCCCCCAAAAAATAGCATCATCAGCTTCTCTTCCCTCACAACTTTAAAATAAACTCCAAATACTTTTCAACAAGATCAATGGAAACTGCCACGTGAATCCCAAGTCTGTTTGGGAATTCCAAATAAAAGAGAAGTGGTTCTTCTCTAACCAATGATCCTCTTTCAAATAGGCGTCACTTTTCTATGTGAGAGTGTGAGACAAAAAAACCTTCACGTCAAACAACAACAATTTCTCACGGAAAACAACAACAGTTTCTCACGACAAACAATGACAGTTTCAATATTGATTCTTCTTCTCTCAACGGGAACGACTTCCATATTCATGGGTCTTGGGCCCTTAGGTGATGGAGTGAGGCACAGGCCCACTCTAATACCATGAAAATATTAAGCAGAGAAATAAGCGATGCAACACTTTCTTTTCCATCTATGTGGCAATCTTTCTTTCCCACTAAAACTGGTGTGACAAAGTCTTTTTCACTTCTTTTTATATTTCCTTCTTTAAAATAAAAATATATTTTAAAGAATTCCTTGGCCATAACAAGTTTACACTTTTTCTACTTCAATAGTTCCCCAATCCATTTAATATAAATATTTCTCCACCAAAAAATAAAAAAGGTGGACTTCTCAAAATATATCCTTAAAAAAACCAACCTTTGATTTTTGTTGGCACAAGGGCAGACCCAGGGTTCAACGCTACAAGAGTGCACCTACAAAACCCTAACTATTTTCCCTTTCGGCAACACCTGCAAAGAAGATGAAGTCTCACTCGAGGTAGAGGTAGGGGGGTTGCAGGACTCAAGTGTCTACAACCTAGGTGGGAGACAGATCTGTGATCACAATACTTAACAGAGCACTTAGCCGATAACATGCATCAAGTTATAAGTCTTATTTACCTCGCAGATTAACCCTAGATATAGAATAGCACAGTATTAATCAATATCTAAGCACATCTAATCATTCATCAAATAGCTTTAGAGCAGATCTATCACTCATTCACATAATAAGCACTAAGTATCCATGGGTCTACCTATTATACATCAAGATCATTACACTAAGAAAATAAACAACATGAACAACATAGCACATAGCACATCGCTATAGGATATATGTGGTTCACCCCAGTGTGGGGCTACATCCACCAACAATTCTCTTCTTTATTAGGCTCTTCCAATCTTCTTACATGCACCTAGCCACAAATACAATTCCGCATAGGATAGGAGATCTACGCGCACCTCGCTAGATTCTCCTTCCCAGAGTTAGGTCACAGCACAAAGCCTTACACAGTTCATGCACAAATCCTCTCACACAACACTTGCACTTAGCTCTGCAAGCCTTAACTCATTCATGCACAAAGCCAACTATCCATGCACTAAGCCAAATACCACTACAATCACACAGATCGAACTCTACTTGCACTAAGCCATACTCTCTTCTTACATTCTTAGCCACTTATTTATACATTACAAAAAGGGCCTAAACATGGGTAAACCCATGGGATGACATCCCATACCCATTACATAAACCCTAAAAACCCCAACAATCCCATAAAAGGGTCGAGATCCCACGATCTTTGCTTCGCCTGGGCGCTCCATCTTCGACCATCCTGTCGAAGTCCAAAAAATGTTCAAACGCGACCAAGGTTCTCCCAACACTTGGTAGAGGGCCAACAGGCCCCCAACACTCACCTGTGACTCATCCTAAGTCTCTGATTTGGGAAATACGACTTCGAAGGCCTTGATCTTATCTTGAGCTACCTCGACTTGTTGCTTCGCCAGGTTGTTGCGGTGCTTGCTTCTTTTCTCCGTCACGGTTCGGGATGGCCCATATCAATGTCTAGTCGAGGCGGATGCTTGCAATCCTCCCTTCGATGAGGTATGTACTCCTATGGACATGGCTTTCTCAGCCATAAGGTCGATTAAGATTTCTTCCATCGATTTCTCTATTGCGCTAAGTTCGTCTGACATGCACGCTCATAATCAAATAGCTCAGGTAGGAAAAGGGACGCTCAAGGTAAGAAAAATGGGTGGAGAGGCCTCAAAATCACAGCGCGATAACAATCAGTTCTCTTGTTAGCTTAAATAATCACAGTTTTCAAAAGTGGTCCCGGTGCGGCATTTGATGGAACAAATAGACAACGTCGTAACAGGTTACTCCAACAGGCAGGAATACCTCAATCCATTTGTTATGGCGCGGTCCCAACAGTCCAATGGTGATCTTTTCGGAAATAACTGTGTTTCTAACCATTTCGAAGCGCCGTGCTAACGCTCGAGACACCTCCAACGGTCATATAGCTTCTCCGTGGAGAAGTGTCAGTCTGCATTGTTCTGCTATTCCAGCGAGGTTCAAGTTCTGCAGGCCTAATTTCTGCGAAGTCTTTTCTGGAACCTCCTACAATTTTTCTAACTTTGCTTTCTTTTTACTGAGCTTTCTGGCCTTCTTTCCTGTGATCTGAGTCTCTGGGTTCCTCTTTCCATTCTTATTCTTATCTTCTCATAGCATAGTAACTTCGCACTGCTGAGGGTCTTTCAAAGGGTTTGAGTGTAGTACCTCTTCTCTTACTTCTTCTCGGGTAGATTCTCTTCTCTCTTACATGGGTAGGTTATGTAAGCCTTCTTGTGTTCTTTCAACCTCGACAGCCTTCTGTTGCTTCGACTTGTCCTCCTGCTCTTCTCTTAGTCATTCTATTTTTCTCGCTATGAAGTCCCTTAATTCTTTCTTTTTCTGTTCTATAGCTTCATCTTCTTCTTTCCTTTGTATCTGATCTTTATCAATCCAGGTCTTTCCTAACATAAGTGCAAAAGGAGCATTGTTCTAAACAAATTTAATGATCTCAAATTCTTCTTCAATTGATGCTCCATGGGCTATCATAGGTACATGAGTAAGTCTTCCACATAGGGTTATCATCTTTCCTTTAAATAAGCCTATCCCTCCCAATGAAGGAATCATAGTGGGTCTTCCTAAAATTTCCCAAGTGCTTTCTAGTATAATGTTCACAGGTGTTTCTTCATCCAGAATGCAGTCTATATCGAAGTCTCTTATTCTTGTTTTTATGCATTGTTTTTCTTTTAAGATCTCTAGTAAACTGATGTCTCTATGATCATTCAGGGTTTCATTCATCTGTAATAACATGGTCTCTGATTCGTTCTTGTTTTCTAATATACCCTTAGTTTCTTGACTTTCCTTATGGTTTTCTTGTCTCATATTCATCTTTTCAACTTTAACAATCATCCTTGGACAATCCAAAACCTCATGACCAATGGCTTTACAACAAAGACAAATAGGACCTATACCAGGGCATTCCTTAGCAAGATGTCTCAGTCTTCTACATCTATAACATAGTGTCAATCCTCTCTTTCTCTTAAACGATTCCCAACCTTTTATGTACTGCGCATTGGGATCACAGTGATGGACCTGCAACCTACAAAAATTATTTCTAGGGTCCTGCATCCACTTGTCAGTCCAAAAATTATTTCTATGCATAAGAATAACATATCTTTCACTATTTCTATCAAATCTATTCAGATCAAATATTCTTTCTTCTATATGTGCCCTAGTTTTGAGACTAGGACCAAATCTATTAATCATACCTAGATTCATACTTTCAAAACAAAATTTTCCACTTATCTTACCTTTATCAGAGCACAAAGCTTTAAGATCTTACCTCTTTTCTTCAGATCAGACTTCTCTTCTTAGCATAGAGCTTCCCAAGTCAAGTAGAATACTGTGCACTATAACAACAGATCTATGCACAGAGCTTTCTCTTTTCTTCAGTTCCCAGCAATAACAGTTTCAGGTCTTAGCAATGAAACCATTTGTTGGCACAGGGGCAGACCGAGGGTTCAAATCCACAACAACACGCCAACAAAACCCTAACTACCAGCCCTTTCATCAACACCTTTGAAGCAGATGAAGTATAACCCAAGGTAGAGGCAGGGGGGTTGCAGGACTCAAGTGTCTAAAACCTAACTGTGACACAGATCTGTGATCACAATACTTAACAGAGCACTTAGTCGATAACATGCATCAAGTTATGAGTCTTATTTACTTCATATATTAACCCTAGATATAGAATGGCACAATATTAATCAATATCTAAGAAAATCTAATCATTCATCACATAGAATTAGAGCAGATCTAGCATTCATTCACATAATAAGCATTAAGCATCCATGGGTCTACCTATTATACATCAATATCATTACACTAAGAAAATAAACAACATGAACAACATAGAACATAGCACATCGACCCAGGATATACATGGTTCACCCCAGTGTGGGGATATGTCCACCAACTCTTCTCTTCTTTATTAGGCTCTTCGAATATTCTTACATGCACCAAGCCACAAAGCCAACTCTGCATAGGACAGGAGATCTGTGTGAACCTCGCCAGATCCTCCTTCCCCGAGTTAGGTCACAACACAATTCCTTACACAGTTCATGCACAAAGCCTCTCACACAACACTTGCACTTAGCTTTGCAAGCCTTAACTCGTTCGTGCACAAATCCAACTATCCATCCACCAAGCCAAAAACGACTACAATCACACAAATCAAACTCTAATTTCACTAAGCCATAGTCTCTTCTTACATTTTTAGCCACTTATTTATACATTACAAAAAGGGCCTAAACATGGGTAAACCCATGGGCCAACATCCCATACCTGTTACATAAACCCTAATAGCCCAAAAATCCTGTAAAAGGGGTGAGACCCCGCGATATCCACTTCGCCTGAGTTCTCCGTCTTCGACCATCCTGTTGAAGTCCCAAAAATAGTCAAACACGACCAAGGTTCTGTTGAAATTACTAAGGCAACTGAGAGGGGGGGGGTGAATTAGTTGTTATTGTGCTTAAACAATATTAAGTCTATTAAACCATTTTTAATCTTTCATCAAGTGACCATCAATATTATACATCATATGAACAACATAAATAATGAGCATCAATCACACATAAGATATACATAGAGACAGATTTTCACTAGGAAACCCATAAAGGGAGAAAAGCTCTTCTTCTTCAAAATGATATGTAGTCTTTTAAGTTCTGTACATCATCTATGTTTGAGCACCAAATCAAAGTGAGGCTACTACCTCTGTTTTACAAGCTCCAACTTGTTGAGAGCACCAACTCTCTGGTTTCTCTAGCACCCACTAGAAGGAAGCACCAACTCCCTAAATATTCCAGCACCAACTAGATTTATACAAGCACCAACTTGTTGAGAGCACCAACTCTCTGGTTTCTCTAGCACCCACTAGAAGGAAGCACCAACTCCCTAAGTGTTCCAGCACCGACTGGATGGAAGCATCCAGTCACACAAGCACCAACCTATATAACAGAGAACAACAATTCTCCCTTGCACCACCCTACCACCCTAGTTTCTCTGGCTGCAACCAGATGGAAGCTACAACTCCCTGTGTTCAAGCACCCACTTGAACCTCTGAGGACAAAAGTCGTCCCTAGCACCTCCCAACCACCCTAATTATAAATAAATGATTGAATAACCAACAACATAGATAAATCGATTCTTACCACTTCTTCTTTGTTCTGTAAATCTAGTCTTCTTCTAACTGTTCTGCAATTCTTCTCTTCCTTTATTTTTTTTGCAATTCTTCTCCGCTTCAAGCTATTCTGCAATTCTGCTCTTGCTTCTGCCTATTCCTCATCTGTTACTCATATCTAAGTTTTATCTCATACTGCACACACTGTCGGTCTCACACTACGCATACTGTAATTTTCCCTTTCTTACAGTTCAACTCATTTTTCATTCAGAACGACCAACCACGCACAGTCACTATGTGTTTCTTTTATCCACTACAACCCCTTCGGTTACCCCTCAAAACCCTAGAACAACGCTTCAGCAACTGAAACACCAACCATACAAGAACCATGATTCGGTTCTACTAACTGAATCGTAACTGAACAATTAATCGTGAAGAGCAACAGTAGCCCTTCGATCATATTTCCAAGTATCCAACACCGTTGGATTACAAGCACAAGATCTCACGTTGATTTCTCCATTTTGCATTTCAGCATTTCGACATTTTAACATTATTGTGGTGAAGAGTCTCGACTCTTCATGTTACGATCACCGAAAAGGATCTTATCTTGGTGCTAGCTCCTCCCTCTCACATGACCAATGATAGTGACCACAGCCTACACCAAAAGATGTTTTCTCATTTCAGCATTTCGGCATTTCGGCATTCCTGTGGAGAAGTGTCTCGACACTCCAAGTCACAATCCCCGAAATAGAACCAGATCAATGGTCCA
This sequence comes from Picea engelmannii, assembly GCA_009831015.1. NCBI lineage: Eukaryota > Viridiplantae > Streptophyta > Pinopsida > Pinales > Pinaceae > Picea > Picea engelmannii. The sequence continues at coordinate 749,451 of ML795759.1, forward strand.
CAAAACTTCATAATTTGATCCCTTATTTTCTTAATCAAACGACTGACGGGATTTCGGTGTTTTGCCTTTCGAGTTTTCGAGACTCACAATAGTCCCTTTCGACATTTCAGAGTTCGAGACTTCGTGATGGTGGAGTTTTTGCTTGCTATGTAAAAACCCAAAATAGAAAGTTTCGATGTGATGTAAACCTACTGACATCACACGTGGATTGACACATGTCGAATAGTTTCCATGTGTCACTCTGATTCGTGACTTACATGTGCCTGAAATGTTGAATCAACTTGACACTTGTCATTGCCTGATTGTGCCACGTGTCCTTAGTTGACGTGGTTTTTTTCAGGATTTCAAGGTTCGCTACTTCAAAGGTTAAAGTTCCTTTGATCTTTGATTTCCCGGTCTGCGAAACTCCAAAATAGAGTCTATGTTGATGTGTTTGTTTCGGGATTTCGGGGTTCACTACTTCAAAGGTTAAAGTTCCTTTGATCTTTGATTTTCTGGTCTAGGAAACTCCAAAATGGAGTCTTTGTTGATGTGTTTGTTTCGGGATTTCGGGGTTCACTACTTCAAAGGTTAAATTTCCTTTGATCTTTGATTTCTTGGTCTGCGAAACTCCGAAATGGAGTCTTTGACATGCTCTGATCTTTCGCATTTCATAATTTCATCATTCTTTTTGTGAGTGTCCTTGACACCTCCAACTCCCGGTATCCAAAACTCTGAAATGAAGATTAAGTCGTGGTTTCACATTTCATTTCATCATTCTTGTCGTGAGTGTCCTTGACACCTCCAACTCCCGGTATCCGAAACTAAAAAATGGATATTAAGTCATGGTTTCGCATTTCGCGATTTTCCGCCGTGAGTTTCTTCCTTGACTCCTCCAACTTCTAGTATCCGAAACTCCGAAATGGAGTTTACGCTTATGATCTTGCCATGCGATCATTGTTGCACTTCTGGTCTTGCCACTTTCTCTTGTTCGTCATTGTCGGGCTGAGCTTGCCATCAATGACAAACAAATACTCTGCCTTCTGTCTTCCCATAATAAATATGCCAACAGGTTCTCCCAAAACTTGGTCGAGGGCCACTAATTGTTTTTTAATATTTGGAAATTATTAACCCAAGAAAAAAAAAGGGTGCCTTCACCAACTTCTCTTTCATGGAGGTTTACGGGTGTCTTCTCTTTCTTTATTTTGCTACTTGTTTACATAGCCAAAAATTTCTTTACTGTAGTGACTCCAAGGTCAATCGGTCAATCTCCACAATGGTTCTTCTACTCCACCAACTTGAGCTTCTCTTTCACGATATTTTACACAGCCTTTGGACTACACTACCCATGGGAGTGACTGATTCCAAAATCGATATAATTGTGTGGCGAAAATATTAAGGAGAGACAAAATTGATGCAACACACTACACTATTGATGTGTATTATATTAATATGAACATGTACAGTTACACAATATGGTTACAAGAAGTTATGAAGTTACCAACTCATGTAACAATAAACTAACTAATTAACTAGTTATGTAAGGATGTAATTACTTTCCTTAGCACTCCCTGTTAATTACATACAGAAAAAAAACTATCAATAGCACCAGCTTCCCATCCTTAATCATAACTTCACACTCCCCCTTAAACATAACTTGGTCCCAACCAAATATGAGATTAATCTATATTGCATTCCCCTCCTGTAAATCGAAGATTGAAATTCTTTGATTCAAAATCAATCTTAGATACAAGTACACCTACTAATACCCTTTTACCTACCCAGTAGTTTATTCCACAGCTTGATGTATCATCTCTCCCATGGCCAGCACTTCAGGCTACTTGAAACCAGGGATACACACTACATGATCACACATTGACCTATGTAGGCCTGACTCAATCTGGGCTTACAAAACATTTGGGGAATAAAAATTGCATGTGGAAAGGTTTACAACTTCTTACAAATGGGATAAACAAATCTTAGACCAAACAACTTATTTGAATGTCTATTGGGGTTTCGGGTACAACTGAACATGCACCCCTCAAATTACAACATATCATTTCTTCTTATATTTTTTGGTGAATGAAAAAAACAAAATTTAACCAAAAATTTGTTGTTGTTTCATTCAATCTCCTCCATGGAGTTTTCTCCATGCCAAAATACTTACTTCTCAATAATGCGACTTCTCTTCCTTGGAAGCCTCAACTTTCCGTCTCTAGCTAGAATCTGTTCATTTGATTCATTGAACTTGCTTCTCTCTTTGCAACTTTCTTTATAAATTCCAAAATAAATCTCACCACCATTCTCCACATTTGTTTTTCATTTTTTCTCTTGAATTTACCTTCGTCTTGGATTTCCATATTCTCCTACCATTTGTTAGATTTATGAATTCTAAAAAAATAACAACACATTCATATTGAGGTCGCCAATATCAATATAAACATTATCAATAACAATTCCAAATAATTTAGTAACACTTCCAAACCATTAACAACACTTATTTTTATACTGCCTCCTTTAAAAATAAAATAAAATGCTTCAATATTCAAGTCAACCCTCTAACACACATGATTTGGCATTTCAATTTCTTTTGAAAATTGAAAAAAAATTACTTTTTTGGGTTGTAACCTCTTTTTTTTAAATGACCACACCTCTTTTTAAAATAATAAAGACTTTTTAAAATAATGCAGACAAAAAAATTGGAATTTCCCCAAAATAATATCATCAGTAGCTAACCTTCCCTTTTGTGCAATAATCTCAAATCACTATATTGAATACAACTTTCTCATTCTGAGGCAATGTTTTCATTTTTCTTTTCTTTCAACTTCAAAATTTCATGCTTGATTATTGATCCTCTCTTGATCTTAGCCATCATGACTTTGAATCGTTAAAATTCATTCAACTCAACTCTTAGCTTTTACATAATTAAATTTTGATTGCCTTTCTTTCCTTCTCCAAGTGACCCTTCTTCACGATGCTCCACTACTTGCAATGTTCCTTTATGTACGCAATCCCTTTTGGGATTCTTCATAGGATAATAAACATAGCTATCAACCTCTTGTTGACTATTCAACGACTGAATTTTACTATCCATGAGTTTCTATTAAGTCGTGATCTAACATGGATCCCCTCTTTGTGTACAAATTTCCAGAGACCAAATTTTCTTCTCCTTGGCCTCTCCCCTACACTTTTTCTTGCAACGATTATGAATACTCGTATCTCTACCTTCATGATCCTCTCTTCTGTGCACATATTTCGGAATCTACTCACATGGGATCCTCTTTGGTTTCCATCTTACTCTCTTTTGGAAACTTTAATTTCACCATTCAACTTTCCTCATTATTTTCCATATCCCTGGGAGCCTCGATCTTATAACAAACAACTGATCCACTCTATTATGCAGTGGAAGTTCCATAAATGATTCCTCTTTTCTAAACATGAGTGATTTCCATATCCCTGGGTCCCTGGGCCCTCCATTGATGGAGTGAGGCTCAGACCCGCTCTGATACCATGAAAAGATTAAACAGAGTAGTAAGCCCTGATTTTTCTTCCTCTGCATGAGAATATACATGAAACCATGATTTATCTTTCTCTGCATGAGAATATACATCGAAAACTCTGGAAATATCTTTATTGCAATGACTAGGGTTTTGGTAAAAACACCTACTTCTTCTTTTTCCCAACAATCCATGATTCACGATCATTTATGGTCTCTAACTTAGCAATTCTTCTTACAACAATTCTTCATCTGTGAGCTCTCTTCTTATAGTGAATGAGTGCTCTTACTCTCATGGTAGCACCTCTATTGACCACCACTATCTTGACTGATTTTTTTCCTTCAAATTCTCTAGTGGTCACAATCCACATATCTAGGGTTCATGGGCCCTCTAGTGATGGAGTGAGGCCCAGAGCTGCTCTGATACCATGAAAAGATTAAGCAGAGACAAAATTGATGAAACACACTACACTATTGATGTGTATTCTATTAATATGAACATGTACATTTACATAATATAGTTACAAAATGTTATAGAGGTTTACCAACTCCTATAACGGTAAACAACTAATTAACTAGTTAAGGATGTAATTAGGTATTTTCCTTAACAATTAACCACAAGGACTACTACCCACCCTTTCCCTTTTAAAACCATTAACATATTTAATGATGAGACATACACTTAGTGCCTTCATGCAAGAGACGCTTAGGCCACATGTTGTCATTCTCCATCTTGAATCTGGAGTTCCTAGCTCAATCTGACATTTTTCATTCCTCTGTCTTTTCCATCCACATGGTCAAGTCAATGTGACAACATCTATCCAATTGATCAGCAAACCCATCTGAAAATGGGTCCCCCAAGACATGCAGTCTTATATTGATTTGTCGTCCCTACAAGCTACCTCAGAGATGATGGCATCCAACAACTTCACTATTCGCCCGAGCTCTAAAATCCCATGGCTCAGCCTCTAGTGTTACAAAACCTTGTTTTTATGAACCCCATTAAATATTTTCCTTAGTTCCAAGATAAGAAATTTTGAATCCCCTTCCACCTCCAGGGCCTAGATCCAAAACTCCTTTGTGATCGCTATGCCATGGAGGAGGCTTGCAAGTTATGTTGGATTGTTGTTTGAAAAACCAACTTCGATGGGTAGACTAAGATCACCTTTCCCTGATGATCCATAAAGACGCGCCTCACACTTGCATCTCTTGGATTTCCCTTCGACGCACCATCAAAATTTAGATTTAATAACCCCTCCTATGAGGTGACCCAATAATCTTTGATACGCAATTGATACTTCTTCTTACCTATTGAATTTTTCCTTGCTCATGAATCCAACTACTAATTTTTAAATATATGAACCTCCTTCCTTTCAAGCTGAAATTCTTGGGGAGAATAGGGAATTGTTGCAATGGTTTCTTTCACATTGGTATCGATGGTTTCCCATATTTGGGCACAAGTAAGTTGTTTTCCTTTAAATATCCTCTTATTCCTTTGTTTCCATAGATTCCACATGAGGAATCCTGGGAAGGTTCCCCATGCTCTGTTCAGAATAGGATTATTGAAGGGAATGTTAGTCCAATGCTCTATAATTTCTAGCATATTATGGATTCTTAAGTTTTTTATTTGAAACATAGCCACTCCTTGATCCCAAATATGGCATGTGAACTTGCAGGAACCCAACAGGAGCTCCAAGGTTTCCCCTACTTCCAAGAAAAAAATAGACCTTGAAGGGCCCATGAATCCTCGGAGGAGGAGGTGCTCCAAGGTCAAGATTTTCTTGATTACCACCAACCACAAAAAGGTTGAGATTTTCATCCATAGGGTCACATTCCATATTCTACCCCATAAAGGGAGACTCTGGTGCTCCTCTAATCCCCCCACTGATAAGTAAGTCTCTTTCATCCTAAAATTTCCATCATCAGATATGCGCCATTTTACGATGTCTTCTCCTTATCGAAACTCCAATAATTGCTCTATCAAATCTCTCTCGACCAAATCTCTTATAGGCATTGTCTACTGCACATGCCAATCCTCTAAGGGCTTCCACATTCGCATAAAGGGATTTGTACTATATCTATTATTACACCAGAATTAGTGCACTTGAATCCATCCTTGTTTTTCCATCACCTAACGAAGGCTTTGCAACTGATTTGTGTTCCCCAAGATAATTAATTGGCCCTAATCATCCCATAAGAGGGTTGATCAACCATTATGCACTTCCTAAAAGAACGTGTTTTTCACTAGAGTACGATTGCGCCAGATGTTGTTACAAATCATGGAACCTGGCCTATCTCCATCTAGTATAATCAGGTCCTACTGATAATTCTAAGGAGCATTCTTATCTTTCTAGATTTTTTCCCATAGTTTCATGTGGGATTTAACCCATCGCCACCAGAGTTTCACCTCCAGTGTTTTTCTTATTGGTTGGGGATCCCTAAGGCCCATTCCTCCTTTTTCCTTGGGTTTACAGAGTGTATCGCAAGCCACTAGCCCCCATTTATTTTCCTTCTTCATCCCTCCCCCCCAACAATAAATTACACTGAAGCATCTGAATCTTCTTGATAAAGGCCATAGGAGTGGCCAGAATCAAGAAGAGGTACATGGGGAGAAATGAGAGGACACACTTGATCAAGGTAACTCTACTTGGTAGAGAAAGAGGATGATGGGTCTATCTATTGATATTTCCTTCCACTTTGGTGATTTTTTACTCCCAATAAGGGTCGTGGAGGGCCCACATGAGGAGAGGGGCACCCAAATATTTTGTCGGGAGGGAGGAGGATTGAAATCCTAACAGATTAGCAAGGTGTCTTTGAAATAGGAGGGAAGTGATAAAGAAGAAAATAAAAGACTTTTTTGGGTTGATAGTACTACCTGAGGTTAGTTTGAAGAGGTCTAGATTCCTTTTGAACACTACGACTTCTCTAAGTGTCGGTAATCCCATCAACAACCTCTCATCTACAAATTGAAGGTGGCACAGGGCCTCCATTTCATAGTGTAGGACGATTCCTTTAAGGGATCCATTCCTCTTGGCTACAGATAGGCTGTGACCAAGATCTTCGGCAAGGATGATGTAGAGGAAGGGAGAAATGGGATCTCCCTTTCAAATCCCCCTGGTGGTGTTGAAGGTTTTTGATGGAGATCCATTCATAAGAAAAGAGAAGAAGGAAGAAGCAACTAGGTATTAAACTTGATGGCCAACAAGATATTTCAAAGGAAGTTCAAGTTCACTCTATCATAGGCTTTATACATATCCAATTTCATCATCATACCAGATGTTTTTGTCATTTTTAAGGAATGAATTTCCTCATGGGCATCAAAAATACCGTCTAGGATTTTCCTACCTTCGACAAACCTCCCTTCTCTTACGAAATGATTTTTGGGAGGAGATGATTAATCCTAGAAACTAGCAATTTAGAAACAATCTTATACATGACATTACATAAGGATATGGGTCAGAATTGATCTATAGAGTTGCCCCCTTTGATCTTGGGGATCGAAGTAATGAAGGCAGTATTGAACGCTTAAAGGATGGTTTTGGAGGTACGCGATTCCTCCACCACCTCCTAGATTTCAACAACCAAGATCGACCATCTAGCCTGAAAGAAGTCAATATTGAATCCATCCAGCCCCAGGACTTTCCCTTGGGCCATATTGTTAACAATACCTTCTACCACCTTTATGGATGTTGGCCTCATTAGGCTCTAATTCTCTTCCGGAGAGACCATCCTAGGAATGGCCTTAATAATTTTGGATATGGATACTTCCCTGTTAACATCAGGTTTAGACAGAAGATGCATGTATTAATTTTTAATTTCTTCCTCGATGTCCTCCCTTTTCTACTTGATTCTTCCATCCTTCCCTGAGATAGAGGATATTCTATTACTGCTTCTTCTTTGGAGTAAGGAGTTATGGAAGAACTTGGAATTATTATCCCCTTCTCTGAGCCATTGAAGCTCAGATTCTTGCTTCCATGGTATCTCTTCTTGTTTCTCCCTTATGGCCAAATCTAACTTAATATCTTCCTCCCTAATATGAAGGTACTTGGAATAAATCCCCCGAATACCTTTTCTCTAGATCTCTTCCATTTCTTGTCTAATTTCCTCTTTTCTTCGAAAATATTCTTGAATACTTCCTTGTTTTATTTTCTAATGCACATCCTAACATGCTTCAAACATTGTTGTAACTGGAACAATTTTTTCCATGAAGATCTTTAGTTTCTCTCCACCAGACCACTAGGTTGGGGAGAAAGTCATGATGGATTAGATACAATTTCTCATAGCCGAATGGAATCATACCCTGCTTCCAAATTTGTTACCACTCTAGGACTATGGGCCAATGGTTTGAGCCTTGGTAAGGAAGCACATCTATTGATAGGTATTGATTTTACTGAAAGAAGGTGTGGGAAATCAAGAACTTGTCCAGTCGAATTGCAATCATGTTCTCCTTTCTCCTTTTATTGTTCTAGGTGAATAGGACACTCCTATTAGATACATCTACTAATATGATATTTTCTATGATTTCTCTCAATGCATTACTCTCGGGGTCAATTCTTCGTTTACCTCCCTTATTTTCTAATTGATTATTGATCATGTTAAAGTGCCCCCCTATTACCCACATTTGATGTTTTAGGTGTGCTCCTATAGAAATCATTTCGTCCAAAAATATTCTCTTTAAATTGGGGGTCTATGGGCCATAAGCATTGGTAATAAATCCAAATTCATCTATACTTTTTATATTGAAATGCAAAGTAAGCATTGTTTTTAGACTGCATTGTCCTCCATGTCCATATAATCTAGGTCCTATAGGGTGGTGATTCCTCTTGATCCACCTTCAACATCGATCCACTTAGCCTCACATCCTAGCCAAATTGTTTAGGTGATTCTTCCTATATTTCTTGAGTCACACTTAGTTTCTTGGATCATCACTATGTCTTCCTTCTCTCGCGAGATCATTTTCTTTAGAATTCTTTGTTTAGAGAGAGCATTCATACCTGTTATATTCCATGATGTAATCCTCATTATCAACACTTTGGTTGATATGGGAAATAGTTATTCAGGAGGCAAACCACTTGGCCTGAATCGACCATTGGGGCCCCTATTCCTTATATTTTCTATCTAAGGGGTTTTCTCCCCTTTTTTTTTTCTTCGTCAGGGACATTCTTCTTTTCCTTAACGGGTTAGGTTTTTATTACTATATTTCCATAAGTTGTTCAGGTCATACCCTAGCTATTACGTACAATTTTTCCTTTAGTCTTATCTCATTGTAGCTTCCTTAATTGAGATATTGTGATATTATTTATCTTGTGATATCCATGGGCCTTTTAAAGTCCGGGTAGATATACTATGATTTCCTCTAGGTCCATATCTTGAGGTATGTATGATTCATATTCCTCCTATGATTTTGATCATGAGCTAAGTGTTTCCTTCATCTATACTTCTTCACCTGCTTTCTCTACACTTCCTACTTCAGATTTTGTTTTTTTTCTGTTGGTTAGATCGTCCCCTTTTTTCTTGCCCTGCTTGATCTTTGGTTGTTGATTCTTGGGATCTTCAGCTACTTGGGTTTCACTAGGTTCCTTCTCTAGGACTTGAAATTTATTATTCAAAGTCTTGGTCATGGTTAATTCTTGGTGGTTCAGATTACGCCTTTCGCCCTTCCTTTTATTTGGGATCTTGGTAAACCCCTCTTGATACTTCTCTTATTTTGTTTTATTTTCTTGGTTAGACACATTTAAGGGGTAGTATCTGAATAGGTGGTTGTGGACATAACACTTCCTGCATATAAAGGGTATTTTCTCATATTCCAAGGGTTGGATCCAATCTTCATCCTAGTAAGACACTACTATCGATTGAAGAAGAGCGCATGTGACATTAATATACACATAGATTATAGCATAAGATATATACCTCGTAGCCTTGGTGACTTCTAGAATTTTGACAAAGGAGCCTAGAGTGTGTTAATTCCCTCTAGGATCTATGGTTCCCAAAATTTCCTGGGAAAGGAGTACATCCTGATCAGAATAGGGCTACCTACTTTCTCAGGGGTGAACCTCTCTGTCCAGAATATTAAATGAAGGTCTACTGAGTTAAATAAATATGGGCCTTCCTCGAACACTTTGTCTCATTCTCTGGGCTCCGAGAATACTGCACTAAATAACCCTTTTGACCCCAGTTGAAGATCTATTTTTCCCTTCACCTTCTATCTAGACTTTATCCATAGTTGTAAGTATTTCTCTGATGGTTACATCCCCATGAGCTTCCCAATTAAATCATGATCACGCACATGTGAGATAGATTTCCCTATTTATGCAGATGTGACCTCATACTTGGGATTCTCCTTGTTCTTGGTCAGACAACTGTTCTACATCCTACTTTCCTGACTATATTTATTTGTCTCATCCTCATCCTTGGTCTAGGTCTCTGACTGACCATTTCATACCCCACCCATCTTGGTATCCTCACCCCATTTATCAGGGGCCCCTTTGACTACTTATTTGAAGGACTTCTTGTCCTTCCCTTTCTTTTCTTCCTCCAAAACTGGAGCTAACGTTTGGCCTGACATCCATACAACATGAAAATTCCTACTTGATACTTTCCCCCTATTCCCCCTGACAGGGGGCCTAAGCCTACATGTATGCATGAAGGCCAAGAAACTCAACTTGCACCCTCAAACTCAATGCTCCTTCTTGCAATGTAATTGTTTGTGAAATTGCAATTTTACATTGCTCAAGTTATGTTTTTGAATGCATGAATCGATTCAGGGCCCTCAAAAGCCCCCAAGGCACTAGAAATATGTGATGTTAAATGCTAACATATACAAGTCCAACTATCCTTCTAAATTTACGAGTTAAGGTTAATGTAGATTTATTTTTTAATAAATAATATTATGAAGTATATATTGTAATAGTACCTTAAACAAAATAAATAAATTCACTATTATGATATGTAGTTTCATTGTCTTGTTGAGCATGTTGCTAAATTGTAAGGCGAGGTAGTATTTGGTTTCATGTATAATTCTAATATTGAATGATACTTATAAATACACAACCTCTTTTTGTTGGAGCCTCAATACTGACTAACATGGGATATTGTTTTACTTGTTGATATTATCTTGGTTGAAGTCAGTATGACCTAAAATTATATTAATTAGTTAATAACTCACCTTACTTAAACATAAGAAAATAGATTAACAACCCAAAACCTAGAGGACTACAAACAAATTATTCCATGACCAAGTTTTGTTTGTACACAATGATGTAGCTCCAATGAAAGTCTTGATATTGTAGATCAAATATCATTAAATTTTTCTTACTTTGAAGAAAATAAACATTACAAAATTTAATATAAATATTAAGTGAATGATTAATTAATAACATTCTCAGTGGTTCATAGTTAGATATCTATTTCCTATCTCCTTACAATTGTTTATGGTGTTGTTCGTCAAGTGCATCACTCCACTTTAATTCTTAGATGGACAATTTATTGGATAACATTATTTTTCTTTTCAATGGGTGATAGTTCTTGTCTATTTACAATTATTGATGATGTTATTTTCCTTCTCAATGGGTAGTTGAATGCTTATTTCTTGTTTATTTACAATTATCGATGGTTAGGTATGTAATATTTTCAAAGTAGTAAAACGATCCAGGAGGATCTCGGTGGCCACTCACCATTTCCAACTGGCTCAAAATAGGTTTTTGGCAACTTAATATTTTTAGTAGTTTTTCAGTTCCCAAACTTCTGAGGCCATTTTGAGGGCCCAAATAACGTTCTTTCATGATATGGCACCTCAATGATAGCCAAAGTCTTTGATTAATCCCCCTAAATGAAGCTCCTCGTCAATACCTTTCCAACCAGCTATCTTGTTCCCTAAACGAAGATCGTATGTAAAAGTTATGACCCCAAGAAATTGATGTACTAACTTACCCCAACGACGCCCACGTGACTTTTGGCGCTTTATCTCCTAGGGTTAGGTTTTTGGATGTATAGTGTTTTTGCATTCATGTTTATTGTAAAAAGGCCTTCAGAGCCTCATTGTACCATTCTACCAAGCTTGTTTTCAGCCTGCACTTTTCAGTTTTCAACATATTTCTTATTTAATAGAAGTCAAGTTTTAATGTGTCTTTATTATTGTTCATTGTGTCTCCATGTTAATATTATAAATATGTGGTTTCATTTCATTCTTCTCATAAATTCATATCAATGGTATCAGAGCGGTCTACTCCTTGTCGTTTTTTTAATGCATGTCCCCAACGCGGTCAAGGTATAGAGAGTTGGGTCTCGAGCTTGTTTCTCTTGAGGACAACTACTCTCACATGCCCAAGAAACCATCCATGGATGGAGAAAAGAAATATGTCGAGATAGGAGATCCTTTCAAAATGTTTATTGAGGAATCTCCTGAGAGACAAAGGAACAAGATGATAGACAAATTTGCACAAATCCTTCGACGCCTGTCGACAAACGACTCATCCACCTCAAGTGGAGGCGCTGCCCCCTTCAAGGTACAAATTAATTTTGATATTCATATATTTGAAGGTCAAATAGATGAGGATGTTGTAGATAAATGGTTAAACCTTCTAGAAGGGAATTTTTATGTCCACAACTTTTCCGATAGGGAAAATATTACATTTGTGCTCCTCAAGGTTGTCCCCCATGTCAAAGATTGGTGGGAGACTTTATGTAAGAAAAATGAAATAGAAGGATCCACAGTATTTGCAGTTGCACCCTCTTTGGGTTCCTTCATGGATGTTATTAAGGAACAATAGTATCTTGTTGGAAGTTATGACAACTTGTATACAAGAGGGACCACATTGCGACAGGAAAGAGACCAAACAATGCCAAAGTTGACCAATGTCTTCCATACCTTGCGCACCAAGCTAAGTATCAAATATTCTGAGAAAAAATTGGTGCTCAAGTACTACGGTGGTCTATATAGATACATCCAAAAAAAATGGAGTTTTTGGACATATCATCCTTGGGAACGACCTATCGATATGTTGTCAAAATCGAGCAGAAGATTAAACAAAAGATATGGTAGTTTGGGTCTGGGAACCCCTCATAGCAAAAGAAGGGAAAGGGCAGCCCCAACCTGTAGAAAAAAATATAGAGAAAATATGGGAAACCTCGAGACAACCAATACAAGCCGAAAGAAAAGAAGGACAATGGAAAGACGAAGAAAGATACTGGGAAGTGGTGTGACTTCCATATCCCTAGCATAACACTGTTGATTTTCTCTCAAAGAAATCATTGGTGGATGAGGTAAAATCCTTTGAATCAAATGCAGGTTTTGACTTTGAGTCAAAACTAGAAAAGGGGAGAGAGATCATTGACATGGAACCCATTTCCACTATTGTTACCGCCAATATCCATCCCGACGAACCTGATGAGACAGAGGAAGGAAAACACCTATTGCATTCACAGATGTGGGTGAAAGGCACTCCACTACACTTCATCGTTGATGGTAGTATCCAAAAGAACCTCATCTTAGCAGAGGTCATCAAGCGGATATCCCTACTGACAACGCCATACCCACAACTATACACCATCGGATGGCTCCGTCAAGGAATTGATCTTTGTGTCACCTATCGTACGACATCAATCCCTTAAAAGATGAGGTATTGTGTGATGTTTCTCCCCTTGAAGTTTGTGATGTTCTTTTTGGACAACCTTATTTATGGAAACATCATGTTGTATATGATTCTAGGCCTTATAGTGTTATTAATACTTTGAACAGGAAATTATACAGGATACCCGAGGTAGTCCCAGCTAGTGTTATTTCCTTTATATCTGCCAAGCAATGTAGGAAGGTCATTTCTCAGACCGAGAAGTTTGTCTTCTTTGTGATTTTCTCTCAGAGTGAGCAAAAGGTGGCAGCCACATCCATGGCCTCCACTGTAACATCCTTCTCTACTGAGCACACTTTTATTGACATATTCTTTTAGGACACTTGCCTACAACTGATCCAGTTATGATATATTATGATTTAGTTTTGATTATGGATTATACATAATGATGATGATGTGGTGTGACTTATATATATATATTCCATTTGACGAGTTTTCCTGAGTGTGCAGCGCACATGACAGGTTATGGATGTTGATGGCATCAATGGACTTACTTGGACTTGAGATTGAGTCAGGGAGTGGATTATATTGTTTGATTATTTCATTTTATGCACATATGACAGATGATTTCTTCCGGTATGATTATGTATATCAATTATTGACACTGTTTTTGTTATTGGATGCAGGCTTGACGATGCTTGCTAATCCGACTCACATAAGGATTAGAGGGGGCACAAAAACCATACATTGAGGGAGATGTGTGGTAGCATCCCTGTAACAATGTACTAGCACTCTTGCCATGGTATGAAATATAGGTTAACAATTACTTACTTTGAGAGGTCCACAATGTCGTGAGGGTGGACTGAGACAGCCGCTCATGAAGATTTCTAAGGAGCCCGCAATAAGGTGGAGTCCTTATTCCTTTGAAAACCCTTAGTCTCTCACAAGGTTGACCGAGTGGAGTGTTGACTCCAAGGGTCGTACAAAATTCCAAAACCAGTCAAAGGCGAGTGGCACCCTTGGAGCATGGAGGTGCGACTTGAAGGGTATGTCGCCCAATTAAAAACTTGAGTCAATAAATCTAGGTGGCCTAGAAAACATTTAATTGATTAGACCCTCTCGGATTAAAATAATTAATTAAACAGTGAATTTATTAATTATAAATCCCAATAAAAGTCTAAGCCTAATTCTAAGACTAAGACTATGTCTAAGTTTAGTTAGGGGACTAAATTAAAATATTAAATAAATTAAAATATTAGAGATAAATAAATTTAAGGAAAAAGTGAGAAAAATCTAAAGATTGGAAGGAATGCACATGTGTGCATGAAAATATTAAAAAGGGATTTTTAAAATAGAAAGAAATAAAATATGAGAGAATAGGTGTACACATAGAGTGGTATCTAGAGTCAAGCTACTGCTAGTCTAACTAGAAGAAGACTCATAATCCAACTCTAACTAAGATCTAGTTAGGAGACATTCATTATATGAGAATCTAGGGAATATGGAGACAACTAAGAGAGAAAATAGGAACACATTGGGGAATGTGAGGGAAATTGAATTTTTAAATAAAATAAAATTAGTAATTACTTCTGCAACTTGGGGATAGTGTGACAAGTGTGTGGGTGAATAATCCTAATTTAATTAATTAAAAAGTTAATTAATTGTGCATGTGGACATGTGTTAGTGAGGAAATTTCTATAAAACAAATGGTGTAGAATGGAAATGGATCACACTTATTCTTGGTAAAGTTATGTTGCCAAAATGGTTTTGACTATGTTTTACTTGTGAGACTTGGGATACCAATCTTGTAGAAAGAGTGGAAGATCTACCTTGTGAGGCAAGCCTTGGAGATATTGTTTGTTTCTTTCATGTGTGTGGCCCCTTTGCGGCTCGGGGGCTTGAGGGGGAAGAAGAGTACCCCTAGCATTGGTTGGGAGGTACCAGTGACGTCTCTGTGATTAGCAAGCGGGAATACATAAGGAGCACAAGGAATTGATGGACTTCCTCAAATTCTCCATCTTCAACGGTTTTAGGTATTTTATTTTTGGGTTATTATATTGTAATAAAAGAAGATTTTGATATATATGAATCGTTAAATGCATTGTATAATAGTTTGTAAATTCTGGAATAATTTCACAAGATTGCGGAGAGAGCCATTATGTAGTCTATAAGATGATTTTCCTATTGTTGTCATTCTAATTTACAACTTATAATTTTAGAATATTTATTTGCTGCCATTTTAAATTCCAATCAAAATTTTATTTTTCATATGATCACTGCTAAATCAATTTTGCAAGCTTCTAATTTTAAATATTGATGGGTCACTGCAATATTTTAATTGCGGACTCTGAAACCAATATTATTTTTCGACTTTGCTTAAATAGAAAAACCTATAAGAAGATATGTGTCTTGAATGTGGTCATATTAATACACAATCTTGTATTATGGAATTTATTGCTTGTTGTCAATTAAATTTTATAAACCAAGATCAGAATTTAATTGTCCGCTCCCTTTTCATTTTGAAAATTCCATTATCAGAATTGCTTTGATCGTTGCCTAATAAATGGCAGTTCTGGAATCAAGAATACATTGGGTCACTAAAAATCGTTTAAATTTTGTGTGGTCTTGCAACACCTTTTAGGAAGCTTCAGCAGTTTGGAAATTCGTTGAATCAATGAATTTTTATTTACAATCCAAAGTCAAAATTTTATTATGATCTCAATTTCCTTATAAATCTATGGACTAATAAATGATCTCTATATTTTAATTTCAATCTGTAATTAACGTTCCGATTTGGCCTTTAAATAATTCGCATATCCGTAAAACCAGGATCCGTTATGATTGTTGTTGAGTTAACAATTGTTGGAAGTTAGTTCTATTGATTTCTATTAGCAATTGCAAATGTTAAGTCTAGAAACCCAGGTGAACCCCATAAAAATCTTACTAATGAAATACTCATGTGTATAGCGCACAGGCATATAGTGTCTTCTGCAGCGTTGAAACCTTGTAACATTGGAACTTGTGGATCGTTGTTAAGATTCTTGTACCCTGGAGATTTTTAGAATGTTGTTTGGTCATCATTTTTATTTGTAAATTCGAATTTTAAGTTCGTCGGGTCTCTAAAATTCTATTTTCATTTCGAAAATTAATATTTATTGGGATTTGTTATCATCACCAAGTAGATCAGGATTTAGAAATCATTTAAATCTTACTGTCACTCATTGCATTTCAAAATTTATAAATTCCTTGAGTCATGAAGTCTATGTTATTCCGGCTCATGTTTTATTCAGTATTGATTAGATTCTTTCTGAATTATGATTTAGAATTGAAAGCTTAAATTGGCGCTGCAAATCTAACCTACTTTTCGATGGAATTCTGTGGGGTTTTTCTTAACGAAATGTAGAACTAGAAGTTACAAATTTTCATGTGGATGTTGCCCAACCTTTGTACAGTTTTGGAGTTACAATTTGTGTGGCATTGCCATTTGTTTACAGTCTGGAATGAAAATTTTTAGTTAGGAGTGGTGTATCAATTCGATGCATATCTAGTTGAGTTTCATTATAGTCACTACACTTTTAGTTATGCACTTAGAAACTAGAGATGGGTTGGTCGTTGCCAAATCTATTTGTAGTTCCTATCTTTAGAAAACTATTTGATTTGTTTCCCAATCAGTTTGCAACTCCTGTAAATAAAAAAATATTGAATCGTTGCCAAATTAGTTTGCAGATCTTGTCATTTCGAATTTATTTGATTCGTTTCCAAATCAGTTTGCAACTCCTGTAAAAGAAAAAATATTGAATCGTTTCCAAATCAATTTGCATCTCCTGTCATTGAAATTTATTTTATTCGTTGCCAAATCATTTTGCAGTTCTTGTCATTTGAAATTTATTGTATCACTACCAAATCAAATTGCAGCTCCCATCTTTTGAAATTATTGATTAGTTGTTGAATTATTTCACTAATTGGAATTCGGGAATTCCTTGAGTGTCGCCACATTTGACTCCTTATTTTTTATTTGTTTTGTTTCCTTAATTGGTAATATAGGATCAAGAAATTTAGTATTTCATATCTTCCCATTCTTGTAGAGTGAAGTCGTACCTCCAATAATTTTGGGTATAGTATAAGCTACCCTTAATACTAGTTAATTTATGTAATAGTTGGATAGACTACCCTTAAGTTAGTTGAACTTTTAAAATGATTATTTTAAGAATTTTATGTTTCTCCTTAAGATATATATATATATATATATATATAATTTTATTTTATTTAAATAAAAAGATATTGTATTACTTTATTCCCTCAAAAAGTGACATTTTTCTAAGAGTACATCAAGACTTGCCACATGTTTTGCCACATATGTGGAAATCAGAAAAGGTGGCTGGCACTACGCATAAAGTGACACATGTATGAAACCGTAATAGCTTTCCACCTATTCTACCATATGCATGGAAACCAAAATAGGTGATCGACGTTGTTCATTAAGCATCTAGTGCACTAGAGTTTCATGGATAAAAAAAGCATAACAGTTAAGACCAAAAAATTAACAACTAAAAGGATATACATGAGGCGAACCCAGGCTCTCTTCTTGGTAGATTGTAAAGGCATATGACTGGTAGCATGTCAAACAACAACTCTTTGCAGGATTGCTTGATAAGGAATCTAATAGAAGATCCATGTGCTTGTTGAGAATGCTCTGATTGTGCAGTTGCTAAGACAAGTCCCTCCTCATCTCGAAAATTAGGTTCAAGTGTTCCTCCATGAGCCTCCATGATCTGGGTGGGTTGTGGCTATTCAAAGCCAGTTGCATTGGCATGTTTGTATGTAAATCCATGTTGGGTGGGTCGTGACTTTCCTCCTCATTCCATAATTTGCCCCATTTGATCTATGAGTCTTCCGCGTTGGGTTCGGAGTAGCTCTTGCAACAATCCGACAAGAGAGGAGGAAGTTCCTCATATACTAGACAACATGTCATGACCAGCTCCTGGGAATTCAAGGGGATATCGATACTTTCTTGTTTCATCTGTTCACCACCAGTATCCTGCAAGTTATGAGGAATCTCCTCCGAGTGAGGAGGAATCTCCTCCTCCACTATGCATCCTCCATAATTGGGCGTTGTAATAGGAGAGTGAATCTCTATCTGGGAACCCATGCCCTAGTTTTGATTAGAATGGGGATAATGGGTTGGGATGCTTCCTGGAAAGGGAGAGAGAGAAGCAAGTCCAGTGTGTTGGTGTCTACCTACTTGATTGTCGTAGTCATCTTGCACTTGGGCTTGCCTCTCTCACAAGGCATGGTAAAAATAAGCCCGTGGGTGGAAGAATTCATAGTGGAGAGGCCATAAATGCTTGGGAGGGATAGAAGGAAAATTAGAGAGGCCTAGGAAATCCAAATCTTGACAGCCAAAGGAGAATGAGAGGCTGAGAACTAAAATCAAAGATAAGGAAATACATGTGTGATGATGAGTGAGGTGATGGCTATGGAGGCCATGAATGCTAAAGTGTTGAGAGCAGGAGGCATCGTACCAACAAAAATAAACCAAACTTGAAGCACCATTAGAGCTGATGAATTGTCCCGACGCTCTAGGCTATGGTCAGAGTAAATGCTAGGAATTTCAAGTGTGTTGAAGAGGAAGATGGAAACGAGGGGATTTAACTACCCTTGTTTCCAACGCGCCATATGACATGAAGTCGCCAAGTGTCACCCCATTTGGGGGAAAAATATATTAAACTTAAGGATGCATTAGAGTGAGAATTAATGGGGAGTAAATTGTATTGAAAGCTTAAGATTTTTGGTGCCTATGATTTTGAATGACAACCAATAAATGTTGTATGATAATGATGCATTGAGATAGGACAACTTACATTGGAGATGAAATAAGATTTTACTTCCACAATTCCATGATAAAGATTAAATAATCATGTTAAGTATGCATAAGATGGATGTTTTTATATTTTTAGAACTTCAAATTATCTTTTACCAATTAAGAATTATTGTTGGCATTGTGATTAGAGGATGAATTAAACAAATGTTGTGAGTCTAACTTGAAATTAATTGATTATTTTCTGTTAGGATTAGCAAGTGTATTATATGAAAAGTTCAGTTCCTCCTGGCTAGAGAAATTAATGTGTGGATTCTCACATGCGTGTTAAGTGAAATTTGGTTATTCCTCACGATAGTTGTTATAAGATGTTATTGCTTGATTCACATGAATAATGCTAAATGATATGTTAAAAGTAATAGATTATACTCCGTGTTTAAGGAATTTATGAAGGATATTGTTGTGAATTGGTCATGAATATTGGAGTATGATTCTGGTTAAGGGAACTAGATATCTCCTTTTTCTTCAGAACAATCGCCAGTCCTGAGACCTTAAATGGTCAAAATCAATCAGATGAATCCTGGACTTGAACATTGATTATGTGTCTTGGAGGTCCTAACCTTGCAGGATAGGTTGGGCGGGTAGCTTCCTCGTGTTATCTTTATTTGATATGGTTGATTGAATAATAGTGATGTTGCATTCAAATTGATTGTGACGAGATTGATTGTGTAGTTATTAATGTATATTGTGTCGCATATCACTTGTCCTAACATTTGTTTCAAAAACAAAATATTTACCTCTATTGTACTCAATTTTGTTGTCTTAACGGAGGGAAAGTTACATATTGTATTAGAGTTGGTTCATCCCTATGACATTGGACCATTATGCCTTCCACTGTATTAACTGAATGATTGAAATTTTATCACTAATTAAATTTTGAAAATTTCCCATGCAGGTAATCATGGTTAGAGGATGTCGAGGAAGTAGATGAGGTGGTGTTGGAGGAAGAGGTGTGAAACCTTCGATAATATCCACACCATAGGGGTGTAACCCCTAGGGAGAAGAATCAACCTCTAAGAAGGAGAAAGTTGTTGTGGGATATGTGGTAGGTATGATGAGGTCCTTCCAAAGGATGTCAGAGGCATTGATTAACCGACTAGATTGAGATGAGGGCAGAGCATCTGTACCCAATGAGGGTTGACAACGCACTCTAGCAGGTAGTATTAATATGCACAGAGAACTTGAGAAGGGGAATTTTCCCAAGTTTATGGGTGCCAAGGATGGCTCAGTTGTCGAGGCAGCATTGGAGAACATGGCGATGTGCTTCACAATTCGTTATTACACCTCCAACATGAAAGTCCACATGGCGGTCTTTCAGGTGAAGGGGAGTGCTCTTCTATGGTGTAAGATGCTCCTACCTCAACTAAACATGGTCATGAAAGACGTTTCATGAGATTTGTTCGAGGAACAATTTCTGGGAGAGGTACTTGTCTAAGGAATTCATTAAGCACTATATTAATGAGTTCAATGCCTTATGACAGGGTGGTCTTACGATGCGAGAGTATGAAGCCATATTCATGGAGTTACTTAGGTATGCTCCACATATGAACATGGAGAAGTTAAAGGTCAACAGGTTTGTGTTCGACCTTAACTTCACCATTCGTGTGAAGGTGAGGATACTAATGCATCAAAAATTGCACAATGAAGTTCAAAAGGCCCTTATAGTGGAGGAAGATTTTAACAATGGGGTTCAGGGAAGGACTCCTTCTAGACTGACTGGACAGACAACATCAAGAGCACAATAGCATCAGAAAACAACCAGACAGATTTCAGGGCATCGAGATATTCCCAAAGGACCTATGTTCACGACACCACGATGACAGACTCCTCAACAGAGGACTCCTTACAGAGGACCACAGCAGCAACAACAACAACATCATTATCCCCAACAACATTTTATGCATGTTCAACAGAACATACCAAGATCATAGACTGTTAGGCCATCAGCTTCTACTTCGGGGACGAGGAGTACTGGACCAAAGACTGGGTGTTGGACATGTGGAGAGCCACATTACCAGTGAGGCTATCTGATTGAGAAGGCCAGAGCGGTTGGATCATCAAGACCCGCTACAGTTGGAGATTTGGGTAAGGCCCACAGGATACATGCAGCGGTGAACAACCTCCAGGATGAGCACCAATCCATTATGCTTGAGACGTCAAGTGCAATCGTCGACCAAAATTTTATCATATTGATAGATCCAGGTTCTACATAGAGATTTATCTCTAGTGAAATGATAAAGAGAATTAAGGTAAAGGCAGTTGAGTAGGACAAGTTTAGATATGTAGAAATGGCATCGAGTGCCAAACAGAAGGTTGGAGGAAAAGTTACAGGCTTTAGCATTAACTTGGGATATTTTGTAACGAAGATAGATTTTTATGTCACAATCTTAGGATCTTATGACATAGTGACTGGTATGGACTGGATAGAATCACATGATGCGATGCTTAACTGTAAGATGAAATGGTTAATCTTGATAGATGATTTGGGATAGAGCAGAGTGATTGTAGGAAGGAACCAAGGGGTGTCCTTGAGATTTATTTCTTCCCTACAGTTACAGAAGAGTATGTGCAAGGGGTGAAAGCTTTATGAAATCTTAGAACTAAACGAAAAAGGGTGAGGTAGAAGGATTAGAAAAACTTCTTGTAGTACAATAGTTTGCCAATGTGTTTCCAGAAGAGTTACCAGGTTTACTACCTGAAAGAGAGTTGGAGTTTACAATAGACTTGAAGCCTGGAACTGAACTGATAGCGAGAATGCCATATTGGATGTCAACACCTAAATTGCAAGAGTTGAAAATGCAATTGAAGTAATTTTTTGACTTAGGACTTATGCATCCAAGTGTGTCACGTTGGGTGCGCCAGTTTTTTTTGTGAGAAAGAAGGATGGATCGTGGAGACTTTGTATTGACTACCATCAATTGAACAAAGAAATGATCAAGAACGAGTATATGTTTCCAAGAATAGATTATTTGCTTGAATAGATGAAGGGAGCGATGGTGTTTTAAAATATTGATTTAAGATTGGGATATCATCAATTATGGATTAAGGAAGAATATATCCCTAATATTGGGTTTAAGATGAGATTCAAACACTATGAGTTTATTGTTTTACCATTTGGATTGACAAACACCCCGAGGGTATTCATGATTTTGATGAATGGGGTGTTCCGCAAATACTTGGACAAGTTTGTTCTAGTATTTAATGATGACATACTGATTTATTCTCGGACGAAAGAAGAACATGAATAACATTTAATATTGGTCCTACAATGTCTACATGAAAACAAATTGTACGGGAAACTATCGAAATGTTCTTTTTACCAATCAAAGATTCATTACTTGGGACATATCATATCTGGTGAAGGTATTGTTGTGGATCCAACAAAAGTAGAGGCGATTATGGAATGGCCAACACTAAAAAATGTACAATAAGTACGTAGATTTATGGGTTTAGCATGATATTACCGACAATTTGTCAAAGGTTTTTCAAAGATGGAAAATCTTATCACAGAATTGCAAAATAAAAACAAGAAGTTTCTTTTGACATAGAAATGCATGAAATCATTTCAAAATCTTAAGGAGTTGTTGACGAAAGCACCAATACTGAAATTCGCCAACATGGACAAAGAATTTTTGGCATGCACGGACACATCCAAGGAAGGTTTAGGCATAGTTTTGATGCAAGACGGTCAAGTGATCGCTTACATTTCAAGGAAATTGAGAAAGCATGAAGAGAACTACGCAACACATGACTTGGAGTTATTAGCAATTGTATATGCCTTGAGATTTTGGAGACATTATCTGATTGGATGAAATTTGAATTAAATATAGATCACTCTGGATTGCAACATATATTTACACAGAGTGACTTGAACACACAACAAAGGCGTTGGTCAGAATTACTTAGCGAATAGGAATTTGAGATTAGTTACTTTAAAGGAATGATGAACAGAGTGGCATATGCATTGAGTTGAAGACCACGCATAGTCTCGATAATACCTCTTAAGACGAATCTTTGAAAAAAGATTCTAACTTTACAGATTGATGATTAATGGTATAAAGAAGTTAAGAATAATGTTGGACGAAATACCATGATGGTACCGAAGTTTGAAGGTTATTCTTTAGAAAACGATGGATTGTTGAGATTTAATGAAATAATTTACGTACCACCTAATGAAGAATTAAGAAGTCTGATCTTGAGCGAAGCTCATAGAGCAGTGTACATGGATCATCCGGGAGTCACGAAGATGAGGGCATACCTTAAGCCTTTATTCTTCTGGAAGGGAATGAAAGAAGATATAGTTGGTTACATGGTGAGATGTCTAGAATGCCAACAAGTGAATTCTAAACATAGGAATTCAACAAGATTGTTATAGCCACATGTTATTCCTGAATCCAAATGTGAAGTCATTTTGATGGAATTTATTGTTGGATTTCCACTGACGACAAGGAGACATGACTCGATTTTTGTGGTAGTTGACACTCTGACGAAGAGTGCACACTTTATTCCAGTGCGTACGACATATTAGGCAGCAGATGTAGCCAAATATTTTATTAACGAAATTGTGAGGTTACACGGAATACCATGAAGGATCATATCCGATCGGGGATCGATGTTTACAAGATAATGTTCGACCAGTTTCCAAGAGGCTTTGGGAACACAACTGAACTTTAGTACACCATATCACCCAGAGATAGATGGAAAAATAGAAAGAACAAACCATATTTTGGAGGATATGTTGTGCATATATGTAATGGACCAACATACACGTTGGGAATATTTCTTGCCACTACTAGAGTTTTCATACAACAACAATTATCAGAGTACCATTAAAATGGCATCATTTGAGTTTCTCTATGGGCGACCGTGTCAGACGTCGTTGAGTTGGGAATGAATTGAGGATAGGTTCCTAGTAGGAACGAAAGTGATTCAAGAAATGGAAGAACAGATGCAATCGATAAGACATAGGATTAAATAAATGCAATATCAGCATAAGAGTTATGTCGATGCGCATCACATTGACCGCAGTTATGAAGTTGGCAACATATTTTTCTTATGGGTGAAACTGCACAAGATTTCGATCAATTTTGGAAAGGGTGATCAAGTCTCTCCTAGGTTTGTGGGACCTTTCGAAGTTGTGGAAAAGAAAGGAACCATGGATTATAGACTAGCCTTCCATGATTCTTTGTGGCGTATGCACAATGTATTTCATGTATCTTTATTGAGACATTATATTAGTGGTCCTTCACATGTTATCGACATGATTTCTTTGCAGGTGTTGGATGAGGGTGCTCTCATGGAAGAGCCAATCTGCATTCTGGACCATTGCATTAAACAACTACAGCGTCGAATAGTCAATCAAGTCAAGGTCCAGTGGGACAACTATAGTCAACACTTGGCTACCTAGGAAGACGCATATGAGATGTGTCAACAATTTACTTAATTATTTGATATATTAGAAATATAGATCTATGTCAAATAATTTTATTTACATGCATTTATATACTGAACAAACTTCGGGACAAATTTTAAAACAAGAGGGGGTGTATGTAACATCCTACTCTATTGAGAGCACTTTTATTGACATATTCTTTGAGGACACTTGTGTGCAAGTGATCCAGTTATGATATATTATGATTTAGTTTTGATTATGGATTATACACGATGATGATGATGTGGTGTGACTTATTGTTATATTGATGGTATATATATATATATATATATATATATATATATATATATTGGCAGATGCTATTGGCGATTTTTCCTGAGTGTGTAGAGCACATGAAAGGTTATGGATTTTGATGGAATCGATGGAATTCCTTGGACTCTTGATTGAGTCAGAGAGTGGATTGTATTGTTTGAGTATTTCAATCTATGCACATATGATGGATGATTGCTTCTGATATGATTATGTATATAAATTTTTGACACTATTTTTTTTCAGTGGAAGCAGGATTGACGATGCTTGCTAATCCGACTCACATAAGGAGTAGAGGGTCCATGCACATAAACTAGACATTTAGGGAGAGGTGTGGAAGCGTCCCTGTCACAGCCTACTAGCACTCTCGTCGTGGTCTGAAGTGTAGTTTAATGATTACCTAGTTTGATAGGTCCACGATGTCATGACAGCGGAGTGAGACAGTCACTCACGAAGATTTCTAAGGAGTGTGCAATAAGGAAGATTCCTTATTCCTTAGAAAACCATTTGTCTCTCACAAGGTCGACCAAGTGGAGTGTTGACTCCAAGGGTCGGAGAAACTACCAAAACCAGTCAAAGGAGAGTGGCACCCTTGGAGCATGGAGGTGCGTCTTGAAGGGCGTGTTGCGCAATTAAAAACTTGAGTCAATAAATCTAGATGGCCTAGAAAACATTAAATTGATTAGACCCTGTCGGATTAAAATAATTAATTAAACAGTGAATTTGTTAATTATAAATCCAAATAAAATTCTAAGCCTAAGTCTAAGTTTAGTTAGGGGACTAAATTAAAATATTAAATAAATTAAAAGATTAGAGATAAATCAATTTAAGGAAAAAGTGAGAAAAATTTAAAGATTGGATGGAATGCACATGTGTGCATGAAAATATTAAAAAATGAATTTTAAAATAGAAAGAAATAAAATATGAGAGAATAGGTGTACACATAGAGTGGTATCTAGATTCAAGCTACCACTAGTCTAACTAGAAGAAGACTCTTAATCCAACTCTACTTAAGGTCTAGTTAGGAGACACTCATTAAATGAGAATCTGGGGAATAAAGGGACAACTAAGAGAAAAAATAGGAACACATTCGAGAATGTGAGGGAAATTGACTTTTAAAATAAAATAAAATTAGTGATTACTTGTGCAACTTGGGGAGAGTGTGACAAGTGTGTGGGTGA